>JABTXL010008166.1:13774356-13906923 GCA_025134845.1 Neodon shergylaensis
CTAAAAGACAATTATGAGTGAATACATATTATAATTGTCTTTCTGGGTCTGGGTTACCTCACTCAATATTTTTTTTCTAGCCTGGAATTTCAAGATGTCATTATTTTTTAATGCTGTGTAGTACTCCATTGTGTACATTTTCTTTAACCATTCTTTGGATGAGGGGCATCTAGGTTGTTTCCAGGTCCTGGCTATGACAAATAATACTGCTATAAACATAGTTGAACACATTTTAAGAACATAGTTGAGCACTGTTCCTCATCAGGAGAAAGATGCTGGCATGATCAAGGGGCAGAAGTCTAACATAAAGTCCTCCAGATTCACCCTGTGCCCTTGGACTCGTCAGGAATGGAGCTTCCTTTAACTTACCTAAGCTGATGTATTTTTCCATTTTCTTCATGGTTTTTCTTCAATTCTCCATTCCTTCTTTTTATTTTAAATTTTTCCTATGTTTTTCCTCCCTTAAGCCCCTTTGGGAAGAGCTTCTATCATTTGTTACTGGAAAAACTCTGACCCCAAACACCTACCTTTTCTTGGCATCTGTGCTCCACTGGAAAGACTTATGCTAAGCAAGTCTGGACTATACAGAGCTTCTGCCCTTAGAGGTTAGACATTTCTCTCCCCTTTCCAGTAAAGGCATTATAATAGACATATTTAATTTCATATTTTATAGGCACTAAGAATTATATTTCAAAAGCAGTTTAAATGATAGACATGGGAAACCACTTGTAATATATGACCTCAATTATTTTCAGCATATAAGAGCTAATCATAAAAAAACAGAAGGAAATATATCAAAATATCACAGTAGATATATATGAATTATAAGATTATGGATGGTTTATGTGTTATGCCTTCCAACTTTATAAATGGACATAATTATTTCATGATTAGAAAGTATAAGCATTATTAAGGTAAATACATAAATTATGATGCATTCATCTAAAAGATAATTTTGTAGTCATTGAAAATAGTGTTTTAAGAAGCATTTTTAGTGACATTGAGAAATGCTAACATTGGAGCTATTGGAAAGGTAATCAAAACTATTTAATATTAGCTATGTACACATGTCTAGATATATGGGAATGATTAAAGGAGATATTTCAGAGTGTTAATAAAAAGTCACCTGTGTTGAGGTCATGGCTATGTATGTATGTATGTATGTATGTATGTATGTATGTATCTATCTATCTATCTATCTATCTATCTATCTATCTATCTATCTATCTATCATCTATGTATCTATGTATCTATCTATGTATCTATCGATGTATGTATGTATGTATGTATGTATGTATGTATGTATGTATCTATCTATCTATCTATCTATCTATCTATCTATCTATCTATCTTTAAATCTATCTTTAATGCTTGTTTTCTAACATTCAGAATCAGGGTTCTTTTGTTATAAGGAGAGGGAGCCTTTGTTTGTCCTGGCCACCTGGCTAGCTTACACCCGAAATAACCACACAGAAACTGTATTCATTAAAACACTGCTTGGCCCATTATCTCTAGTTTCTTATTGGCTAATTATTACATCTTAATTTAACTCATTTCTATTAATTTGTGTATCGCCATGTGACTGTGGCTTACCGGCAAGATTCTAACCAGTGTCCGTCTCAGGTAGAAGATCCATGGCGTCTCTCACTCTGTCCTGCTTCCCAGCATTCAGTTCTGTCTTCTCTGCCTACCTAAGTTCTGCCCTATCAGGTCCAAAGCAGTTTCTTTATTCTTTAATCAATGAAAGCAATAGATGAACAGAAGACCCTTCTACACCATACTTTTATAGTTGTAGCTGTATTTGAGTCTCCAGAGAAACAGAACCAATAGCATACACACACACACACACACACACACACACACACACACACAAATTAATTGTGGAAATTCTTACTATAATCATGGTGGCTTAGAAGTCCCTCAGTCTGTTGGCTCCCAGCAGGTTGCTCAGGAAAGCCGGTGGTGTAGCTTTAGCCCAAGCCCAAAGGCTTGACAACATGGGGTGCTGATGTCTGAGGCTGCAAAAGCTCCCCAAACGATAAAGCATTTGCCTTTCCTCAGTCTTTTTGATCTATTTGAGCCTTTAGCAGATTGGATGATAGCCACCTCCACTGCTGTGTGAACTTTTCTATTCAACCTCCCGATTGTAATGTGGATGTCTTCCAGAATCATCCATAGACATACCAAAAAATATTTTATTCTAGCTATTACGGCATCCCTTAGCTCAAGCAAATCAACCCACTCCCTCCTGTCTCTGCTGTAGGAAGTTGGACATGCTCCCGTTTTCTTCTGAGTACAACCTGAAATACCCTCTGTCTTTCCCAAAGGTTGAAGCGGATGGGGAAACGTTTTAAACTTACACTAGGTGGATCTTTCTCCAGTGAAGTTCCTCCCCTCTTATCTCCCAATTTAGTCTCTCTCTCTCTGTTCTCTGTCTCTGTCTCTGTCTCTCTCTCATGCACAAATGTTTATTTATGAATAATTAAGAAAGAATTTCTTAGAATGGGCGGGACTAAGTCTGGAAATGAGGCAAAGGAGAAATATTTACACGACATATTTTGAATGTAACCATATGTCTTGCCAGCTGCTACATACGCGTTTCCACTTAATCTTTCCCAATTTACCATGAAATGGGTACAGCCTTTTTCTCTGAAGTAGATTGGCAAATATGGAGTCTTGGTTGGAATAACTCCTACAACTTGATGTAACTAAGAAATGCCTTAGGTGAAGTTTGAATTGAGGCAATCTTACTGAAAAGCCTCCGCTGTTAACAAGCTGTGCTAATATATACCAGGACTTGTTTCTCTTGGTTGGAACTGGTGAAACCCTTGCAAAAGGTTTCATTTCATACTTGCAGCAACCTCAGGAACCCGTTATGGGAAGTGGGGCTCTGGGAAGGTAATCGGTTTGCCCAAGACCACACAACTATCATTGTGGTAGGCTAAACAGACAATTCTCTCTGATTCTAAAGATCTGCAAGCCCAGATAACGAAAACAGCATATGTAGTATATAAAGGTCCCGGAGGGCTGGCTAGAGTTGTAATGAAAACATATAGGAACATATAGTAAACATATAATAAACATGTAGTAAGGCAGAGGACCTCATCTTCCTCAGAGGCAAAGGGAATGGTATCAGGAGATAACGTGTATGAAACTATCATCAAGTGCTATTTATTTCCTGGATACAAATAGCTCAGGCCATTGGCTAGGTGTCCAGCTTTGGTTCCTCAGGAACACTGAGGTTATGTAATTACATCATCATTTAGAATGCCTTGTGTGGGTTCACTCTCCCCAAACTTCACAGAGGGATTTGCACACAGTGTGCTGTCCTTCCGCTGCGGTGGGTAATACTTTATATAATGTTCCTTTATCTGAAATTCCCTATTGCTGACTATGGATTTGGGACACGATAAGAGAACCGGTATGCTAAGTGAAATAGGCACTGAGGTTAAATAAATAATCACTAGGGAACATAATCTTATAATTTTTATTCAATGGGTTGTTCTTAGATGTGGCAGTTGAGTAGAGCCTCAAAATGAAGACTCCTAAAAGACGCATGACAAATTATGACTGCTTTTGTATTATTGAAGCCTTTCCAGTTGAAGCCCATGACCTACTTTATCTTACGTTTTGTTGCCATAGAGCTTGGGCTAAATGTGTAACAAAAGAAAATTGATTTCCAGTATAAATCTCCTTAATTTTTATTGTGCCTCACCACGCTGCGTGGATGATGCATGCGTGATGAGCCTCACAGCTAGCAGACTCCAGGGGGAGTTTTGCGAGTTTAAGTGTGATAGCTTTAGTCAGTGCTTATTAAGATAATACGTTTTCTGTTGATCGCTATCATTTTCTTAAAGAAGCAGGGAACTCTATGAATATCCTTAGGCAGGAAGGAAACGGGATTTTCTGATGACTCCAGATGAGGGTCCCTCATCACTTGGGTCATATCAGTCCTAAAAAGGAAACCAGTATTTATCTGGAAAGTACATGCTTGAAGCTCAGAGACAAATACTTGCCCTTCAAATGCTTCAGTGCCTTGTTTAGTTTAAAAAAATCAACTCCACACTAAACTGTGCAGGTTAGAAGTTCTCAGATCTTGTTTTAACAACAACAATAATAACAAAAACAATCACCTTTGTGTACTGAGTAGTATTGAGGCATTCTGAATGATGCAGTAACTACAGGGACCTGGTGAAGACAAGGCCTGACATTTCCTCGAGTGCACTATCCACGATAAGACCCGTTTCTTTCTATTATGCGAGGCTTTCCCATTACATCTTGGCTTTTCCCCACTCCACCTTTCAAAAGTCTCCCTCAGTCTCAGAGTTTCACGAGGCAGAAATAACCCTGAAACCTGTGGTGTGTGGCCTACAGAGGATTTCCTGTTGATTCTATTGATTTATCCGGTTAGTCTATTTACCTCCGTTAGAGTGCCTTCTGGAAAGGCGAGCTTTTGAGGTATACTGACGGCATCACTGTCTCTTTCTCTTAATCTGGTGTGATCTGCTCCCTGAGGTTATGTTTCTGGATCTTACACGTATTTGATAATGTCACCTTATTTTCGAGGAGGCAACATATAAGTTGGAGGACTGTCTTGAGCATCGATGTGCTCATTTGTATGTGGAACCTGTTTATGCTATTCATGCTGATGTTTTTCCTATACATTTTTTTTTCACTTTGGTGATGAATGGTTTGATTCATTGCAAGTGACAGTGGTCTCTCTTAGGCCTATGGAGAGTAACGAGGAAGCCCTGAGGGTTCCAACCCCCTCCCTCCATGAGTTTGCAATTGCTGGGGAGTGACAGTTTTTATTTTGCCCTTTTTTTCAGTTGGCTTTCCTGCTTCTGTGTATCTCTCTGAACTGTCTCTTTCTGGGGCATGTCTTTCGGATTTACTGAGAGAGACAATCCAGCATGGGAGAGCCCAAGCCTGCTCACTTAAGGGGCTGGGCACAAGTCTCCCTGTCTGAACATTCAGAGGTGCAGTCTGACTTTGATTCTGCATGGTAATTAGGGTTCAAGAAACTGTCTGGGCTTCTGGCTCAACACTGGGCTCCTGGGGTTAGGTGGCACATGATATAAAAGATGCCAGAATTCGTCTGCAGTTAACAATGTGTATATTGGAGTCATGGTTCTTGGCTTTGTAACTTGGTCTACCAGTTTTAGGTATGGGATCTTAGGAAAGTTCTATCCTCCCTTTCTTCAGCTGGGGAATGCAGATAACAATACAAACTTCACAGGACCTCTGTAAAGGTAACGTTAGACCATGCATGTAAAGGAACTAGCGTAGACGTAGATGTCTAACGAGGACTCAGTAGAGGTTGGCCATTATAATCATCATAATTGAGGTTGATACTTGCTTACTTGTAATACCTTTCGTATTGTTGCTTCTCAATTAATATTTGCTGAGTAATATATCATAATGCATCAGTCCTTGAAAAAATGTAATTTGGCTAAGTAAGTGATTTCCCAGGTGATAAGGGAAAACATTAAACATGAATGTAAGTATTTCATATCCTTTCTAAGGATATTCCATAGTGATAATTGCATTTCCAATGCTCTTTAAAACAGAAGAGCGCCTTCCCCTCCCCCGCCCCAGAGTAGCCCTGGTTATCTCATTTGTTGTTCTTTACAAGACTTAGTGAAAAGTGAAAAGTCATTTTTAATTGAGTTTTTTGTTTTCCTGATATCTAGTTTCGCTAGGTTAGGAAGCTTGCAGTGTTTCAGCCTTAAGAAAACGTATTAATTACTAAAGTGACAGCCTTTCCTACATGAATTTACCAGTCGTGGAGGAGAGAACTCTACTATTCCTATTTGCAAGAGTAACGAGTATTATTGCTTAGAAATGTTTACCATTCTGATAAGTGGAAAGCGATCTGGGAGACATATAAAACCCGAGACCCACATATTAGAGCCAGGCTGGCACAGAATTGAGTCCTTGCGGTTCCTTCCTGAAGATGAGTCAGACTGAAATACAGTCTGTATTAGAGTTTTGCTTGGATAGACTCTGTTGGCCTCTTCTATTGACGTATCTACTGTCCTGTTTGTTCATTGGCTCACAAGTATATGCCCAGTTCCTTAGATCATGATGGTTTAAAGAAAAGAAAAAGGTAATTCAGGTGCCAAAGAGCATCGCTCCAGCCCTCACGTGTGAGTTCGTATCGTCTGTCACCTTTACCATCAAAAGCTTTCTCTGTAGTAAGCGTCAAATGCCTATTACATTTCTCTAATTGATACACGAAAAATTACTCCCCCTATATTTTTTTCTTTTCATATTTCTCTTCCTCTACTTTTCTCAGTTCCTCCCCACCTCCCATCCCATCCAGATTCACTCCCTTTGTGTCTCTCATAAGAATATAAATAAACTTCTAAGAGACAATAGTAATAATAATAAGATAAAAGAAAAGCTAACCCATGAGATTTGGACAAAACAAACCAGCAGAAGGGAAAGAGCCCAAGAAAAGGCACAAGAAACAGGTAGAGACACAATGACCCACTCATCCACAAGCTTAGGAGTCCCATAAAACATTAAACTGGAAGTCATAATATATAACCAAAGGAACTGTGGGGTAAAAAAGAAGGAAAATATTTTTTAAAAATAAAATAAGATATTTTTTAAAAAGCCCTGTTATGACATTATGAGACAAGAAACCCCCAAAGATGCTGCTGAGTGCGTTTTCTGTTGATTATCTACTGCTGGGCATGCAGTCTGCCCTTAAGAGTAGTTTGTTCCCCCACTGAGACTCCCTTGGAGAAAACGAAGGTAGATTCTGGGTTACGGATGGGGGTATGTTTCTGAGTCATTTGAGTTTCCTCTTTTGGGAATGCTCTGTTTAGATCTGTACCTCCTTTTTAATTGAGTTTTTTGTTTTCTTGATAGCTAGTTTCTTGAGTTCGTCCTATATTTTGGATATCAGCCCTCTATTAGATGAATAATTGGTAAGATCGTCCCCACACTGTAGACGGTCACTTTGTCTGAATGATGGTGTCATTTGCCATGTAGAAGCTCCTCAGTTTTCTGAGGCCCCTTTTATTAATTCTTGTTCTTAGTGCCTGTGCTAATGGTGCCCTGTTCAGAAAGTCTTTTTCCTATGCTAATGAGTTCAAGGCTAGTCCCTGCCGTCTCTTCTTTTAGGTTCAGTGTATTTGGTTTTATGCTGAGGTTCTTGATATATTTTGAGTTGAGTTTTGTGCAAGGTGATAAGTATGGACTTACTTGGATTCTTCTAATGCAACCACCAATTTGACCCTAGCACCATTTGCTGACGATGCTGGTTTTTTTTTTAATCAGGTGTTCATAGGTGTGTAGATTTATGTCTAGGTCTTCAATTTGATTCCACTGATCAGCGTGTCCATTTTTGTGCTAATTCCACGCTGTTTTTATTACTATAGCTCTGTAGTTCAGTTTGAGGTTGGAGATAATGATGTCTTCTGCAGCTCTTTGATTATTTAGCATTGTCTTAGCTACCCTGGCTGTTTTTTTCATATGAATTGGAAGATTGTCCTTTCAAGATCTGTGGAAAATTGTCTTGGAATTTTCATAGGGATTGTATTAAATCTGTTTTTTGCTTTGGGTATGATGGCAATTTTTCTATATTAATCCTACTGATCCATGATCTTAAGACAGCCTATATTTTATATTTTCCTGTATACAGATGCACTTGTTTTCTCCCATTATTAAGCATCGATCCCAAGGATCTTTTTTATGGTAAAGAGAACTTTACCACTGAGCTACATCCTGGACCTTTATTCTTTTCAGTTTTACAGCATGTTAATTTTTTTTTTATCAGCTAAGTCCTTTTAAATCAGTTTAACTTTCAACATTTTAAAAAACATTTTTATTATTTTTAATAGCGTGTATGTGAGGATGGTTATACACACATGTGTGTGACTCTTGGATGCCAGAGACATCAGATCCTCTTGGAGCTGGAGTTATAGGCAGTTGTCAGCCTTGCAAATGGGTGCTGGGAACTAACCTTAGGTCCTCTGTGCAAGCAGAACCTTAGGTCCTCTGTGAGAGCAGAACATGCTCTGAACAGATTTTGCAGCATCTCTTCAGCTTCGAATTTCAGAAATTTTTATTTATATAACATTCTAGACCTTTTCTATTTTAACTTTTATCTTTCTCAGGCATAATTCTTTTTAGCCTCATCATTATTGTTTCTGATTTTCTTCTTTTAAAAACCATTTGGATGATGTGTCTCTTGATCTTACAGTTTTCTAATTTTTCTTTTTTTTTATTCTCTTTTTATACCTTACCTTATTGTCAGAAGAAAACACAGTTATAGATCTAGGTCCCCGAATTTGTGTTTATGAGTTGGTCAGAGATGGAGGAAGAAACAAAAAGAAATGGCCATCAAAGCCTTCTTTTAACCCGAGCACAGAAATAAAATGGGCGTGGTTTATGAAAGCACCCAGATTGGAGAATGAAGAATGTAGAAAAGTTTCTCTTTCTGTCACTAACATGCAATGCAGGGAAGAGCTCGGCAGCATCGGGACTAGACCCAGAGATTCTGATATGAGTGCTTGCATTGCTCTAAAATATGCTAGGTGGTCCGTTTTTAATTGTTTTTCCTTTTGTGGTGAAGTGGGGGAATACTCACTGTTGATAATAGATACTTCCAGAAAACCCATTCCAGAACCGGTGTAGAGAACAGATTTCAAAAAGGACTGAAGATAAAAATCTGAGTGAGGATCATGGCTCTGCAGATCAATTGCTGTTTGGATAAAGGCAAAAGAAAAAGATGTATACAATCTGCTGCGAGGGAGGCTGAAAGCTGAGGAAATTTTACCCAGTGAACTGGAATGTTTGCAGCGATGTAGTGAAGAGAAACGTTTGCTGGGACGTGATGTGGTTGTGTATGTCTTTCTAAAGGAAGAGTGATCAGCTGATCAGCTAAAACGGCACCTGTGCTACTACAGTCATTTTGAGCTTCAGAGGAGTCTTGCCAAAGGTTGTCCTCAGTTTTATTTAGAATATCGTCAGAAGCCGTGGTACTCTAAAAAGGCTTAAGGTGAAATAAAAATAAAAAAAAATAGTAGAGATTTGTGAAATGATGAGACAGGTCTTGAATATCATCATCTGAAGACCATCCCTTCATCAAGAAGAATTCATGACTATGGTGACTTCCTTACGTCTAGATTTTGGGTGAATGGGCTCATGCCCAGGAGACTAGGGGCCTGTCTCTCACCTCCAGGTTCTCCATCTGCGATGGGCACCGTGATGTGCACGTCCAAGGCTTCTAGGTGTGCGATGAGGGATGTAATTCACCTGCTAGAGTGCTTGTTTAACCTGCAAGAAGTCCTGAGTTCCATTCCCAGGACCTGCTATAAAACCAGGCACGTTGTGGGACAAGGGAGCTCTTGGAGGCAAAAAGATCAGAAGTTCAAGATCATCTCCTTAGGCATCATGACTTAGAGGCCAACCTGGGCAACATGATAACGAAATAATGGATTTGTACAGTGTTAGATATAACTTCCTTCCGCAGTGTTCAATGTTAACCAGATGGCCACACGTTCATTGAATTACTGAATGCACCTGTGTGCCCCCATGAGCTTTTTACTTTCGAGTTCCTAAGAACTGAAATAACAGAGGCTGCCAGGGGCTAAGTGGTTTTGTTAATTAAAACAACAACAACAACAATAATAAAATAGGAAAAATTTAAAGTATTCTTCAGGCCGTGGAGATGGCTCAGAGACTAAAGGTGCAAACCTGACGATTTGGTTCAATCTCTGGGACCCAGAAAATGAAAGGAGAGAATTGACTCCCTCAAGCTATCTTCTGATCCACACACTTACATTGTGGCACGGCGATCAACCAACCAACCAACCAATCATTCAATCAAACAATGTATTAAATTTAAAAACAAGAATTAACAAGTACACATGTGAAATAAAGTACCAATAAAGTTCGTTAGTTAAAACAGTAATGCTTGTGTGGTTGCTCAAGTCAGTTATCCAAGCTTTTCTGAGAATGAAGCAGGCAAATTCGAGACTAGCTTGAGCTACCATGAGTGCCAAATAGATAATACTAAACTACAAATCCCTCCATTCCTTGCGGCGCTCTAGCGTCAAGTGCCTTAAGGAATGCGGAAGTCGTGTTCTCACGTCCAATCGTGCCTCGAGGCTTGCGTAACGGCGGCAGGCTGGCCAATCCTGAAGCAGCGTCTCCTGCGGAGTCCCGCCTCCGCGTTGCGCTGACGGGTCGCGGGCGGATACGCGTCTCGGAGGGACACGCGTCTCTCCGTGTCCTTCTGGGTTTCCTGCTCCTGTCTCCGGTCCTTAGCTCTGCCATGGCTCCTAAAGGCGGCTCCAAGCAGCAGTCCGAGGAGGACCTGCTCCTTCAGGACTTCAGCCGCAACCTGTCGGCCAAGTCGTCGGCGCTCTTCTTCGGCAACGCCTTCATCGTGTCCGCCATCCCCATCTGTGAGCTGCGGGCGGGCGGCGGCGGGGACGTGGCGGGCGCGGTGGGGGAGGCCGGAGGCCGCGGGGAGGCGGGGGTCGGGGACGGCGTCCCCGGGAAGTCAGTCGTGGCGTGCGTTTGAGTCGGGCGCGGGGTCTGGCCCGGGTTCTCTTACCGGTACACGCGTGTGGCCGCCTGTCCGTCCTCACAACCGTTGTTCAGTGCTCCAGATGAGAGACCCGAACCGATATCCCTGAATTAGCAGCGTGGCCGGTGGCGAACCTCTCTCCTCACCCCCGAGCATCCTTTTGATTTGCAGAATGACCGAAGTTAGGAGGCCAGGGTCAGAGGTCAGCGGTCAGCTTTGTGTAGGATTTTAATAACCCTGCGAGAGCACCTCTAGACTTCCCGTTTGAATGGGAAACTGCGGACCGGGCAGGCCGAGGCGGTTTCCAGGCTCAGGTGTTATGAATTTCTGTCTCCTGGCCCACACTGCCACACCGTCGCAGGCCAATCACATCCAAACGCATTTTCTTATTTAGGCCTTGCAAAAACGCAGCGTGCAGTGAACGGGGCGTGGAGCCCCCTGCTTCGCTGGCCCGACAAAGCATTATTTTGACTTCAGAGAGCAGCCACGTCAGCAAGTAGACCAATGTTTTGGGAGGGCATTTTATATCAGATAGTATAATAGTACCCCATGAATGAAATTTGAATTCTTATTTGTGACTCTTTTTTAAATTATTTCCAGTTCTGTTTCAAGTTTTTTGATGAAGAACTCTCTAGACAAGTCTTACCCCCCACAACTCAAATTTATGAATGGGAAAAGCCTGAACTGCGACTAACCCTGTTTATTGGATATCTCACTTCTGGTGAAGCTGCCCAGTTTGGGTGGGATTTACTAACTCTTTCCCCTGGGTTAGCTATAACTAATCTGGCAGGCTTGTGTGAGGGGTAGTAATGCCTGTTCCCTTTTGTGTCCCTCCCTTCCTTTTGTCTCGACTCAGGGTTGTATTGGCGGATATGGCATATGGATCTTATCCAGTCTGCTGTTCTCTACAGTGTGATGACATTAGTAAGCACTTACCTAGTAGCCTTTGCATACAAGAATGTGAAATTTGTCCTTAAGCACAAGTAAGTACGTTTGTCAAGCGTCCCTGTGATACGCTGCATGGAAGAGAGCGTTTGTGTAGGTGCTCTATAGTTAGAGGCATTAGTTCTACGTGTCTCTTTCAATTTTGGGAAGAAGGGAAATCGATACCTGCGGAATTGATAACCCCTTGAGCCACCAGACGCTTCAGTGGAAACAGGTGTCAGAGGGTGGGATTCGAGTCTTTAAAGCACCAGTTTGTAATCACTGGTGTCATCAGAAAAGCAATTCTACCCGGTAAATCATGTTAGAAGAAACTCAGTGGAGTTCTTTCTAGAAATTGTTCTGGGAACTAATTTTGGAAGCAACTTTTTTTTTTTAATTTATCTTATGTGCATTGGTGTAAAGGTAGAGTTACAGACTATTGTGAGCCGCCATGTGGGTGCTGGGAATTGAGCCTGGGTCCTCTTAAAGAGCAGCCAGTGCTCTTAACGACTGAGCATCTCTCCAGCCCCATTGGAAGCAACTAACATTTTCACTGCCAGTTATATTTTTTAATCTCATAAGTGTATTCACTGTAGAAGATAATAATATTTCTTGAATTTTAAGATCACATATATTAAAAGATAGATTATCTTAATAGCGTTTAGAGAAGAAAACCCAAGTTTTACCTCAGTAAATGTTTATGTTACAAACATGTGTATAGTCTGCTTTCCTAAAGTAAAGTAGAAGACTACAGACTTAGGAGTGATTGTAATATTTGTTTATTTGAGCTAGGGATTATGTAGCCCAGGCTGATGTGGTGAGTGTGTTGGGATTATAGGCATGAGCAACCACACTCACTGTAATTTATTATTTTAGAGTGTCGTGGTCCTCTTGGGAAGCTGAGTATGAATAATATTTAATATGAAAAGATGTTCTCTAGAGTTACTTTCATATACACTTTTGGGGTAACAGGATATTCTCTGGCTTATTACAGTAGGACCTTTAGAATTTGGCTTTTCTTTGAAGTAATCTTTGTTATGATTTACTTGCCTGAGGGGGGGCAGAAGAGAGTGTTAGATCTTTTGGAGCTTGAATTACACATATTCTGAGCCCCTGAAATGGGTGCTGGGAACTGAACTCAGGTTCTCTGCTAGAGCAGTGTGTGTGTGCTCTTAATTGCTGAGCCATCTCTCCAGCTTCTATAGTAATTTTTCAAAAAGGAGTAGAGATTTTGAGCTTAAACATCCTGTGTATTTAACCTTTTTTTTTTTCTTTCATTTCCCGTAGTATCCACACTTAATTAGAAATTTTTTGTTTGGATTGATATAGCAGTCTCCATCAGGTCTCTTGAAGCAAAATCATAGGGTCTACTCTGACAGGTGCTGTATAAAGCTGTTTGATGATATTTTTTCCTCCTTACATCATTCATATCTTATGGGTTAAAATTACACATACAGATGAGGGATTGGAGAGATGGCTCAGTGGTTAAGCATAGTGTCTGCTCTTCCAGGGACTCAGTTTCAATTCCCAGCACCCACATGGTGACTCACAACTTTTTATAACTCTAGTTGTAGGGTGTCTGATGCCTTCTGGCCCCTGTGGTCACCAGGCATGTCTCTGGTGCACAGACATATGTGCAAGCAAAATAATAAAATAATAATAATAACATTTCAAAGATCTTAGCCAAAAGACTGGGAAATAGCATATTCCTCTTTATTTGTGATTTTTGTCTTGTTAACTATCTTTACTCATCAAGGTCCTTTTTTCTAATACAGTAACACCAAAAATCCTTTCAGGTTCTTAGAATGAAAGTCATCTGCCTCCTTCCTCTGCAGTGTAACCCCTTCAGAGTTAGACGTAGCCTTCCTGTCATCCTTTGAGTGTGTCTTGTGCCCATTTCCATTCAGGGCCTCCATGCTTTCTGTTCTTACATGTCTGTTATCTCAGGACTCAGACACCCTCTCCAGAGAGTCCCACCTGTTTTGTTGTCTTTATGCTAGGCTCTTGCAGTTGACCAAGAATTAGTGGTGTGCTATGGTTTCAGGTAGCAGGGTTTTAGTTAAGAGGTGGGCAGCAGTGGCCTGAGCAGCTGCTGTCCTGGGCATGCAAAGTCTCGGCTTCATGGTTGCAGTTCTGCTAGACCAGCAGACTAATCAGCTCATCTCTGCCGTCTTTCTGTCTAGCAGCCTCTTTGCCAGCTGCCATTTCAAGATTGAGCTCATTTTGTCCTCTGCTCTCCTGAACTGTGTTCTTAGGAGACATGGTTGTCTATGATAGAGAATCCATCAGAAATAGAATCTTGCATGATTGTCCTTTATAATCCCTTTGTAACTCAGTCCCTTTGGTGTTTATTTTGAATGCCCCTCACTGTCTATGTACTTCTTTGGGATCAAATTGTTCTTTTTTACCTGAGTCCTACTCTAGGCTTCTTGAGACTGCTATGTCTTTTGCTTTATATCTCTTAGAATGGTTAATGGTACATTTTAGTTTAATAAACTTCACTGGCTTGCTGGCTTAGTAGACTTCTAAGTAGAATTTCCTTTAGTCAGTCTTGAGGTAGTAAGTATTGTAGCTGACATAGAAACTATAGATTTAGGGCTGGTGAGTTGGCTCAGTGGGTAAAAGAACTTATGCATGCATAAGTTCATATATATATATATGCCCATGCAAGTCCAGTGACCCAAATTTGTTTTTCAGAACCTATAATGGGAAGAGAGAACCAAGTCCCAAAAGTTGTCCTCTGGCCTCTGCATGCCCATCCCCCCAGTAGTCCTAAAGTAAAACAGCTATAGATTTACATGTTGTGATGTGTAAGGCTTATTCAGTGAGAGCTTGAATGCTTGTAGGTTGTGGTGACAGAGAAGACAGCTCCAGAGTAAACAAACCTAAATTCCAGTGTTTGCTCTGCTGTTTCTTAAATGTGTTTGTTGTCTTGAGTTATATAGTTTTCCTGTATATTTTTACTCTAGAGGTGTAGGATTAGGATTCTTACAGTAACTCAGAAGCGGGGGAGAGGTGAAATGGGATCACATGTGTGACATGTTGTTAAACATAGCATCCAGCATGTAATATATGTTTTGTTCAAGGTTGGCATGGAAACTTTTGTTTTTAGAAAGGTATCATGATGTAAATAGAGTTTATAAAGACATTTTAGGCATTTTGTTTTAGGAAATTAAATGTGTGCTTTTTTTCCACAAAGGTTCTGATGTACTGTTGAAAGAAAATAGAGTAGAAATAATTCCCCTGAGCTGTCTCAGTTGATAGTATGCTAGGCCCTGGAGTGACTTGTCTTGTTGGAAACTGCCTGAGATATGTTTTCCAGCAGACTTAAGACATCTGGTACTGGACAGGACTCTCTTTTGGGTAAACCTGGTGGCAAATAATAACATGCTAGACCTAGAAGAGAAGTTGGTTTAGGGTTTTTCAGATAGATTTGCTGAGCATAATGTCCGTAAGGGGGTTTATGTAAGTAATTATTTTGAAGACTTAGGTCTTTTAATCTGGCTCCTAAGAGTGTGTGTTTTGATGTTCAGCTACGGATCATTCGTCCATTCCCATCTCTCTTTGGAGGCTTGCTATAGAGGAAAAGGCGTGAAGTTAAGTTCAGGAAATGATTCTTTGTTTGCTAGAGAGGCTGAGAGAAGATTCTCCCTCTAGAACCCAGCTTCTCAGGAATGAAAGAGACGATAGAAAGGGTGATTTTTATGTAATAAAGTCATGTGAGCTTGGGTCTTTGGAATAAAAATGTACCCTGGAGGGTCCTAAATATCTCACTCCACAACTCATCTGTTTTCCTTAGCTTTACCTCCCTTGAGTTACCAATTTGGGGGTTATAAAGTTAAAAAGTAACCGTGACCCTTTAAAAATATTTGTCCATTGACTTTTACCTTTTATGCATGTCAGTTCTCTTTGTTCTTGAGTGAAGTGAAGACATGGGGAAATCAGTTATCGTTTGTTCTCACTGTGTATTGAGGCTCTAGATTCTTTTTGTTTGTCTGTTTTATTTTTCACTGTGTAGCCTTGTCTGTCTTGGAATTCGCTTTGTAGACCAGGCTGGCCTCAAGAGATCTGCCTGCCTCTGCCTCTGGAGTACCTGGATTAAAGGAGTGTACCACCACTGCCTGACTAGACTCTAGATTCCTGAGGCTCTCGTGGTTGAATGACTGATCTTGGGTGTTCTCCTGGAGTCCATCCGTATTTCTCCAGTTTTCCTTGGTGTACTGACCAGAACTAAGCACAGTGTGGTAATGTGAGTCTGAGGACTTGAGCACAATGACCAGACTTCGTCTGTTCTTCCTGCTGGGCTGTCGTGTTGAACACCTTCTTACTGGGAGCACTGTGGGGCTGGTAGGGACCCTGTGGAAGTTTGATGTTGTCATTGCTACATTCTCTCCTGTAGGGACAACTGTAGCTCTCATTCTGTGAAAAATACACTACATTGAATAGAAGTGTCTTAGTTTATGGGTGACTATATTTTATTTAAATATACCACTTTCTTAATCACCCCACCTGATAAAATTCACCTGTAGATTTTCATTGTTGTTTTGATCTGTATACATTTTTGAGACAAGATAGCATGTAGCTGAGGCTGGCCTTGAACTCTTGAACCTTATGCTTCCACTTCCCAAGCCCTGGGATTATAGGCATTTGCTATCATGTCCACTGATGAGTATGCTTTTCTTACCCTACCCCCCAAATAAGATCTGGAGATTCCGATCTGAGTTCTTTTTTTTTTTTTTTTTTTTTTTTTTGGTTTTTCGAGACAGGGTTTCCAACTGTAGCTTTGGAGCCTGTCCTGGAACTCCCTTTGTAGATCAGGCTGGCCTCGAACTCACAGAGATCCGCCTGCCTCTGCCTCCGGAGTGCTGGGATTAAAGGCGTGCGCCACCACCGCCCGGCCCGATCTGAGTTCTTGATCAAACTTTCTGTCTGCCTCTCTTAACTCAAGCCAGTGGCTAATTTAACTAAAAGGCTATGGTCAGCCTGTAACCTTTTTTTTTTTTTTTTTCTTAAATGAAATTGTCATTTGGATTGGAGCTATAGCATAGCTTTAAGATACTCTAGTATTTTCTTTCATGTTTTAAATCAAGATGTCTGTTCTGTACTGTACCTTGGAATTTAATCACGTGAGTAATAAAACACCGTCTGTAATCACAAAAATTCCCAGTGAGTTGTGCTAATAGCATTTGACTTTTATATCCATATTAAATACCCCCACTTTGGAAAATGTTCCCTTTCAAGCAGTAGTCAAATCCCATAACTAAGAAATAACTAAGAAACTATCTCGAGGGTTTCTTGAGCTTCTTTTAGGCTTGTACAGTGTAATAAATTTGGAACTTTCTGTCTAGTTTATTTTCTTGAAATGTAAAGTATCATTCAGTCGCCAATCTAAAATATGAGTACAGAGTGTTTTGCAGGACTGACTTTCTTCTCTAGAGCATGTAGAAACCTTTTTCTTCCTGTGTTTTCTTTCAGAGTAGCACAGAAGAGGGAGGATGCTGTTTCCAAAGAAGTGACTCGAAAACTTTCTGAAGCTGATAACAGAAAGATGTCTCGGAAGGAGAAAGATGAAAGGTTCGATGTGTGTGTGTGTGTGTGTGCATGCACATGTGTGTGTGTGTACACTTGTATACCTATGTGTGTGCCCTAGAGGCCCAAGATGATGTCAGGTATTTTCTCCATCATTCTCCACCATGTTCTCTTTTTTGCTGAACCAGGAGCAACCCACAAGGGTTGGTGGCCAGCAGGCCCTGGTGAAGCTCCTGTCTTCTCAGGGCTGGGGTTACAGGGTGCACCGGATGATGGCTGCTGGATTCTGAACTGTGCTCATCATGACTGCTCTGCAAGCGCTCGTTAATCTGTCTCTCTACCCCCTCGACTCCTTGTTTAAAGTGTTAGTTACAAAGCTTTGGAAAAAATAAGTTTTTGAGTTCTCATTAAAGATGATAGATGTTGGAACTGTATAAGTAGTAGTAACAGTGATAGTACTAGCTGACGTTTTTTGAGTTTTTGTTACCACTAGAACCTTTTCTTTGCACTATCAATACACAGCTGATTTGTTTGAAGTGTTAGGTATACATCTACAACATGAGTCCTGCGTTTCTGGCTCAGGAATCATTACTGAAGAAGGGAGAGAAAGATTTTAAGAACTAGAGGAATAGGAAATTTGCTGTGAGATTGTGGTCTGCTAGAAATGTCAGAGAAGTTACACGCATGAACTCTGATCAGCATGGATGCCTAAATGTGACCTGAACGAGGAAGAAGACATCTATAGACAGTGATGTGGAAGGGAAAGCTGAGGCCCCAGCCCTACACAAAACTGCGGGCAATTAGAATGCCGAGGGGAGAAGTAGTCACACTGTGGGGAAGCCGCATGGTATGCAAGCCCTGTGAAAAAGAAGTCTTCCCGGCACCACCGGTGGAAGGTCTTTATCAAGTAGACCCTAATTTAAAGAACACCAAGTAACTTAATGAACATTGCTTCTGCAGTGGTTTGGAAAGGCACCAAACATGAATTATCTTCTCTGGCTGCTTTATAAAACTTAGGATATTAAAGTCATGGCAATGGAGGCCTTTGTAGGGAGCAGTCAGAGGTTTGGCTGCATAGCTCTTTGGTTGCGTAATTTTGAGTAGAAATAAAAGTTAGAGAATCTGTAACCCTAAAGCCCCCTTTTCCTAAATCATGTAGGACAGTATTTGTTAAACTTGGGTACATGCCATAGTTAACCAAATTTCACAGTAATTGACCCAGCTATCAAGGTTCTGGAGGTGGTCATATTGGAAATGGCAAACCCGTCTCACCTGTCCACTGCGGACTTGGCTGCTGTGCTCTGTGTACTGGTTTTTGACCCTGGGATGTCTCAGAATGTGCCACGTTTAGGTAGTCATTAGCAGTGAGTCAGAATGGGAACTGGAAGTGAAACTTCTTAACTCTTCAGAGTTGTGTCGGGTGGATGTGTAAAGTGCAGACTATTCCTCTGTCACCAGTATCAGTGCTGTTAGTATTTCTCTCCCAGAAATGGTTTACCCCAATATAGACTCAATTGCTCTGGATAACAGATCAGAGATTCATTAAGATGGTAAGTTGCTCTTGGAGGATAAACTACTTCCACGAGGTTTGGTGTAAGAAAAGGTGCAGCATCTGTGTCTCTTCAGGCTCCATTTATAGCTGTTTAGGTGCGTATCTGTCTTATCTGCAGTTAGAGAGAGGTTCAACAGATGTTTGGATGTGTGGTTGTTACTTCCTGATTTCCTGAATCTCTTTTGTTTGTATTATCTGCTTGTAACAGTTGCTGTTTGGTCTTCCTTTTCTCCTTTCTTAGTAAACTGTTCCTGAAGAATGATTCCCCCAAGCTAATTTTTTCTTTTCTTTCTTTCTTTTTTTTTTTTTTATTTTTATTTTTGGAGAGCCAGGTTTCTCTGTAGCTTTGGAGCCTGTCCTGGAACTAGCTCTTGTAGACCAGGCTGGTCCCGAATTCCCAGAGATCCACCTGCCTTTGCCTCTGCTGGGATTAAAGGCATGTGTCACCACTGCCTGGCTCCAAGCTAATTTTTTCTACCAGTGAAACCTTGGTAGGCCCATTGGTAATGATACATTAGGGTTTTTAAAATTATTTCAAAATAACCAGTATGTGGGTGAACCAGAAGATATTTGGATGGTCCTAATTTGTATACCTTGTGTAACATGGGAGCTAGGGTAGCACTGTGGTCAGACTTGCATCTCGGTTGTTTTGGAGGTGATTCTGTTTCAAGTCATGGTAGGAAGAGAGTTAGGGAGACCTGCTCAGATGTCACTGGGGACGATTTTAATCAGCAGGGTAGAAGCATGCCATAGCTCACTGAGTTTTATGCCAGAGTTTAAAATAGCTGTGTTGATTCTGAGTATATTTTAGCATTCAGGTGCATTGGGCCTGTGCGCCTTACTGTGCTTGATTTCTTTGAACAGTGTAAGAGTGGTAAAATATATTTCCTCCAGTTTAGATTGACATTTACTCTTCTTTGAACTCAGAATGGTTTTAGTTGTTGGCTATACTTTAATGTAGTATTCTTCCTGTTTCCCAAAGTAGAGTGCGTTTATTAAGTTGTAGTGTTTGTAAAAATCAAGGAAATAAAGCGGAAGTGTTATTAGAGACTACAGATTCCCCATGGTGAAGATGGGTGATAATACCCTCATTTTAACTCCTGTAGCCAAGCTTCAGTTTGGATGAGAGCACATGATGTGTAAAAGTGTTGGTTAGTAGTCCCTGTGGGGGTGAGTGGGAGGGCTCTGTGTCATGCGATCAGAGTTGGTTGGCTTCTGGGGAGGACAAAGCGTCTACAGTTGCAGTTTTTAGTCTTTTTTGATGACGCCGCAGTGACGCCGCATTTCACTTTTACCAGGTATAATAATCTACATACATACAGATGTTTCAGAAACAGTAATTACCATACTGTGTGTGGTGGATGCTTGTTGTTTCTGTGCATTAAAGAAGAAAGCAAGTCTCAGCTCACTCGGTTAATTTCTTT
Organism: Neodon shergylaensis; assembly: GCA_025134845.1. NCBI lineage: Eukaryota > Metazoa > Chordata > Mammalia > Rodentia > Cricetidae > Neodon > Neodon shergylaensis. Next base: position 13,794,335 of record JABTXL010008166.1, read on the forward strand.
AGGCATTAAACAACTTCATTTCATACCCCATCAGTGGATCATAGTCTACTCTTTAAAAAAATGACTTTACGAAGTTAATTGGCCAAGTGGAATAAAATCTGCCTTAATCAAAAGCATTCTGAAATATCTTCTTGGCTGATTTGGAGGGATAAAAGATTGATAAATATGGGAGCACTTGAGACAGATTTAAAAGTAAGAATTTTCTAGAAGTTAGGAATATTGTCCTAAAAATCATGTGATTCCTCTTTCACCTTAGTAACGACAGCCGAAGATAGACCTGGTGAGATGGTGGCTTGCTGTGTTCTTGGCGTTATCCCTTTAAGATGCAAAACTAAAGGCTGAAGCCCTTGATTAGAGATCCTTGAGCTAGGATGCAGCCAGAGAGGCTAAAGCCAAAGAAGCCCGTGCAGTACCAACTATGGAGACTAAGTGCAGACTTCACCAAGGCTCTCAGCCCTTTGGCCTGTTTTACGACATCATCTAACATTTGTGTTAGGCCACATCCATGGCAGTCCTGAGAAATGTGTGGCTGGTCCACAGGCTTTAGGGTGGGACTTTTAAACAAAGACACCTGTTTTAGATGCTTATAAAATCTTGTCAGTTGCAATGAATGTCATCCCCTTCTGCTGTAGTGTTGAGTGTTTGGGAAAATGGTAACACGCCCAGTAACTGCTATTTAGCATCAACAAGGAAAACAGAATTCAGTGAAAGAAAGGAGATAATTTGCTCTAAATTTAATAGTGCAATTGCATTCTTACCCTTGAAAGCAAGGAAAAGTTTGTCTTGTAATAAATGAGAACCACTTGGTATTTAAAGTTTTTGGTCATATTTATAAACTTGTTTGTCCTGTTTTTGCATCTATAGAATCTTGTGGAAGAAGAATGAAGTCGCCGATTATGAAGCCACAACATTTTCCATCTTCTATAACAACACTCTGTTCCTGGTTCTGGTCATTGTTGCTTCCTTCTTTATACTGAAGAACTTCAACCCTACAGTGTATCCTTTTAAAAGTTCTCAGAACCCTATAAATAGCAGTTTGCTTTATTCTTAAGCTGTCTGGTATGTTAGTGGAAACAAAAACTTGTCAGTTAAGTAGTATAACTTTAGGCCGATGTCTGTAGACTTAGAACTAAAAGTTTCTGGCTTGACTTAGTGTTTTTTAAGTTTGTAAGTTAGTTTATGTAAGTAGCAAGTATAACAGAGCAGTTGTACATTGTGTGTGTGACTTTGTCTACTTACCGGAAAGGAGTCAGGAAGTAGACGGTCTTCACTAGTTCCATTGTGCATATCTGCTGGCCTTGCGGGTTTGGTGCATGGCCAGGGGAGTTACAAATGCCAGGCGCATTTTATATATTCAGTATTCAGGATGCTTTGAAATTGAGCTTTGGTCAAGAGTCATTTGTCTTTTATTAAAGGGATTTTTTTTTATTAAAGGTGTTACCCAGGAAAATGTAGCCAGACTTTTAATAATCAGAAGTTCTGGTATAATAAAACATCAGACCCCTTCCAACTCGTGTCTTTTGGGAATACCAGTGGGCCTTGCCAGAATGGCCCCAAAACGGCTTGCTCACAGAGGCTGCAAATAGCATGAACTTTGTGAACCTCCTTCCCTTATAGGCCAGCTGTAGCAGGACTTAGGACTCTGACATGAGGATTTGTCCCCTTTACTGTTTGGTGTCTGATGTTCTTTGGCCAGCTCTTCTCATGAGGGCTTAAGTGGAACCAAGGTGTGTTCTTTGTGATTGTTACTTCTAATTTGACTCAAGTGTCTTTTCAGTATTGAAACATTGCTTGTATTTTTTCATGCTTTATAGCCTTCATATCGTAAGTTGTGTTTACAGACAGTGAAACTACACGCACATGCTTGTGTCAATAAGGAAAAGCCCCTTTATTGTTGAAAACTAATTTGGAGGTCTCTCTTTTTCCTTAACATTATTTCTGCAGGAACTACATTTTGTCCATAAGTGCTTCATCTGGACTCATCGCCCTCCTATCTACTGGCTCCAAGTAGACCCTGTAGCTTGGCCCCCTGCCTTTGTATCTATGGGTGGCCTGCGGTGTATGGAAAAGTATCAGGGTGGCCAGGCTGGGAGACACACACAAGATGTTTTTATAGTCTGGAGTTTGAGGGATAAAAATGCAATAGAATGTAATTTAGTGTTTGTTTATTGGTTCTTTTTGACAGATTGTTGAAATTAAATGAATTAAGGGGAAACTCAGAGTACTAGGACATTTATTAAGGCAAGAAGTCTTGCGATGTGCTGTAATCACAGAGAAGAAAATAACTTGTTTCCTACAGCTGTCAGAGGTCATGGTAACCTGGACTGAGCTGTTATTATTTATAATAGGAGGAAGAAGTTAATAGCCGGTTCTCTGTGTTCCAAGCACAATATTACAACTTTTGACTGTAAATCTCAGAGTGAATCCTCTTCCCAAGGGATTAAACAGAAGTCTCTGAGTTTGTAATTTATAATAACTCAAACACATGGCCTCTCCACTTCGACGAAAAGAACCTTAGAGCTTTTTTTTTCTTTTTTTAAGAAAGGCAGCCAAGGTAGTGACCTAAAAATAGTACCCGGCTATGAGTGTTGGCCTGTGAAGCTAAAGCACACACTGTTCGGCGGTATGGCTTTGGCCCTGGGCGGTAGGGAGGTCAGCTTGACCCTGCCTTATTGGTTGGATGTGTGAAGTCACTGGAATCATTGTTTTCTGTGAGCAGGCTCTCAGCACCACAGGCATAATCGTGAGAAAGCACATCTTTCCTGATTATTGACACTTGAGAGACCAAAAGACTTTTTTTTATGAACTTAGCCGTGGAATGCAGTGACCTCTCCAAGGAATTTACAGTGGTTTAAAAGGATTGTCAACATTTTTCTATGAGGACTTTAATAAATTTGTCCCCTTTTGCCCAGGGTTCCTGTCAATTATGAGCAAACTCTGATCATAGGTTTTGGGGTCTAGCAGAAGAGCAGCCTCACATCGTGTCCCCTACCCTACAACATGTGCAGATTGCTTGTTCCATGATTTCCAGATTTGCATAACTTTACACTTAGGGTCATTGACTTCTTATTTCTGTTTACTGTTCACCACACCTGGGCACTTCCTATAAATGGCACCTCAAAGGGAAATTACTCCTAATCCTTAGTTTCTACCTGTAAACTTAAGAGGAACATACGATACTATTTGTAACTTTAAAGATGTATTTACCAGGAGTTGAGCTATTTTTGTCCTGGTAGATGAAGTTTCAGTAGTCTGCATTACGAACTTAGGAAGCCTGGAGGAGTGTCTTTATATGGTCACCTTCTCATGCTTCTGGACGTGTTCAGCTCTTTGTTGTGGTGCATTGTTACCTGAGTGCCATCACCAGGTGATGTGGAACGAATAGGGGATGAGAAGAGATGCAGTGCAGAGTGTATTTAGGTAACACACATGAGGTAGGGTGCTTTGTTCTTCTGTTTTAATCAGTATTTGGCTGGTAACAGTTTGTGTGCAGGGTGTTTATCTAATAAAATAATTGGGTGCAACATCAAGCTCCTTCTAAGTGACTGCTGCAAGTGTGCCACTAGGTGGCAGTGCCTGTGTAGATGGGAAGAAGGTCACCACCATTATTTGATAATATTGTCAGCAGCTCAGGAATGGTGAAACAGAGGTGCCAGCCTCAGATTTTTAATTCTCTTTAATTAGTAACCAAAATTTGCTGGGTGAGTAATTTTGCAGTTTTTTTCTGCCTTGAATGTTTCCTACAGCTGTCTTTGCTTTTAACTCCCAAAATGTCCTCTGTCTCTGCGCCCCCAGAGAAATTTCTGTGTACAAAGTCATAGCCAGATCTGATGGCTCCCTTAATGGGTTTAATGTCTGAGTCCTTCACACTTAGAAATGTGGACTCTGTTCCCTAGTCTGTTCTCCATAGTCGACCGTGGCAAATAGAATTATGAAGTGTTGAGTTAGACACATAGACAGTAAAAGCCTATGGCAGAGTTTCTGTTTTAAAAGGACCCCCTATGTAACACCAGTAAAACAGGACGCTCAAAAGTGCTTGCTTTTTTTTTCCATATCTATAATAGGTAGAATATTAGTGTTAAGCATTTTCATTTCTTGATTTATTCATTGCTTAATAAGTCTTGTATCTAAATTTACAACTTGTACTGTTTGGTATATTGTTTGAACTTGGGGAGAATACTTTGAAACAGGATTTGAAGTTAATTGAAATAATGGAGGTTGAATTTATACTCAACATTCTTACAAAAGCCTTGTTTTCAACAAGTATGATTAAACTGTTTTTAAAAATATGTTTTTTTCTGCAGTTCTTTATGTGAACCATGTGAGTATCTTTATTATATGTTTTATATTAACTGTCTTTCCTATGAAACATGTAAATGAACTGTTGAAGTTACTGCTCACTTGTCTGTGAGGTAGTGACAGGCACAACACAGTTAAAGAAGTCAGGTTGTTGCTGTAGTGTGCTGCTAACGTGTGCCCACTGCACTCTCCTGTTCGTGACTTTTTTGCCTAGCAGGCATTGCAGTTTCTGGGGACACTAAGGGAGGATTCGTATGTATGTACACATGTGCACATACGGAGAATTCCAGCATATTTCTTGGGGTCAGTACAAATTTATTTCCCATCTTCTTTAGAGTCTCAAACGGACGTTCTTAGTAGTTTGGGAGGGTCTTTAATTCATTTTTTTTAAGTTTTATTGGTCTCTGTGTGCGTGCATGGATTATTGTATGTGCGTTCGCATACCACACATATATTGAAAAGGAAAGAAAAGCTTGTGCAGAAATTTTTGACGTTGTCTTCTAAGTGCAGTCCAAGCTGGCCAGAAACATAAGGTCCTCTTGCCGCAGTTCAAGTGCTTTGATTACAGGTGTGTGTTCGCCAGCACTCAAGGCTTGCAGTGCAGATTTGTTTGTTTCTGTTTTTGTGGGAATGGTGATGGTTGAGAGATGGTCTAATGTAGTTTAAGTTGAACTCTTGATCCTTTTGACTCTGCCTCCTCAGAACTGGGAGTAAGAGTGTGTACCACTCTTCCTCGCTTCAGCCTGTTTTGGTCTCTGTGACTTCAGTTAAGTATTCAGTGCAGTATAGCTGTCGATTTAATTCATTTAGATGATTATTGTTTATTTCATGGTGACATTTTATTTGTATTTTATATACAAGAGAATGTATGTATGTATCTTAAGCCTTATAATGAAAGACCCAAAAGATCTATTATGGGATTGCACAGATGCCTTTATTACTCTAAGCAAATGAATTGATTTTCCTTTAGACAGCACTCCACTCATTTATACATACAGTAGTTCAGTGGATTAAATTTACAATGAATAGCTGGAAAGTTAGTCTCCGTCATTAGTCACATACTCATGGGCGGACTTCCAAATTGCCTATTACACTCTAGGTAATAACAATCGTGTATTTGTTGATATCTTTCCCTGTTGGCTTAAGATACAGAACTTAGCCATGTGATAAATACCTGAAAATGATTTTAAGTTCATGTATTTCTTGTGTAGATCTTAAAGTGATGGAGAACTTGCTGAGAGGTAAAGTAGAATTTTGTCCATCGACAGATGGACAGATAGAGTTAGAAAATGACCCCACCTTTACAGAAAGGAAAGAAACACTCATCCTGTGATTTCTCCTTATTTGCAGGTATAGTCTTAAGTTTTCTCAGGTGGGATGCAGGGAGGCGAAGTAGTAGAGTAGATTGGGTGTATCTCAGATTCTGAGCACAAAGCTGAGCCCCTTATTTCATGCAGAGAGCTCTCATGCATACAGTGTAGTGTGTGATAGAATCAGGAGCTTTTGGAATATTTTGCTTTTTCTCTGGGCAAGTTAATTCATCCAGCATATGCCGAGAAATGATGGCATTTTTTTTTTACATTGCTTATGCTTTGCTTTTCATGTTAATAACGCCTCAAAAAATACCAAGCTGTATATTGTAATGTCCCAGTGGTAAACTGGACACTTGCCTTTCTCGGTATTTATAGGTTTAATTAAAAAACTCAGCATGTGTGTATTTTTAAATCTCAGATACTTAAATTTGCAGAAGTTGTGCCTACAAGCGATTGAAAGTATATATATGCAGGCTTTAATAAAATGTAAAAAGTGAACACAATATTCAAAGCTGTTTCCATAACATTGTAACCCTTTTATAAATTAGCTATTATGTATCTAGTAAAGATGGGGGGGGTTCGTACTTTTATACCTCTATGTGTAAACAGACACTCTAGAATCCTAACAGGTTACCCCATATAAACTGTACAGGGCAACAAGTAACTTCAACGATAGTGGAAGCAAGTACCTAGAAACTTTAGAGTGACAGGTGACTTAAAACCTACTAATGTGAATATGAAATACGAAAACATATGTAAATTAGTTGTTTGTTCTCCCAAGCAAGACTAAAGAGTGAGGATATCCTGTTTCCTATGTAGCTCACATACTGTTCTGTTCTGTGATTTTTGCTCTTTTGAAAAAAAAAATAGATATGTACAGCCTTCTTTAAGTTACGAATGTCTGAAGATAATAGATTCCCCTATTCCAGTCTTCCTTCCATTGCAGAAGCATGAGCTGCGTAGAGCAATGCAAGGATCGGGGACCAGTTCAAGATAAGAAAATAGAATGGATTTTCTGGGCTGTGAATTTTCATGTGTTCAGAATTCAGGGTGCACAGTGGTAGCAACAGCAGAAACCTCGGAGAGTCCTGGGACACCAGAGGTTGAGCAGCAAGCTGCTAAGTGATGGAAAAGTGTCTAGTAAGGTCGTTCTGCACTGCCTACCCACCATGATTTTACCCGTGCAGTTTCTGTGGCTCATGCATTGCCTTATGACCTATAGTCCTTTTTGCTGTAGGGCTTGTTGCGCAGTATGTTGTCAATCTCATTTACCACGTGTGATGTCATCTTAGGGAGGACCTGAGGAGGAGGAGGAGAAACACCAAGGATGGTGTTAGTTTGAGTATTCAACATTAAGTAGTCATTTCTACTTGCTCTATGTTTGCAAAGCCGTAGCTGGAATGAAGCCCCACCCTCATTCCTCGCACGGGACAGAGCTTCAAGCCAGGGACTGTGTTTGTTGACTCAAGAAATGAAAACATAAGTGAAGTCTCATAGTGACACAGAATAGCGCTCTATACAGTGGACATTCAATGTAAGTAATCTACATTGCTTTAATTTTTAGTAGGTAATCCAGCTGTCTTAAAATAGTATAATTACATTTTTATTCCATTGTATCCACCTAACACATTTTACTTAATATTTGTATCATTTTAATGTGAAATTAGTATAGAAAATTAAGGAACTTTGGGGGTATTAGTAAGCCCTTCAAATCCTGTGAACATTCTATACGTACGAATACACACACATCTATAAACTCAGGTGTGCACACATTTGGACAGGCCGTCACCATCATTCATGTACTCAGATAGCCGTATGTTGCTAGAAGCTGTGACAGTGGATAGCATTGATGTAGGACTGAGAATAGAGGTCCAGCTATTGACTTAGAACTGTTGAAGATGTTTGCAGCTTCATAGACTTCCCAGATAGATGGACGGCGTGGAATTGAGTAGTGAACTGGAGTGATAGATGGGTACACTAGTGAGGATGGTAAGGATGAGGGAAAAGAAGCTGATGTGTAGGGGAGCTTGAATGCCACTGGTGGCTTCATCCTGTGGGTTGTGGGGGGAACTCTAAGCCAATGTTGTAACCATGTTCATCATGTTGTGGTGACCCTAACCATCAAATTATTTTTGTTGCTACTTCATAACTATAATTTTGCTACTGTTAGGAATTGTAAACATTTGATATGAGACTCCTGTGAAAAAGCTGTTGAACCTCCAAAGGAATCGAGACCCACAAATTTGAGAACCACTGTTCTAAGGACTTGGTCCCATTAGATACCTGGGGGAAACTGGAAGGATAAGTTGGAGGAGGGTGAAAGGGATCAGGCATTACAACACAGTCTTAAGGGACAGTACAGGACTTAAAAAGGCTAGTGATAGTGGAGTGAGTGGGAAGTGGGGACTCTGGGGAGTCACTGTGGAGCAGGATGTGTTGTGTGCATGTGGGCTTCCTGTAGAACTGACATGCATGTAGGTCGCTGCTCATTCCGGGCCAGCATTTATTTTGAGAAGGAAACCAAAGGGTACACATTATACCACGAGACAAGGGACAAAGACCAGCTTTTTCTCTGGAGTAGCCTGACCCTGTGTAGAGAGGCTGGGTAAGATGCAATTAGGATGACCAGTTCTGAGGTTTGGGCCTCACCCTTTGCTGCAGTCCTACTGGCCGAGGTGACCTTGTCTCTACTCCAGGACTGTCCTTAGCAGCCTGGGGGTTTGGCACAAGAGTGTAGCTCCTCCTCCGCCCGGGAAACTTGTGGTTCTGGTTAAGGCTTTTCTACCTGAAGCTGACTAAGGAGTTTTGTTTCCCTGCCAGCTAGCTCTGGAGTCTCAGGTTCTAAATAACTAGTGTTACTTGGAGACTTGACAGTGAGACTGGAAGTCATAAACTGAATTTAGTGGAAGAAAACTCCAGTGGGCTAGCCATGTGAGACAAAAACAACTCGTCAAAATACGTAGAGCTAGGAACAGTGAAGACATTAAAGTACTTGAATAAAACCTGGAGATGTGTATACTGTTGAAAGTCGAGTGTTTTCTAGAGGAGCCATACTTTCAGAATTTCATGTGAAATCACTCTTTAAAAACACTGTGGGTACTTTATAACATCTTAAGCTATTATGCAGATTTAATGAGATTAAACCAGTTGTACAACTTCTAAACTATTGTGCGGATTTAATGAGATTGCACCAGTTGTTCAGCCTTATTGTTACGCTGCCTGGAAGACTCGGTGGTTTACAGGAAAGTTTGGCTAGTGTTGCTGGGACTGGGTGTCCTCAAGGAGGCCCTCCAGGACTGAGTTCTTTGAGGATGATGGGGATTTTGTAGGGTGGACTGTAGCGAGCTGCGTGGTATCACACCTGATGGAGATGTATAATCAACTCCTGAGATGGCTAAGGCCTGACCTATGCTATGATCACGTAATGATTATCAGCTGCCTGCATATGCGTGGGCCTATGGGCAGTGCCCACCTGGCAATCTGGGATTGGCAGCCCATGCCTACTTAAGGGCTGAGAGAGGTCAAAGAGAAAGAGAGAAGAGAGAGAAAGGAGAAGAGAAAGGTCAAAGAAAGAAAGAGAAGGAGAAGGAGATAAATTGCTGTGAATAAAGTCCTGAAAACTGCTACAAGAAGAGCTCCAGTGGTCGCGTCATTCCTTGCTGGACGAGGTGGGGCACTACAATTGGTGGCCTCGTACAGGGAACCTCCAAACCTCTCTCCGTGGAGCCCAGAACTTGCTGCAGTCAGGGGGTGCACTGACAGTCCTCAGGTAAGGCTGGTTTTTTGTTCTCACCAATAGAAAAGGGAGAACAAGATAGTAGAGCCATGACAAAAAGTGGACGGATTAAAAGTAGAATTGTAAGAATTTAATATTTGTTTAGAATGGGCGCTTCAACATCACACCTGATTTTTCTGGCTCTTAATGAGCTGTTACGGAGCGCTTTGGAGAGGTTTGTGGCTAAATGTGACACAACTGATCTTTGGTTTGCCATCTCTGGCAATCTTAATGTGTCAGCCTGGGATAAGCCTGGTAGAGATATGAATTTTGCCACTGAACAAGGTATGCTAAGGAAGGGAGTTATATTCATGTATTTTGAATTACTGAGACCTCCAGAGTTTGCAGTGGAGTGTGAGCAGCTGTGGCTCCAAGACCAAGGAGCTCCAGGCGACTCCAAGGCCAAGCAGCACTGAGGGTCTGCGAAGCTGCAGCTGCAACACCGGCACCTGCCTCAGGGCATAGAAGCATAGTACTTGGGTAAGACCGTTGGCTTGGACCTCCGTCCTAGCCTGGGGCAACCAGGCCTTCACCTTACAGTTCGGTGGGGAAGTGAAGTCTCTAGTCTCTGCCTCTCCCCTGTCCGAGCGCGACTGGAAAATGGCAGTAAGAATGCATTAATCGCAGCACTCGGGAGGCAGAGGCAGGCGGATGGATCTCTGTGAGTTCGAGACCAGCCTGGTCTACAGAGCTAGTTCCAGGACAGGCTCCAAAGCCACAGAGAAACCCTGTCTCGAAAAACAAAACAAGAATCCAACGTCCCCGCTCGGCAGGAAGTAGACAGATTGACAACGCCCAAATTTCCTATAAGATAAGCGGGGCCCTTTCAGAGCAGAAGCAGGATCAGCTGGGTTGCTAGGGAAGCTAAAGAGGTGCACGAGGGAGAAGGTGTCTTCCATGCACTCAGCTGACAGGAATAATTGAGCCACGGGGGTATGGCAGCTGGGGTATGTTATTTAGGAGACTGCTGAAGGAACAATGGTTTCTGACTGCTCCTAGGGTCATGGCAAAGCCACTCCTAATGACAGGAGCAGGCAGAGGAAAGCCAGGGAGGGGAAAGCAAGATTGCCTCCCCTTCCTTCTCCTCTGTGCTGGCCCCTCTGCTACCAGTTCTGACTGCCCTTGCTGCTGCCGCAAGCACAGCCACAGCTGTGGCAATTGGCTGAGCTTGGCTGTAAATGGAAGTATCTGGGGCTGTGTGTGATATGAAAAATTTAAAGAATTGTCTAGATATCTTTTAGGTAATTGGTCTGGTGAATTCGAACAACAACTGGAAAAGCTGCAAGTGGCGATGGTGACTGCAGATTCCACACGCATGGATACCAGCCTGGCAGAAGAACTATCTTCCTGGATCACTCCATGGATCACCTGAAGGAGTGGGCGGGAATAAGAGCCCTAAAAGGCTTAATGGTGCTTGCCTCCCTGGTATGCCTGTGGTGCATTTGTCACATAAGGGTTTCACAGCATTGCAATGCAGTTATGATCATTCAGGCCTTCACGGTCATTGAAGCAGGACAGTCTCCCCAAGTTTGACTAGAGATGTAAGAGCAAGTCTGATTGCATGTGGGTTGGTGTCTAGCTCCCATCTCTGTAAAAAGGCACTGGACAGGTCTAGTGTTCTCTGAGTGGATGACACCTGGACAAACACTAGTACATGTTTCATTTTTAACAGAGATCAGACCTCTACTCTTACCTGGTGCTTTACAAAACAAAAGGGAGAACTGTAGCGAGCTTCGTGGTATCACACCTGATGGAGATGTATAATCAACTTCTGAGATGGTTAAGGCCTGACCTATGCTATGATCACGCAATGATCATCAGCTGCTTGCATATGCGTGGGCCTGTGGGCAGTGCCCACCTGGCAATCTGGGATTGGCAGCCCATGCCTACTTAAGGGCTGAGAGAGGAGAAGAGAGAGGTCAAAGAAAGAGAAGGAGAAGGAGAAAAATTGCTGTGAACAAAGTCCTGAAAACTGCTGCAAGAAGAGCTCCGGTGGTCGCGTCATTCCTTGCTGGACGAGGTGGGCGCGACAGTGGACCACTATTAACTGGGATGTATGTGGGGGTCGGGTTTGAAGTGTTTGTGGTGACTGGAGATGAGAATCCCAGGGAGAGGGTGTGTGTGTGTAAGGGTGTGTGCACCTCTGTGCCATAGGCATGTTCTGTTGTGCAGAGCAACTACTACTTTTCCGGTCCTCTTGGAATTTTCCTTTCCTTATGGCGGCCAGCACACTTTGTGCCTTTGCAGCCAGTCCCATCATCAGTGTTTGGCTTCCACAGCTATCCTTTAGTCTACTTTTCACCACATCCAGGGCTTCCATTACATCACATCTAGACTCTTTCGTGCTGGTGCTCGGGGTTAAGGAGAAGGGAGTTTGGGAAGCCCTTGTGTTAGCAATGAGGCTGCCTGGGTATCATCCTTTTCCTTTGCCCTTCGGGCATGGAAGTACCCTTTCCCTCACTGCCCAGTGGGCTCCTCCAACTCAGATCTAGGGCTGCTTCTTCATGCCTGCCCCTGGCTGTGACTGCCCCTGGGATTGGAGATCATAGTGTTAGCATGATAGGAATTCTGCATTTCTCTTCCTGCCAAGATTTTTGTCTGTCCCTCCCAAATCTACAGATCCACCCACTCCACTTCCATTGCCTAGGTGATGACCACATTCTGCTTTCCTTGGGGGCAGCCTCAGGAATCTGGACATTCACATGGAAGCACATCTGTTCTCTTTAAATCTTGCAAAGGATCCCACACCCATAAGCTGTGTTCGCTCCCAACCTAGGTCCCTTATATTGCTTTACCTGTTCCTTGAATATATATTCTCTTGGGCTGTGGGAAGGCATGGAAGTCAGTCCAAAGACTCAGAATAAACATCCTAGAGGCTTTTTGCAAAGATACTATGTCAAGTAGGCCTACTTGTTTCTCAGTTGCTGTTTGGTACCACATTCTATTCACTTATTTGCCCTGAAATATTGTACATTTTTTATCAGTCTCCTAGTATGTATGTAAGTATGTAAGCTTGTGGAAGACTGGACAGTATTTTGTGTCCTGTGGTTTTGTCAGTACCTAGTGAGTTCTCAGAGTCCAGCTTTAAAATGTAGATTTCTTAATTTCTTCTTTCTTAGCCCACCAGCAGTTTGAGGGCAGGATGTCACTCATACTCATTACAGTAACCCAACTGGCTAGGTGCCAGATGGAATAAGTCCCCGGTCTATGAGTGGAATTGAAACCACTGAGTCGAATGTCACTTCTTTTGGGTACAAATGCGCCCCTACCCCATCATCTTTGTGTAACCGTATCTTTGGCCAGTGCATAACTGAAAATGAATGGAGATGGTGTGGCTCATTAGAGGGGACATTCCCGGGGCAGGCAGGGTCAGACCCCACAGAATCCAGGAGAAACTGTGGCTGGGCAGGGTTTGGGACCAGGCAGAGGATTACCCCACTGCCTGGTCCTGAGAAAGGTTGGTTGGCTAGGCAAGCAATCTGTACCATAGTCTCCAGAGCATCCTGGTCTGTTTCTAAACGGGGTTTTAAATACCCTCGTCTCCACCCTCCTTCCTGGAGAGGTGGCAGGGCTTGTCTTAGGAATAGATGGCTAGAGGAGAAGCCATGACATTGTATTCCCCCGTGAGCAGAAGGGAAACACTTTGTTTTCAGCAGGCTATGGCTAAGTAGTGGATAGGCTCAGCCTAAGTGTCAGCAAAGTGGAGGGGACAGGCTCAAGACAGATGTGTTGAGTGGTGAAGAAAAGGACTCATCCCATCAGGCCACTAACCCCACCCCTTTCCTTAGATGACCTGGGCATCTTCTGCCCTTCCCTGTATATTTCCCAGGTGCTGCTGCAACCTCAACACAGCACCCGGCCTTCAGGCCATCCCTTGGGGACAGACGGGCCTCTTGGATTCTCTTCTAGGGGGATGTGATCTGAAAATTCCAAACAGGAATTCATTCCCCAGTTACTACTGGAGTAATAACTAGGGTCACGTAGTAGGAAGTGGGGAATCAGTGGGGAAGAGAGCCAGAGGTCTCTGATGTTCAGCTTTCCAGTCCAGCAAAGGGGACAAGCAGTTATCACACATCTTATCCTGATATGATGAGTGGGTATCACAGGATGCTGTCAGATGACCGGAAAGGAGTAAGTCGATGCAGTGGGCTGGCAGTAGTTTGTGACGGGAACAAATGAATCAGTGGTGTGTGCATATCGTCTTGGAAGTGTTACATACTCAGGCAGTTAAACATGCTTCTGTGGCTAGACCTAGGAAGTACTTTGCCGGGTTTGACATTGGAATGCGCTGCCCCACAAAATAGGAACCACCGTGGAATCCGAGAAACGTGTTTGTTAAATAAGCAGAGGACAGCCCTAGATCCCATGTATTGTGCAAGCGCGCTGTTGCTGCTTACAGCTTCCTGTCCCCCAATACCTTGTCCAGGACACTGTCTGGGGACACACTGTCACATTCCTGGAGTTTGCTGGAAAGGGCTGCAATACTTGCCTGAATGGCACCGAGGTTTTCAATAAGCTGCTCGGGAGTGGATGATCCCAGGAGAACAGAACTCACACCCTCGTTTCTCAGGCACCATGCTGGAAAGAGCAGAGCACTGGGTCAGGATTATTGGTGAATGCAGACGCATCAGGTACAGCTATGTTGTAGCCAAGATTTACTAACCTCTGTGTGTGGGGTGGGGTGGGGGTGGGGGGATGGAGGGTACACAGTGTTCTCTGGGATTTAAAACTGGGACAACACCTCACCTCTCTTGTTCAGAGCTTTAATGAAATCAGTCTATGCGTTTGAATAGTAGGTTTGTTCTCTCCAGCTTTCTTGTATTTTGCCTCAGGTACCGGATTATTCAGTACAGCTAGCTACCCATCATAGGAGTACCTTGTTCCTGAAAATACCTGGCACTGCTCACTTTCTTGTTTTTGTCCAAGCTGACCTAGAACTTTCTTTGTAGCTCAAGGATGACATTAAACTTCTGATTCACCACCCCTACCTCCTGAGTCCTGGGATTGGGGGTCACATTTATTAAATATTTACTGGAGAAACAGGCATAGATGCTGGATTCATCTCCAGCACTTTTGCCTCCTTTTCCTCAACGGCCTGCTGTCAGCTGGTCCCCCAGGATGCAGGCTGGCTGTTGAGGCAATCACTGAGTCCTTCCAGATGGTCATTTCAGCACTCCCCCCTCTCCTTTCCCCCCTGCTTTGCCTTTATTACCTTCTGCTTTGCACTTAGAACCCCTTCCGGAACAAGTGGAAGTTCAGTGCAAAGCAGTGAACTGATTTCAGCAACACCCGATTCCTCCTAGGACTGCCGGGCCTAAGAGAAGCCGCTTTGCAGAGCTGGCCATGGTTTGCACCTGTAGCTGATTCTTCCTAATCAGCCTGCCTCACTGGGTATCACTGGCAAGCACATCCGTGGTGCCTGTGAGCTGCCAGTGAGCTGAGTGCTGGCTCCTGGGCATGTGTGCAACTGGGAGCACCATGCAGATCCGAGCAGTCTGTTTCCTGCTGGAAGCCTCCCCTCCCCTAATCACACTGTGTCCTTGGAGATCAGAGGCAATGAGTCTGGAAATCATTCCTTTTTGGGCCTGAGAATTCTGTGGATAAAAACAGCTGCTTGTTTGAAAAGAAAGATGACAGGCAAGAAAAACATCTACGGAAGTAGTTCTCGGCTTTCCTAATGCTGTAACCCCTGCATACAGTTCCTTGTGTTGTGACTGCCCCAACAAAATTATTTTTGTGGCTACTTCATAACTAGTTTGCTACTGTTATGAATTGTAACGTAAATATAAGATATGCAGGGTATCGGATATGCAGCCCCTGTGAATAGCTCTCTTGGACCCAAGGGAGGAGGAAAAAACAGCATCTATCAATTTAAACCCACACTCTGTACAAAGGGTATGTCATGAATATCTCACTTCCAGAGGATGTTCTCCCTAGGAAGATAATGTTCTTCCATTTCTTCCAGACTTTAATATAATCATCTTGGTATTTGTGGGGAATTGGTTCCATCCTCCCTACAATGTAGACACACTCAATTCTGTTTTTTTTTAATTCTGTTTTTTTAAATGGCATGACATTTGCATACACATTCTCCTGTATTCTTTAAGTCATCTCCATATTACTTATAATGCCTATTATAATGTAAATGATTGGTTGACTTTGTGGATATGGAAGGCCAAGTGTACTCAATTCATGTTGCCACCTAAAATCTTATTTACTATATAGTAGATATATTTTCTTGTGTGTGTTAAGAAAACCTCAAGCCCAGTATGTCTGGTTCTATGTAAACACGCCCTATGGCTTTTGGAGATGGAGATCAGATCCAGATTGTTAGCCTTGGCACTGAGTGCCTTTACCCAGTGGGCCATCTCTCCAACCTCCATTTCCATTTTTCTAATGCCATTTGCTGTAATTTTTATATTTCTAACCTCAGCAGAGCCAAGCTATCAACAGATACTTCTTTGCAGAGGCCTTACCCTGGCCTGTTTATCTCTCTAGGTCAGCGTATCTGATCTGCTGCTGTTTCTTAGTAGGACTTTTCCCCCTTGGAACTAACACCTATTTTACTCCTTAATTCTTAGTTACTGTGCCAGTTGTAGTAAATCATCCAGTGTCATTTGTGAGCCAGGGTTCCTCATAGCATGTGTCTCACGGGATTATTCTGAGCCTAGGACGCTACAGCAGTGACTGTGGAGTGTACACAGCACAGCCTGGCACTTCCCCAACCCCTGCAAGTTTGAATCCTTCTGTATTCAATTCGGGGTCACTAACCATGTGTGAAAACAGGCTGAAAAAAATATTTTAATCTCAGTAGTTTTATATATGTCTAAATGGTAATATGGGGATAGATCATGTTAAAATGGATTATTTAATTTCACTTCTTTCTGTTTGACTTTAAAAATATTTTTTGAATTTTTTATGTGCATGTGTGTGCGTGCGTATTTGTGTGTGCTCATGCGTGTGTGTTTGTGTGAATGTATGTTATATGTCTTCAGGTGCCTGTGGAGGCCAGAAGTGGGTATTGAGCCCCTTGGAGGTAGAGTTACAGAGGGTTGTGAGTTGCCAGAAAGTGTTGGGAATCAAACTCTGGTCCTCTGGAGGAGCAGTGAACACTCCTAACCACTGAGCCATCTTTTCAGTTCCCATTTTACTTTCTTAATATGGCCATTGGCAAATGTGAGACGAAAAGACGAAACAAGTATTTCCCATTGTGCTTTAGTGGACAGTGCCAGTGCATGTGGTTTTGGGCGGCCGTGACCTTTCACGGACTACACAGCATGAGAAGAACAATTTTCATGGCTGTTGAAAAGTTTCCAGGGAAAGCTGCCCTTGCCGTATCCGCTTTCAAGTGTGCAAGAGCCAAGGACCTCTTTGAAGCCCTGTTTCTCAACCTCGTACCAACCTTGTCTCAGCAGGGGTAGGAGCTTGTCAGAAGAAATGGTGTCATTGGGTAATGTAATGGCACAGTTCCCCTTAGACACTTGAATATGTGTGTTTTGTCTTTTAGTTTTTTTTTTATTAAAGTTTTTTCATACATTTATCATTTTCCCCTTCCAACTCCTCCCAGGTCTTTCCTATCTGTCTGCCCACCTAACGCTGTTTTCTCTTCTTCGTATTTTATGCAACTGTCTTATAAGGGAGAAGGGAAAGGAAAGATGTTGTGACTTAGAAAAGTCATTCGGAAATACCTTGAATAACTCCCTTTCTGATGCATGTACCAGAATTACCAGAATTGATGCTTCTGAGATCAGTCTGCCCCACCGGCGACATGTGACCCTGGCAGGGTGTCGGTCAGCCATAGAAAAGTCCATTTTTAGTCATCTCAGTGAAAATTCCCCCGTTCCAGGCCCGCTCTGCCATCCCCAGCCCTTTTCTTACCTACAGCCAGCTGAGGTAGCGTGCAGCCCAGGCGCTCAGCAATCGGAGAAAGGTCTTTTAGCTTGTTCTGCTGCTTTCTCCCTTCTTCACTTACAATTCTTTCCTTCAGCCACTGGTAGCACTGCAGATAACAATAGCACATAAGCAGTAGTGTCTTGTATGGGTACGATGTCAAAAGCTGCTAATTCAATAAATTATAAGAACCTCAGGTGAGGCTGGAGAGAGGGCTCATCAGTTATGTGTGTCTTCCGCTCTCTCAGAGGGCATGAGTTTGATTTCCAGTGCCCACAACCATGTATAACTCCAGCTCCACTGGGCTGAGCTCTCAAAGTCCAAAGAGTGGGAGGAGTGAGAATATGAACAAAGAGGTCAAGACCATGATGGGGACACCCACTGAAACAGTTTAGCTGAGCTAATGGGAGCTCACAAATGCCAACTAGACAGGGAGGGAACCAGCATAGGACCAAACTAGACCCTCTCTGACAGTTGCATGGCTGGGCAGACTGCAGGGCCACTTGCAGTGGCACCAGGATTTTTCCCTACTGCTTGTATTGCCTTTTTGGAAACTTATTCTCTTTGGATGGATACCTTGCTCAACCTAGATATAGTAGGGAGGGCCTTCCCCAAAGCTATGTACCTTACTCTCCCTGAGGAGTGAATGGGGGTGGGGTGGGATGGGGTGGGGGAGGTAGAGGGGCTGGAAGGAGAGGAGGGAGTGGGAACTGGAATTGGTATGTAAAATGAAAAAAGGCCTCCAAGGGCACCAGAACTCATGTGGCATGCTCCCCCCGCCCCCTTCTCTCTCTCTCTCACACACACACACACACACAGAGTGGCCCAGCTTTGTGTCAAGAGAGTTTTCTGCTCCCTGAAGATCGTTGTTTTACATCATTGTAATAACTGTCATCTCTTTTGCCTTATTCCATCCCTAACCTCATTGTTATTTTAAAACATTTTATTTTTGCATTTGTGCATACGTGTGCCAGTGCCCTTTGAGGCTGTGGAGGATGTTAGAGCCTGGAGTAACAGGCAGTTGTGAGTTATCCAATATGGGTTCTGGGGACTAAACTCAGGTTCAAGTTTAAAACCTGAGTTTTTAAAACTAAGTTTTAAAAAGCAGCAAGTGTTTTTAATCACTGGACCATCTTTCCAGCTCCCTAATACAATAATATGATAATTATAATAATTACGGTAATAATGATATTATTATGTGGACTTTGTGTTTTGATGCCACAGATTAGAATCAGTAGAGTAAGAGTTTAAAAGACAACCCAGGAAACTTCTTTTTAAAACGTGGAAAAAGACTGACCATGACCTGTAGACTGTTGAGTTTACTTTCCCAAATATGAAAGGGCTTTGGGAATTTCTCCCAGTCCTACTGGCAGAAGGCTCTGCTCTTGCAGGAGATGGGAATTAATCCTTGGATAGACAAGGCTTGCACTGACCAGCAGTGGCTGAAGGGAAGGACTGAGGGTCTGCAAGGACCGTCCTCTTTCCTTGCACCCATGGATCTGAACCTTAGAGGCAGCAGGAAGCTCTGCAGCTAGCAGTGGGCATAGGCACTCTTCCTAGTGATTTCAATAGGCTGCTGGCTTTTGTTTTACTGTTTTCTCATCACTCTAAGAATTTCCAAAGAAAGGGCTAACCACATTATGTTTTATTGTGATTTTTGGAATAATTTTTATAGATGTGAAAAAGAGAAGGGCAAGCTGCCCCAGTTCTGTCTGCTCCTAGATACCAAAGGCTTATGGTCTGGCTCCTCACTGGGGACTTTGCCTGGGGAAATGGCCAAGGCGTTCCTAGCTTCAGCACTGGGAAGTCTCTGATTCTTCCAGAGGAAGGGCGCTTGAAGTAACATGTTCGGAGGTGACAGCTGGTGCCAGTGGTGCTGGGGTGGATGGCTGTGGACAATGAGCACATGATTAGGGCCCAGGCAGCCTTGAGTCAGGATGCTGCCATTGTCAGACATCCCTGAAGAGCTGTGGGACGTGGGAAAATACCATTAATCCTTTCCTAATTTTCATAATTTCATGATCTTTCAGGGAGACAGTATCTCTGAGTGTGACTCAAACACAAAGTAAGGAAGTAATAGACAAATGCTTTTGAACATACTACTGTGCATATGTGAGTGTGGGCGCACACTACTGTGCATATGTGAGTGTGAGTGCACACATACTACTAGGCATGTGTGAGTGTGAGTGCACACATACTACTGTATATATGTGAGTGTGAGCACACACTACTGTATATATGCGAGTGTGGGCGCACACAAACTACTGTGCATATGTGGCAGTCGCGTGTCGCTGCCTTCTCTTCTGTGAGACAGGCTCTCTCTTCTTTGTTGCTTACTCCTCTCTACCCTGGCTAGTTGGCCATGAGGTTCTGGAACGTTCCTGTCTCTGCCACCCACATGACTGTTGAAGTGCTTGAACTGCAGGCAAAGGCACCATTCCCCGTTTTGCATGGGTGCTGGGAATCCAAGCTCAGGGCTTCAGTGCAGCGAGCTCTGTACCCACTGGTTACTTTTACAAGTCTTTCAGTATAACTGGTATGCGTGCATCTCACACACACACACACACACCACTGTGTTTCAACCTTAAGGAAAAGAATTTTTAATACAATATTTCAAAAATAGAGTAGTTCTATAAAAATGATAAAACTCTTTTTTTTGTTTTTCGAGACAGGGTTTCTCTGTGTAGCCTTGAATGTCGCCACTGTGGATGGGAGGCACAGTGCTGGGGATTCTGTTCCTCCATCATGGTCTCCTTCACATGTGTGTCTCTGTGGAAGTCCCTGAGGTACTTTTGAACATCAGGGTTATCCAACTGGTCTCTGTATCCCGAAGCAACCAACACAGACAGTAGTATTTGCCAAAGTACTAATTAATTTATCTTACATTTTGGGTTATTATGTTCACCCAGCATTGAGTTGTGCTAGGCTCTGTGATGGGATAGAGGGTTTTAGCTCCTCTCTTAGAAGCATCCACAAGTCAGTACCTAGGGACTGAAGTGTTTCGTAGATGAGTGACGTTCATGCTTCAATAATCTCCTCACCAGCCGTATTTGTAGCACCTGCTTTACGGAAACTACTCCAACAAAGTGGTGGATGACTGAGCTGAGCAAAGTGATTTTCTCTTTCGGCTGCCGTTGCTGGTCTCACAGGTTGGACATTGTCAACTTTGGCTGTTCTTTCCTGGTCTGAAGCTAATGAATAAAAGATCTCTTTTCTCCTAGGATACATTCTCTTAAGGACGTGGCTGTCCATTTTCCTGCTCCCAGCTTCACTGGCAAGATTCATGCGGAGTGGAAGAAAATGGCATATCCATATTGGAGATAGAGGAGGGCTGACCGTGTTCCAGTCCCTGGACAGATGGCTGCTGAGCCATGTCCACCCCACCCTCAAGGATCGTCTTTGTGGCAACAGAGTTCTCAGAATAGGGCTGTTCACACTGAGGTCTGTCACTGGCAGCCAGAGAGCTCCAGCCTCTGTAAGAAGTGTTGATGGATACATAGAGGAAAGTGCAGATAACTCAGTAACTTTATTAAGCTACAGGCTTTGTTCTTGAGGACAAGATGGGAGAACCACAGGAGAATGGGAAGAGCACGTCTGGGAGGCAAATGGAGTGCAGTGCATTTGGGTGGGAAACGAAATAATGTGGGGTAGGAGAGACAAGTACGGGAAAATAGACTTAGATTCCAAGAGGATCTGGGATTTATCCCATAAGCCGGGAAGTCGGGGAAGCATTTTGAAATGGATTATGATATGGTCTCTTAGAAAGATAATTAGCCACAAGGGTGGATTGTTGAGAAGAGGGAGGCAGGGAAAGCATCCGAGTTTCACCCGGAAAGGGAAGATGAAGACCTACTGGGGCTGTGCGGAGTGGACCTGGCTGGCAGGATGCTGTGTGGAGGAGCCCTGCTCGGTCGTGATGTGGGGTAGCACTATGACGTCTGACCAGGATGGCTAGATCTTGGGCAGAGACATTGCTGAGCTAAAGGAGAGTTAAGTGTGAGCAGACGGGTGTGTGAGAGTAGATTCTATTGGGCTTGACAGGTTGGGACCCATGGGACATCGATTAGACTGGAAGAAGTGGTTTGCTTCTCAACAGTGGAGTCAGAGTTGGTGGCCTGCAGTTAGAAGTCACTGTTAGAGGGACGGGGCCAGCCAGAAGAGGCTGCACAGAGACATTCCCTGGCTAATCTTGTTTCCTGCAAGAGCCCTGGAGAGTCATTTTTAAAGAATGATTGATTCTTCAATTTTAGTTCAATATAGCAGGCACAAAGTATTAGCATTTTGTTGATAATAACAACAGCGGGCTGTGTTAAAAGTTGCCAATGTATCTGTCCGCTTGTCTCAAATTTTTCCGTTAGCACTATACTATAACTTAGTCCTGGGGATGTCCTTCCCTTTGCTTCTTTCATTTTTATTTTCATCTTTCACTGTGGCAGTTCTGCCTAAGCGCCTTCCCCAAGCACAGGCGTCGCTCAGAAAGCACTTGATAGTGCAGAGCCTGACACTCTACAGACCTTGCTCTGGGGCAGGCTCTGAACAATCCCTGTTAATATTCCAGCAGCGCCGACTTGATCGACTCCGTGAGACACAGCCATACATTTCCCAGCTGCTTTTGGACTGGACCACAGTCAGACACTTTGTACATCTCCCCACCCCTGTCCTACTTTCCTTAGTGCATTTGTGGACATTTTTCATCGGCGTGTGAGCTTTTATCAAACAGTGTTAGCAGCTGCAGTCAGACCGACCAGACACTGCACAACTACCGCTTCCTTTAAAGACCTGGGTGTGAAAGGAAACAGATGCCTGTGGGGAAGATAATTCACTGACAGCAGGAGGCCCGGGCCCTCACTTAGCTTTATCTGTTAGGAGTTTGTGGTCTTAATGTTGCTTAATGTCCTTGGGCTTCAGTTTCTGCCTGCAGAAGCCTGCCCCTTGCAGGATTGCTCTGAGAACAAATAGCCCGCATATGTGAAGTGCTTTGAATTTTTTGCAAAGCCTATGAAAGAATATGCAGATGGTCTGCAGCTTAAAACTGTTTGACTTAGGATTTTCTTACTGATATGTAAAAGTTGTATCAATGCAACCTCTGTTTTTCAATGTTCATGAGATAGTCAACTGTCAACTCTTTAGTATAAAAAGGATTTGTATTAGATTTTTTTTTCATTTTTTATGATAAGGTTAGGCTAAGCTATGATATTAAGTAGGTTAGCCATAATAAGTGCATTTTGACAGGATATTTTGAGTTTATAGTTTATCTGGGCATTGCCCCTTCATAAGTAGAGGAGTGTCTGTGCAGCAGTTTAGGTTAGCCACAACTGACTGCAAGCTATCTTGTTTGCCTTGTGAAACTGGAAGGCAGTAAAAGGTAGCTCACAGCTCTCAGCATGGCGCACAGTAGGTGTTCCTCGGTGCTTCCTCTTCCTTCACTCTCTCTTGCCTCCCTCCTTCTTCACGTCCTTGCCTAAGATGCCATTAGCCTTTCCTCATGTTCTTGTTTAGAATTTGTTACGAACGACCTTCAGTGTTCAGGAACAAGATCTCATTAAATATTCTGAGATAACTGTGCTTTGGGGCAATTAAAACTTGAGAACACTGTCATGTCAGCATGCTTGGGGGATATTTATATCTTGTGATTCTAGAGGATAAACAAGCCAAGAGCTGAACTCGTGTAGTGAGAAAGGCCCAGAGTCTTTCTAGTTAGGGAAATGTCTCTGGGCAGTTGTCCTGTCCCATCCGTGTGGGTGTCCCCCCTACCCCAACACACACACACACTCCCAACTCCTCTGGTAAAGGGCTTGGCTTGGGCTATTCTGCTGGTTCCGTGCTAATGGAAGCGGGAGCCTGGGTCGGGTATGTGCTTCTTAAGATGATTTTGGCTTTTCTGAATTTTTAAGATTCCTGTATTCTCTCTCCCTTGGTATTATAGAGTAATTTGTGATTCTAATGTTGCCGCCCATTCTCTCAAGCCTTTAAAGCGTAGACACCTTGTCGTTATTGAAGAAAGATGTCTGTAGCACCCCCCCACCCCCAACAAGTTAATCACCAGGAAGGGGCCTAAGCTGGGACTGGGCAATGAGGAGTGAATGCGGTTGAAGAATATGATGCAGCTTAGCAAAAACACCATTAAGAAATCCACCACGTTGTACAATCCACATTGACTTAAAATTAAAAAAAAAAATACCCACCGGGCAGGGTGGAGACTGATCTTGTGATGTGTCCAGTTTCTATCTCCTGAGGCCCTCTTTCCTTCTCTCTTTCCTTCTCTCTCTCTTTCTCTCTTTCTTTCTCTCTCTCTCTCTCTCTCTCTCTCTCTCTCTCTCTCTCTCTTTCTTTCTCTCTCTCTCTCTCTCTTTCTTTCTTTCCCCAGTTCCCAAGTGCAGTAGGAAATGTAAGCCAACCTCAAGCCTTACTTGGCTACAGCTGTTTCCCTCGAATGGATTAAGCCCTATACGGGTTAAGTTTTGTTTTCTCAGAAAAGGAAAATTAAATCCTCTTAGATAGAAAAGGGATTTTAAATTTTGTCACTTCTAGACAAGGAATGAAATACCTCCTTTAATATAAGAATAGGTAAGAATGTAGGGATTTGAGTTTGCAAGTCACTGGCCACCTTTCTGTCCGTCCTTAGAGACAAATTCTCTGTGCAGGCAGATTATGAAGGGCTGACTGATCTGTCGCCAGCAGCAGAGACCTGGGCAGGCTGAGGGGGCCCTGCCAGAGGCCATGGCAGGCCAAGGCTACAGTGTGCTTAAGCTGGGAAGCCCTGGACCACAGCCCTGCTCCTTCTCATCCATCTTCTTCCCTTCTGCCCTCCCTGAGACTTTCCTAAAAGTTGAGGAAAATACCTTCAGTGAAGCTCTAGAACTTTCTGGCACCCCATTTCCGTATTTTCCAGAAATAATTCCACAGGCAAGCGGAGACCATGTCATTGCACCAACCCCTGTGGGGGAAAAACAACACAGTCACAGAAAATTGCTGTGCCAAGTGGGACCAAAAGTGAGGGTGTGTTTAAACAGAACTCTGTCCGTTCTAGAGGAAAGCTAGCCAGATAAATGAGTTAATACCAGTATTCGTCTTTCCTTTACAGCTTAGGACTTACAAATTGTGCCTCATTCTTTTATAAACCAATTAAACATGTACTGTCTGTTCCTGGGAGTGAGCCATATAAGTGAACCCGAAAATATGGCTTATTCATGACTTTTTCATGGCCACAATTTGTAGACCGAGAGAGAAGAGCGTCTACTTGCAAAGAGCCGGGGCTTCACTTGTCCCCCAGGGCCCAATGACACCTGGCACTTAGCAGGAGCACAGCCTGGCACACGGCAGAAACAGCACCAGCTGTTGTTGAGTTTGTGTTTTTGATTCAGCGTTTGGAAAAAGTAATCTTTGGAAATGGCTTTGGCATATAAGCCTAGTTCTCGTCATCTCTATTAGATTAATCAGGGACATTTGGGAAAGCATTTTCCTAGCCCCTCCCAATCATTGATTATCATATTGATTATCACATATAAGAATGTGGCTTATTGATATTTCTAATATCCAAATTTCTGGTGTTTGTATTGTCTCTATATCCCTACCCCAGGCTCTGCTTCCGCACGAACAATATCTCCAGCCTGGGCACTGCTTCCACCCAGTCCAATTGTCCTGACTTGTTGCTTGTTGAATTCCTTCTGTCTTACCCGGTCCCGGGCATAGCACGAGAGACATGTGGATATCTATATGCTTTGGAAAGGTTACCCAGTCCCCTCACCAATGCATGTTTATGTTTTTTAATTCCTGCTGAGTGTATCCATGACAGTCAATTTACAACTCTGTGATTGCCTTCACTGTACCTGTAGACCAGCTCCGGCCCAGCTGATTCTGCCACAGTCTCTGAGATGCTTGGTTCTCGTCATCTCTGTGTTACATTAATTAGGAACCCTTGGGAAAGCATTTTCCTGACACCCTCCCCATTGATCCTCATATTGTGAAGAATGATCAGATGTTACCTATTTTATGGTAGAGCTCTGGCAGCTGGACCTCCACCTTCTCTCTCTGGAAAAGATGGTACTCGGCCTGTTCACAGACGGGTGGGATCATGTTGAACTGTCGCGCGACAGAATAGGCCTCCTAGGGAACAGAAGAGATTGCAGCTGAGCTTCTGCTGGTGAGCACTGGAGCTTCATGCGATGCATTTCCACAGGTCACGTGCAAAGCTCTGGTCATAAGCTTCACCAAGAGAGGTGCCCAGCGTGAGAAATCTTTATTATTCTTTAGGAAGACTGAGTAAAGTCTGGGGTGAAATAGTTAAAGATTGCATTGTTTATTATGAAGAAGATTTTATTTGAATATGGTTAGGTTCTTAAATAAAACTCAGATAAACACCCAGAAAGAAGTGGTCTCTAAGTAGCATGTTATGAGCAGAATAATTTCCAACAAGCTGATTGTAAGAAAGCTAGAAGACTCTATTCCCATATCTCATTAGCATTGAAGTTCTCTCTGCTTTTTTCTTTTTTTGCCAGCAAAGAACATGCTAAAACAAGGTTCCTATTGGAGATCTGGCCCCTAGGGTTTGTTCTAAACTGCTGGGCTCCAGCCCTGCCAGCCATCTCCCTAATGGTGGAACAGATCCTAAAATTCCAGCACCATGGCATTGTGATAAAAGTCTCAGAAGAGATTGCAATTTAAACGTGGTTTCTAAAAAACAATGGCGCAGTGCTCAGCAGCTATTAAAACCAGGAATCAACTCACCATGATCTCCATCGCGCTCCACCTCGAGGTGCCCCAGTACATTGCCATGCCTTGGTTGATCACATGTGTCATGGCTCGAACAATTTCTGTGGAAACCCAAACAGTATTTCATGAACTCACCTCTTGTACAGAGCTATGTGTTTTCCCATTCTCCCTCTAAGAGTTAGACATTTGATGTGTTTATTTGATTAACATAGTTACTCTTACTCTGGTGACAACACACATTCACCGTCGGTGGTGTGGAGGCTTGGCAGTACTTTTCGGCAAACGGACACTTCATTTTCAGTTTGCAACAATATTAAAACAGTATTAAAAATGTAATGACCATCACGGGTCTTCCTTTACTTGTGTGGCTCGATGGTTCTTGTTCTGAGAAATGAACAGAGTATCTTGTCCACAAAGTGAGAAGGGAGGGAAAGCGTTTGTTTTGACTGGAGAATGTATGGTCACAGAGGATGAACGGCCTGTCTCTTCTGTTTGGTGCATTTGCCGAGCTGTTCCTTGTCCTCAATAGCCATTTAATAGAGATGACTCAATAAGTGTGTCTAGCAGAAAGATAAACATATAAAATGCCGAACAAATAGCCGAAGCCACAGGGACTCAGAGCCCACTTTGACACACCCTGGCCTTGACTGCTTTAAACCAAACTTTGTGCTAAGACACCCACGTCATTGATTTCAGCTGCCGGTGGGTTCACCCAGTTTACACTTTAGCCTCTTTGAGTTCAGCATCACATTTCCTGACCAGGAAGATTAATCCTCTCCCCACGGAGTGGAGCTAAGCTAATCCTCTTGGCACCAGCCAGATGAGCTACAGACCTGGAGGAATGAAGAGCCTCAAGTTCAAGCTGGCCAAGCCCTCAGACAACATTGGGTTTCTTTTGCTTCCACAAAGCCCGGCAACTACACTCTTAGGATGCCAGGTCCCCGGATGTACTTAAAGGGTCAAGGTCTTAGACTTCTTTATGTCCCAAATAATACCCATAGATTAGATGTCCTACAGAACAGAATCCTTGCGCGAGATAGAATTCGGATCGAGATATGCTGTTCTCTTTTTTTTTCTTTTTCCTTTTCCTTTTCTTTTTTCCTGCCTCCTTTCATCTTTCTCTCCCGCTCTTCTTTCCTGCTCTTTGGGAGTCACTGGACAGCCTTGACTGGCCTGAAATTCGCTGGTAGATCTACTGAGTTAGGGCTAGGAATTATGGGAATTATGTGAAGTGTTAAAATGAGGACATCTTGTGAAGTATGGAGAATGACATTTTTAGGGTGATGGACAAGCATGTGGAGGGCCCTGAGAGAAAGACAGAGCTCAGTGGGTTCTGGTGATTGAAGCAAAGCTAGGTAGCAGAGCCCAGCAAAGAAGCATTGGAGTTTCAGATAAAGTTGGCGGAGGTCAAACCAACTGTATGTTATTAAGAGTTGAGTGGACTCAGTGCCATTTTTAGGCAAGGGAATGAGAGAGACGTCCTGTAATCAGAGTCTGAATCTTAGAATGTCATCCTGCCTCTGCTGTGAAGGATCTGAAAGAGGAAGCCCTGGAGTACGGGACCCTGGGAAGAGTCTGTGGCAAAGAGTGACCGGGAGGGTTTGGTAATTAAGACAGAGTGAGTGTGGCCCTTAGCGGGCAGGAAGGGATCTAGGCCTTCTCCCAGATACCTGACTGTTTACAGAGAGGAGGGCCGTAGGGGAAGACCAAGGCAAGGGTGCCTTTCGGACATGAGGAGCACGGGGACGCTGTGGGTGACACTGGAGGGCATGTTGAGCTGATGAGTCTGAAGACACAAGATGATGATGGCCCCTGCTGGACACTGGTGTGTTAGGGAGCGCAGCTTTCCTACTGCTGTTGTAGTGGTAGAAGTCTGACGAGAAAAAGAGAAGAGGTTTTCACTGCCAGCATGAGGTCACAGAGAGGACCCTGTGCAGCTGACTGGTCAGAAGCCAGCGGGGAGGACTGTGAAGTGGAACATGGGGAACAGCCACATCAGAGGCTCCAGACAGTGTCTGCTGGACTCACACACACACAGTGACTGTAGACACGAGAGCCATTTCAGTGCCATTGTGAGGGCCCAAGACCAGGCTGGAGAGATGGAAGGACGGAGGGCAGGCAGGTTCGGAGACAGCCTGTACAGACTCGTTCAGCGGGTCTTCAAATGAATGAGGCAGAGACAACAGCAGTTCAGGGGGTGCTCAGGGAGAGTTTTAGTTAAAGATGGGGAGGTGAGAGAATATCTGGGCGCCACTGGGAATGACCTAGAATTAGACCCGTTGTGAGACTGGGAAGGGAGGGGAGAATATTGGGGTGAGAGAGAGGAGGAAGAGAGCTTGGGAGTGGGGGGGGGGACACCTACTGAAAACAGGGACCCGCTGGGTTTGTGGAGTCCGTGGGAGATGGGGTCTCGATGATGATGTCTTCTCAGGGGACTGTGACATAGTGAAAAGGGTGGGGGGAAGAGGTAAGGCAGAGGTTCTCAGGCCTTTAGCTGCTGGCCACGCCTTCTGCCTGTTGTGTGTGGCTCTGAAGAGAGGGCAGGGAGGAACTGGGGAAGGAGGTATAAGGAGTTCTTGTCTGTGGAGGAGGCTCAGCAGCCAAAGCAAAACTTGTAGAAGAATTGAATAGATAGCAGCTTAAATTTAAATTAAATTCTTAAAGTAATTATTTATTGATTGATATATTTTCATATAAATAGAATTATATATTTCATTTATAGATTGATTGGTTGATTTGTAAAGAAAAATCCCCCGAATTTTGCTAGCCTGCAGCATCTTATTGGTGGCTCAGGTGAATTTTTTACATGATGCTCACTCGTAAAGACACTAGAGGGCAGCATTGTCGAAAGAAAAAAAAATCCTGACCCTAATACTGTTTGCTTGTGAATTATGGAAACTCATTTTATTTATTTTTTAACATAATAAAGAAATTTAAGTGTAAGATTTTAAAATAAAAGTGGTTACATTTTTATGTATTATTGTGTGTATGTGTTGGGGGGTGCAGTTACATTCGTCAGCCAGGGTAGTTTGTGAATGTCGTAGGTCGGAAGTGGGTTCTCCTACTCCAACACACGTGAATCCCATGGATGGATCTTGCAGTAAGCGCCTTTGACTGTTGAGGCATCTGGACGGTCCGTGGAGCCGCACCGCAAGGCTTAGACTAGCAGAGCATTGACTCTGAGTGTGGAAAGGACACCAGAATGAGTATTTAGGGTGCTACATTCATGGGGCTCCAGGAAAGAACACCGGCGAATGTGACCAAGTCTGTTTCCCGGGACTGCTCCTGGCTCTCTCTGTCCAGATGTTTTCATCAGCCTCAGCCCCTGCTGTTCCCAGCTCTGCCTGTACCCTAGAAACAACCTCACCTCCTACCCCATCCCTAAGGTGGATCTTTGAAAATTGTCCATGCAAAGACTCTAGTGTGGGTCTATCGTGTTTATCGGGCTGAGGCCCTGGCACAAATATTTGAGAAACCTGGCCTGGTTGCTTCAGTTACTCGGACCTCTGGTCTCAAAGTGTAGCTCCCAGACCACCGGCTGTGGCAGCAACAGTCAAGCTTATCACACATGGACTGCAGATTGTAGTCACGTGGTACAGCCACTCTGACACCTGAAGTCTGGTTACCACTTGCTGTGCCGTTCCCAAACCATGTCAATGACCGCGTCCTCCATGCTTCCTTCTCTTCTGTGTCCAGCTAATGGAGCGCTTCTTTTAAACTTTGCCTTAGTCCTTATGCGAGCGGATAGTAATACGAACACCCGTGCGCACCCATACACATTGGCACGTACCGGACCATTGGAGAGTCTGATAAAAATACCTGGTTCCAGATTTTAGTTTCCATAATGGGACTTCGTGCACCTCCTCTCTCCTCCTTTCTACTCGGTCTCCTACTTTAACCCCCCTTTCACTTTCTCTCTCCTTTCTGTCCCTGAGTCTCTTTACGTAGCTCAGCCTGGTCTAGAACTTGCTAGGTAGCCCAGGCTGCCTTCAAATTTGAAGTCCTGCTGCTTCAGTTTCCTGGGTGCTTGGATTAACAGATTCCCATCTGTGATTATAGGGATGCCTAGCATGCATACATACATACATACATACATACATTCATGTATATATGCATTCACCAGTTTTAGAAAAGCTATCTAATTGGTCACAAGGCTTTGTCAGATCTTTCTAACCTTTCTCAGGTTGAAATTTCATTCTTCAACCGATGGCTCTCCCTGGGGCTGCTAGATCAATTTTCTTGGTATCCTATTTCCATCTGTAAAATTAAGAGGCATTAATCCACTGATGCCATGGCATTCGCTCATGGCTGGTGCAGGTCATGCCCGTAGATGCTTGTGACCCTGAAGCACCAACCCAAGCTGCACAGCCTGTGTGTAGAATGCGGCCTCGGTTCCTTCTCAGAGAGAGCCAGCTCTCACATTTTAATATGTTCTTCTTCCTGTAATGCAGTTCATCTGTGTTTAACATGGCATTTCATGCCGAAGGAACGGATACAAATGTTTTGAGTAGAATGTTTCGGGTGATAGATATTTTTAATTTCGAAATCAGAGCGCACATAAATCATGAGAGCTTACACACCCACCTCCGTCGCCGTCTACTAAATAAGAAATGGCCCCAGCACCTTGAAAGCTGCGAGCAGATACTAAGATTGTATGGACAATGAAGCATGAGGACTGAGGACGTAAGTGTATAGAAATTAGCGGTTAGGTCACACGCAGTCACTCAAGTGAGTCTGGACATAGAGACAACGGATCAAGCCAGAGTCCGTGCAGCAATGATTGCAGTTTCCTTTGACTGTGGCAAGGCAGTAGACCCAGAATCCATTGGGTTTGGACATGACTTAATGCTGGGATACTATGCTTGCGAGGTGCTGAGAGAAAACCCAAACTTACTGTATTTAGGATGCATTTTTTCTGTATTCCCCAAGCTTTACATAAATGTGTATTATATTTTTGTAATGGAAAAAGAAAAAAAGAAACAAGAAAACTTATCAGCCAGGAAAGGCACCTCTTCCAGCAAACATGTCACAGGTCACTAAACGCTGCTTTTCCAGGCGGACAGTTGGATGTGGGCCGTGTGGTGTGGCTCGATTCTGTGTGGTTTCACAGGCTTTTCTTGATGAGGCAAGGGATCAAAGTTGGTTTTAAATTTTTCAGTTTTCTTCAGAAATACACCTGTTTACATATCGACATTCTAGGGCAGGATCTGAGTCTGAGGGAAACTCTGCAATTTTGTTCTGAGTTTAGGTCTAAAGTCGAAGACATAGCATCGGGTCACCTGGAAGTGGAGTTGTGCATTGCTGTGCCGTATCTCCAATCCCTGGACGTAGCTTTCTTATCTTTTAGTTCTCTTCTTGACTCATGGTTTCCCTGAAATAATTTTATTATCACATCTGGTCCTTTCAACTTCTCTTCTAGACTCCTTGTCTGCTGATACTCTCCAAGATGTATTTATATAGAATATGGATAAAAAATTGCAATACAAGTTTCGACATAAGTTGACATTTTCCCAATAAAACCTGGTGATTTCAAGTTATTAGATTCTAATTGCCACATTTGCTTAATACTAAGCAGTAGTATCTAAAGAGACGTGTCCTGTCCCAATCAAAGAAAGATAGTGTCCTTGATAAATATAGAATGCAAAGCAATTATTTAATAAGTTATATGTTTTAGGATCAATGAACAATAGGACAAATTCCAATTAATTAAAATAAAATTTGTTGGGGGCAAGGCAATGAATAAGTAAAATTAAAGAAACAAGCCTAAGCAAACTTAAACTCCTGGATTGTGAATTTTTTCTTGGTAAGTGGCGTATCTGTGAAGCCACACGCTCTCTAATCTGTAGGTTAAGGGAAGGTGTTTCCCGACATAGGCTAGGATATTCTTTGACAACATAACTGAAGTCACCCTGTAATAAAGGAACTTCCATAGTTTGAACACGGATGTACTTATGTTTTCTGTTGACTTGAGACAAGCTAGGATCGTCTGGGAAGAGAGAACTTCAGCTGAGAAAATGCCTCCATCAGATGGGCCTGTAGATAGGTCTGTGTGGAATTCTCTTTGCATGGAAGGCATGGGGTTGGGAGCAGCTCCTGGCTGTGGTAGCAAGAGCTGGCCTGTATCTAGGCAGATTAGGAAACAGTGAGGGGACAGGAACTCTGCCTCCCAGAGACCCAGCTCCTGTAGGTCGGCCCCAACTCAAGAGGTTACATAACTTTCCACAGGACAGCCATCAGCTGGGGACCATGAGCCTGTGGGAGACTTTTACATCTAAAACATAACATCAAGGCCTTCTCTTCTACTTCCTCATCTTCAGGAGTCTTTTAGGCTCTTTTGGGACTTTAATTTTCTTAGGAATGCTTAATTTGCTTACCATATTGATTTTCAGAAGGCAGATTTAGCTGGAATAGATCTATTTTAGCAGAACGGACAAATTTAAGACCCTAAGCTTTTCTGTTCATAGTCTTGGTCTGGTTCCCCACTTAGTCTCCCATACATGATATCATCTTATAAACATTACAAATTTAAAGTATGCAAAGCTTAATACAATTCTCTATATAGTTCCTGCACATTAAAACTATACCTACCTACTTAATGGATTTTTTTCTTGCCTTAAGGCTTTTTGATTCTATCCCTTCCTTTTCATTTTTTTTCTTTTCCCTTCCATCAGTTGCTCAGCCCTTTCCCAAATAAATCCACTGGGTCCTCTACTCTTTCAGGCTCATCTCCTCATCTTTGTCTATCAAGTTAGAAGCTGATAGAGGAAGCCAGCACTGGAGATGGACGTGGAAGTTTACCAGGGAGGCTCATGGGTTAAAATTCATTTTTCTAACACCAGCATTCTTTGTTGAGAATGGGTCTGTGTTTAGAGAAGTGCTTGCTGCAGGGCGTGTTCCTGGAGGGAAGGCTGTCTAATTTCTCCTAGGGCCTCGGATACTGTGGTTCATGCTAGTATATTTGTATATGCGCCATGAAGTCCCTATCATAAAATGTGGGCATGATAATTTTTGACCTAGAAAATTCTCAAAGCCAGATGTGTTCCTAGATGTGAGTGGCAAATGGTTGCTGTGGAGGAGGAGACTCATCAGCAGAGGTGCTTGCAAATTGAGAGGAGAATTCCAGGGATGTAGCTTTCATGAGTTGTCACTTATGATGGGATGTACTTTCTATGTTACAGCTACTTTTGAATCACCGATGCTCTTGTGCGTAATCCACTACCCACGTTCCTGTTACTAATCCAATAAACTCATTGTCTCACAAGCTAGACTTGAGTGGAGTAGTTTCTTTGTTCTGCCATCAGTGACTTATCTGGGGGGAATAGATGCCTCTTTACATTTCCCCAGGGACAGGGACACGGCAGGTGGTATAGCCACAATCTCATTTTGTGTTTGAAGAAATCAAGGCATGGAAGGATGAAGGCTCATTTGTGCTAGTTTTAAATTTCCCCCGTAACTTCCACGCCCAAAGAAATGAAACAACACATCTTTTATTCCTTTTCACTCACATTTGTGTTTCATGCCCAAGAGAGAATATTTTATTGTATTCTTTGAAACACAGAGAGTGGCAATACTATCTGAATTGACTGAAGAAACAAGCCTTTGGGCATGTCAAAAGGGAATGTATTGGGCAAAATAATTGCTGAAGAGTCATTTTCCAAACATTCATTGAGCTGTTAAAAAATAAATTTACCCAGCTCTGCCAGTCCTACATGGCACCTACTGTATCCGTACCCATTACCAATGGGACAGCTATTTCTCTGATTGGGAGCACCCGTCATTTCATTACAGTTACTGACTCAAGGCTTTTATTTCCAGTGTTTTAAGTTATCTGAACGTCATTCTCATTGGTCGGACAGTTGGATGCAGAATCTTGACACATAGCTTCTTCTTCTGTTATCTTGTCTGGAGCCTTTTATCCTACAGCTGTCTGTGTATCCGCTGCTGGGGACAGGCTTTTAACTATATTTTAAAAGGCACGCTGTCTTGTGGATGAAAGAATAAGGCAAACAACGTGGCAGAGATTGATCAGGGCAGAGAAGATATCGACCCTAATGAAATTTTCTACCGGCAAATCCAGTTTAATGATCCAAAGGAAGCAGTCTTTATTGCCCTTTTAATAGTCTGCGCTCGTTGTCTCTTTGGTCCTGTCATGGGGAGATGTCTGCAAGTGAAGCTATCTTCATCTTAATGACATTAAAACCTTCTCCTCTTACATCCCAGGCAGCTCCTGGCAGCTCTTAATCCATTTTGGCTCTCTCCTGCTCGTCTACATCTGCCAGGTATCCATCCGGTAACCAAAAGGTGGCTTTTAAACTTGATGCGTCAGAATAAAATAACTTTCTCAGGCTTTTGTTAGCTAAACTACCTGGTCAAGAGGAGCGACTAACCGTGTAATACCCTCACGAGCTCTGTCTATAAAAATACAAGGCTGCCCCGGGTGGGGGCTGGGCAACTTGCACTGCAGAGCTGTTAGGAGACTGGCCTGTTGTTTATAGTTTGTGCATGAAATGAGCAAAGGCTCAGGCGTCAGTGGCTTTGGTCCTTGAGGCAGACAGAGGCGGGGCTTTTGGAAAGTGATTTGGCCACAAGTGCTTTGCCTCTATCAACGGATTAATTCAGTGATGGATGCAGGGAATCTGTGATGCAGAAGATGTGACAAGCACACCTGGCCTGGGTGGGCCCGTTCTTCAATGTCCTGTACTCTATTCCGCCACTCTGCATAGCGTTTGTTTATGCTTAGTCTTTCTTTGGGGCTTCCCTTCCTATTCATGAGGTTCTTCCCCACCCTTCACTCAAAAATGCCAGTTCTCCTACTTTATCTCATAGAATCCTCTGTTAAGGATGGATTTAGTGAGTATTTTCAAGGATATGTCAGGGCTTCCTCTCTGAAAATGGCCATATACACAGCTCTATTAGACAGTTTTGGCTTTATGACAAAAATGTAGGCAAGCTCTCTATTGCACACCGTAATAAAGATTTAAGATGGTAATATTTCCTGCATAAATCTTTGAGTAAGATTGACACAGAGGAAAAGTGTCTCGTGTTTATCCTGGCTCTTGTTCTGCTCCCCTGACCTCGCGCTCACCTGTGACACACACGAACACTTCCTTGCACTTCAGGGGAAAGGTGTGCCTGCTCTTGAGGCAGACGGTCACAGGAATGTGTCGGGGACAGAGAAGATGTGATATACTGTCCCTCAAAAAAAAAT
The DNA here is from genome assembly GCA_025134845.1 of Neodon shergylaensis. NCBI lineage: Eukaryota > Metazoa > Chordata > Mammalia > Rodentia > Cricetidae > Neodon > Neodon shergylaensis. Next base: position 13,829,532 of record JABTXL010008166.1, read on the forward strand.
TGTTCTAATCAGGTACAGGAAGTGGTTTGACAGAGTTTTTTTATGTTCTGAATGTCTGCCTATTTTCATTCTAGATTTATGAAGCCACTTTGCGACAATGTTAAAGATCCTCTGTCACACCTAGGGTGTTAAAAATAATAGTTCACACTTACATAGCACTAGTGCTGTTCCTGGCAATGTTCTAAACACTCTGCGTTTATTAAAGAATCGATTCCTCAGGACAGTTTTATCAAATAGGCGGTTATTGTTGTTTTCTACAGGAGGGAACTGGGGCCCAAGGAAAATGAGTAAATTGTTAAAAAAAAAAGCATTGACAAGAGATGTTTGGGGGGGGCTCCTAGAGTAGGTGGGAGAGGGGAGTTTTGGGTGCACAAAACTGTCAAAGAATAAATAAAAGATACTGCATTAAACAAACAAACAAAACAAAACCAAGCACTTTTCTATGGGACAGTAGTAAATCAGCCAGTCCCTTCCCAGCCAAGGTTCTGGGGTGTACAATGTAAGCTTCTTGGAGAAGAAAAAGTTGCTAGGGCACCCTACCTGCATGGTGTTGCCTAGGGAAGTGTCATATGCAAACGTCATCTCCCTCTGGTCACTGGCAGCTTTGTGAGCATCTCTCTCCTCCTCGCTTGCTTTCTCTCCTCCATAGCATTTCCCTCTGCTAGGTGTCTACTTATTGAACTTTTTTTTTTTTACCATCATACTGTTTGTTTCTTACCTCCTCTCCTAGATTTCATTTGTCCCACAGGGCGAGGCTTTCTTTTCTTTATAATGCCTGTGCATGCCGTGATGTTAGTTGGCATGCAGTCAACAGTAGTTGAGAGGGCCATCTTTGGACATGGGTCCTGTACTCTAAGGTGGTTCTTGATTGGGCTACCCTGAGTTTCATATGGTGACATTTTAAATGTATCCTTTTGGTGTTTCGAGAAAAGATCTTGACAGTTTGATCTTTCTGGGAAAGAGAGTGGAAAAATGGGAGGAAGAAACAGAATTGCATCCTTCTTTTCTTAAGATTATCTTGGTTTTAATATTTCCAACTTCCCGTCTGTTTTGTTTTATGTGAACTCTAGTTATATGGTATTTTCTTTGTCCCATTTTATAAAAACACTCATTTCTAGTGGGAAGTTGGGATTGTTCTATAACAATGCTTTCCATTTCAAAGCCAATGATGGCATATGCTCCATTTCTCCCAATAAATGACAATGTTGGTGATAAGTTCTTTCCCTCCCAACTGCTTTGCACAAGTCCTCCTGTCTGCTGGTCCTTAAAACTCACAACCTGGTCTCCTTGTATATGTCAAGTATGGCCTATATTTGGATTTTGAAAGTTAAGTTCAAAACAGTATTCTTGCTTAACTTTCATTATTTTTGTATGATTGGGTCAGCTGAAGGCAGTTGGCCTCACAGAGATCCTTTCTGAAGCTAGAGCCCAGCATGGAGATGTGGTGGACAGGATGGGCGTGTTTCAGAGTGAGAGTCTGAGGTTTCAGGGCATGCTTTCTAGGCCCCCAACACTGGCAGTATTTACATTAGAGTGGCACACCTAGGTGTCTCCTCAGGAGGGTTTGTGGAGTGTAACGATAGGTATGAGTGATGCCTCCCTGTAGTGTATAAACACTGCGAAGGTGGCCAAATACCTCCTTCTGTAGTCTGTGGAAGTTTGAATGTGAAAGCCACAGCACTTTTCTGCACTCTGGTTATCTGGGATAGAATGGAATTTTGCTATGAAGTAAACATGTTTTCTAGAAGCAATAATAGAAGGTCACTTTTTGTATGTGGAATTTAAGTCAGATAGTTTTAAAATTATGTATTAAAATATATAAAATATACGGCGTGAACATGACTGGTAATGTAATCATTTGGTCTCACTTTTTGCGTTGCCTTTTGGTTTTTATTCCCTTGGTCCCAGTGAAATTCCACACTTTGTCCTGGAACTTTTCTGCCTGTCCTTAAGCATTTTGCAGATAACTTTAAGCACTAAACATATCCTTCATAGGTTTAATTACAGTCCAAGTTAGAATTCTTCTCCCTCTCCCTATCTGGAGCCTGTACAGCCTAGGATGTGAGAGCCGCTTGGAGTATGGTGGGTTTCCCTATTTTCCTACTCTCTGTACCCCTCCCTATCCTTGGCCCCGATTCTAGACACCCTCTAAGAGGCCTTCACCTGAGCACCCTGTCACCCCCAGGAGGGCAGCACTTAGCTAGCTGTGCCCTCAAGGCAGATGGTCAGCCCCACAGTCCACTTCTAGATTTTTCCAGACAAAAGCCAGGTCCCAGGTCACTGTGCTCCTCGGCCATAAAAGTTACATTGAAAACCCAAAGACTCTGAAACTTCCCACGTCAATCAGTGTTGTGGTGAAGGACCAACACCCCACCCCCGACCCCAGCTGGGGCTGGTGGAGCTCACAGAACAGGCTTCCTCAGAGTTAACTTTCTCCACCGGATCCCTTCTCCTCCCTGCTTCTCATGAGCTTCATATTCTTATGCTAGAGTAACCTCCAGATTCATGAAGCTGAGTGGAGAGGGGGGTAAAAGGAGAGCTCCTATTATAGAAGAATTTCGGTCATAAGTGGCATCAGGATGTCACCATCGCTCAGCTGCGCCGCAACAGCTGGTGCCAGCAGTAAGACTGGTCTCATTTCTTCACAGGATTTCAGAGAAATGGTGCCACGGTGAGGAATGCCTGTCAGGCTACACCCTCAAGGTTCCCATGACCTCATCAATAGTGGGACACAGTGAGCCTTCTCGAACCTTGGAGAGAGACCCTGGGGAACACCTGTGAAGTGTTCTTACCAAAAACGCTTAGCCCAATCTGATCATGAGAAGCGATTAGACTGAGGTTGGGGCTATTCTCCAAAATAACTCCCCGGGTGTTTTGTTTGTTTGGTCAAAGAGAACATAGGGTAGAGAAATCATTTAAGATGAAAAGAGATGGAACAGTCCGAGCAAGAAATCCTACACAACACGGTAGGATTCTTATTTTCTCCCTCTCCTGTTTCAGTGCTGGGGTTTGAAGCCAGGGTCTCGCGCATGCTAGCCAAGGGCTCTACTCGACGACACTCCACTGCGTCCGTCTCCCTCACGGGGGGATTTTCAGTCAAGTTGTGGTTCCGCTCCCTCCTCAAGAAAACACAAAACAAAACAATCCAAACAAAAATCAATACAAACAAATCCCCTAAAGGAAATGGAGGAAATAGGAGCACGGCTCGACTGCTATGTTATGGGAGTGTATTGATGTCTTACGTGTGATGTCTGTGTCATGTCATATGAGCACTGCTTTGCAGTGAGAAGATACCAGAGAAAGCATTCGTGTCTGACGTGTTCACAGTGAGCAAGAACGGACAAAACCCATAGCAGCTTCATCCACGCAGGAGAAGCATAGCAGGTGTTCATTTTTCTGACTTTTCTGCAGTTTTTAATTTTCTCAAAAAGTTGGGGAAGGAAAAAAATTATGGAACCAGCTTTCAACCTTTTCCTATAAAAAAAATGTAGAAATGGCTTGTCCCCTCCTTCTGATATTTTGATTGTGTCTTCAGACCTAGCTGAAACTCTTGGTGTGGGAGCCCCTTCTATATATGTGTTGCTTTTATTGGTTAATGAATAAAGCTGTTTCTGCCGGTGGCTTAGCAGAATAGAGCTAGGTGGGAAAACTAAACTGAATGCTGGGAGAAAGAACGCAGAGTCGGTGAGAAGCCATGGAGCTGCCAGAGGAGAAAGATGCAAGCTGGAACCTTGCTAGTAGGCCTCGATCCTTGTGGTAAAATATACAATAAGAGAAATGAGCTAATTTAAGATATAAGAGTAAGCCAGAAATACAATTAAGCTATTGGCCAAACCATATTGCAAATAATATAGTTTCTGTGTGATTATTTTGTGGTTTGGACAGCCAGGAATGAACAAGTAGCCTCTGCCTACAAACTGACCTCATCTTATATATAGAAAATCTTTAAAACACAAGCATATGTAACAACAATAAGCACCTTGAAATATTTATGCTGGATATTACAGCTTCTAGGACTTTTCCATTTAAACATAGTTCTTCACAACGATGTTTGGAAGAGAATGTGATTTTTCCATTCTTCCTATTTATAAATGAGAATCGGAGAGGAGGTCTAAGCCGCTCATCCAGATACCCATGGGGCACATAAGCCCTCTCACTGTGTCTTCTCAGCATACTATAAACACCCAGAAATTTAGCAAAACAACTCATTCCCTTATTCTTTTTGTACAGAAAATAAGAAAGGGATCGTGAGGTATTTGCTAATCCTATTGCCACTGCGGGGGAATTACAGATTCGGGGCTGTGCACGCGCCCCTGTTCACCCCATTAAACATGCATGCTATGGAACCTTTAGAAGCAGTGCCACTAAGATATGCAACCCCCATCTGAGCAGGCTAGAGCACCAGCGTGGGCGACATTAGTCTCCAGTCCTGTGCATGCCGCTGTAGATCTGCAGGGTTGCAACGAGGAACCTCTAGAAATGTATTCTCCCGAGAGTGAGTCAGTGTGTTCCTTAGAATATTGAGTGAAATCTGTCGCATCTCCAGATGTTTCTCAGGGAACTGACATCTCTCAGAAGAAAGGGCACATGAGTCACAGGAGAACACAGTTCTGTCTTCACCTGACAGCTGGGGCGAGCAGATGCCTTCTGTCTCCCTCCGCCCCGCCCCCCTCCGTCTCTGTAATGGAAAGCGGCTTAAGGAGAAGAGAGGAGGAACAAAAAGACACCAACATTTAAACCTGGTGGGGTCCACAAGCTAGAGAAGACATGTGGCCCACCTTGTTTCTTTTCCTGAGTGTTCTATTAGGGGCTGAATGGCTCTATTTCTACAACTGAATAAAGATGGAGAGAAAAAAAGAGGTAGAAACGGGAGAGAAGATATAGGACATTGCTAAGTGGCATAGAATATACTCATGCCCTTTCTCAAGATCATCCATCCCCACCAAGATTTTACAGAATGACATTAGGAACCTGCTCTCCAACCATAGCACTGTATGACTAAGAACTGAACTTTAGGAAGTAGTTTACTTTACATCAGCTCCCCACATATACCCTTCAGTGCTGGCAACCTTATCTCTTCAGTATCCTGTAATTCTTCTGAAGCTACCTTCTCACACCACCGATCTGGAAAAACAGTGTGAGTCAGTGATCCAGGTACAAAACTCTTCGGAACTCTCCTAACTCTGGGGCACCTTTCACCAGACTTTGCGTGAAGTAGCATGCCAGCCATCCAATGTGAACTCTGTACCATGACCTTATTGCATGCTCTCCAGGAAGAACAAACAAGGAGTGAATGATACCAGGTGGAAAGCTAGCAGCCTGGGAGATGGAGGCAGAATTCACAAAACAGAATGAATGACAGGCTCTCTAACAGGCCCAAACATTACAAACTTGACAATAGAGGGTCTTGCCCTTCTCCTCCTTTCTCTTGCTAAACCATTAGATTAGATCCCTAAAGCTAGCCCCCACGTTCTGTTCCCTTATTTGACCACATCCTTATGCCTGACCAAATTCCAGGGTCCAACAATCAAAACACCAAGGTCCAACAATTGAAATTCATTACTTGATTATATTGGCTTACATGTCCAATCAGGACTTCCCAGTTCATTCTAGCATGACTCCTCATCTTTATCTTTAAAAAGCACTATTGCAGAGAACATCTATCTGCCTCTGCCCACCCCCACCCAGGGAGGGATAAATAAACCTTATATGTGCTGAGAATTTGGTGACTGGGTGTGTGCTGTGCAGACTCTGAGGCTCCTTAAAATTGGTAACTACTGTGTGATAATAGTCAAGTAACTAGTAGTCGTGTAACTAGTAGTCAAGTAACTAGTAGTCACGTAACTAGAAGCCAAGTGATTGTTAGTAGTAACTACTAATTTTGTAGCCAAGGCATAGAAAGGAAAAAATGGGGATATGTGCCATTCACAACAAATTTGTGTTTTAATTTTTAAAATTATTTTTATTTTATGTATGTGAGTGCTTCGCCTGCATGTATGTACATGCGCCACATGTGTGCCTGGTATTCACAGAGACCAGAGAACACCAGGTGCCCTGAAGCTGGAGTGACTGACGTTTGTAAGCCACCATGCGAGTGCTGGGAACTGAACCCGTGTCCTCTGCAAGAGCAGCAAGTGAGCCACTGAGGTGTCCTTCTAGTCTCCTGTGTGTTTTTGAAATCTGAGTACAAATGAAACATAAGAAGATCCTCAGTGAGCCGGCAACTAGCCTCCGTTCTAGCCTTGACCGTGCATTGCATAAGACCTGCAAACAGTCCTGAGGTGTTTGCAGCGGATGGGTGAACCGCAGCTATTGGCCAGCTGACTTGTCCCTGTGGGTTTCCAAACTCCAAGCCCTGACCCAAGTGCTCTACCGAGTTCTATTGTTCAAATCTCACATCTGATCCCTACAGCTGCATCACTTCAAGGAAGTCCAAGGAGGAAGAGAGAGAGAAAAGACCCCAGGGCCTCTGAGTAGCCTAAGATTTGGGCATCTGGGTCTTTCCACGTTTCAGTCCTAATTGCTTCAGCCATCCCTGTCAGCTTCCGTTTCTTCCTGTGCTATATTTGAATGGATTTGACAAATGATGTGATTCACGCATTCTCTTCATTTGTTTATATATGTGTGGTATGTGAAAGTTTGCATATGTATGTGTGTGAGGTTATAAGCAGAGGTCAGAGAAAGACATCTGGTGTCCTGTTCTATCAGTCTTCCTGCGTTACTCCTTCTCACCGAATGTGAACCTCATCAGTTTGATCAGGGTAGCCAGCTCCTGGGACCTGCCTGTCTCTGCCCCTCCAGACCCTGGAGTTACAGGCATGCACGGTCATAGCTGGCTTTTGTGTGGTTGCTGGGAATTTGAACTGCGGTCCTTGTGTAGCGAGTACTCTCTTACTCATGGAGTCATCTCTCCAGCCCCAATGTAACTTTCTTAGTTATTATCTGTCTGCAAAGCAAGCAAGGATTTGACTTTTATAAGGGCAGGATTTTTGTCAGATTTATTAACTTCTAGTTCTCCTAGGTGCTCAGAAAAATGCTTGGCATATGGTAGGTATTCAGAAAATATCAACTAAGAATGAACTGATCTTCTATGTCTTTTTTTTGTAGATAGCTTTGAAAACAGCTGTTGGCACAAGACTATCTTTTAGACTGAAGTCTGGAAAAATCTATTATTAAGTTAATGCAGGACAATATTCCAAGGAGAAAACAAATAGCTTATAAGACAATTATATCACCACCTCTGGCTTGACCCTTTCTTGACCTCAAAGACCCTGTTTATCCCAGTAACTTGGCCTTCTTTGGGTTTTCATCACGTTATAATTTCAAGGCCTTGGACATCTCCCATTGTTACCACTGAGAAGAGAGATCCCGGAGGGTGAGCTATACGTGAGTGTATTAAATGGTGCATGCTACAGATAAGGCTTGTGCTTCTTTGCCTTCGCTGCAAGTGAGGTGGTAAACCCACACTGTCAACTCATTCTCAAGGTACTTGGATTTTATGCATTTTCACTTTCAAGTGAGGAACTGAGCCTGCCTAGGGACAGTAGCCTGCTTGAGTGTAGCGTGACCGCTGAGAAAGCCTGGGTTTGCAATTGTCTCCTCTGCCTGTCTCCCTTGCTGACACGCTGCTCCAATGAGGAGATCTATCACAGACCATGGAGGGAAAGACCTTGGAGTGAGCGCCACCTCTCCTCGTTGCTGGTTCTCTAGTTTAGCTTATGTTACTGAAATCAGTAAGACTGGGTTCAAAAGTAGTGGACATATTTATTTGGTGGAGGGGATTTCAAGACAGAGTGACATTTATTCTGTAGCACGGTTATTGCCAGCTGCCTTGAGTCAGGCTTACAGTGTGAGTCAGGGCAAAAGCAGGTAGAATGTTGTAAAAAGTAATTCACTGGGCCTGACAATGTACAGTTTGACATATATGTACTCATAGCTGCAGACAAATCAAATATAGACAAAGGGTTCAGAAATTAGTACCATTAACAAAAGCAAAACAGTTTGCACAGGGGAAATAGAAAGATGTCTGGTGGGCAAGATCTCATCCGTTGATGCCTCCAGGGTATAAAAATACAAACACATTTGAAGGACTTTCTTTTGAAAGGATGCCTGAAAAGAGAGTAGCCAGGGTGCCTTGGTGGAAACAGGGAAGTGTTTTTCTACGTTCAACATCAAAGTCCTACCAGGCCTCTGCAGCCATGGTCCAATGCGGCCTGATTTCTTCTCAGGCTTGATGTAGAACTTTGCATCATCCACATGATACTGGCTTTTCAGGCACATGGAACACAAGAATTAGAAGATTTTAAAGAAAAGTCTGGGAGGTCAGGCTGTGTGTGTGTGTGTGTGTGTGTGTGTGTGTGTATAGGATTGGACACCCCATGGGGAGCCCCTGAGTAGGCTGTGCACGAAGCTGTCAGTGTAGAGTGAGTTGAATTAGAGACCCTAGGAGCTGTGGGGTGTCTGCTGAGGAAGTCTGTAGTGAATGAGTGGAGCCATCTCAGGAGGGAGGCTGTGTGTGGCAGGCATCACAGAGGTGGGTTACTCAAGTGCACCGGAACTCAAATGATGCCATCTGCTTCCCCACCTTGCTGGACATGGAGCTATAGGACTTCATCTTTCCCTCCTCGTTTTTTTTTTGTTGTTTGTTTGTTTGTTTGTTTTTTAATCTTGCTTTTGTCCAGCTTTTCCTCATGTTTCCCTCTCCTACCTTGTGTGCTGGAAATGTTTACTCTGACCATTTCACATGGGAAGTGCGTAATAGATTTTACTTTTAGAGGATCTCACAGATGAGATCAATAGAATCAATAGAATCTTTGGATTTTGAACTTTTAAACAAAAGGAGGACTATTAAGACTTAGGGGGGAGGTCCTTGGAGCTGGGCTGATTGCTTTTGCAAGATGAGAGCCTCTGGTGGGTCAAGAGCAGCATCTAAACTATTACCCACAGGCTTATATTCTGAACATTTGTAACCGACTGGTGGCTGTATTTGGGGAGGCTGTGAAACTTTAGGAAGCCTATCTGCCAGAAGTCACCAGGGGCATGTATGGGGAGCTTACAGCCTGGCTCCCAGGTCTGGCCTGTCTCTGGTTGCTGGGATGTCAGAGAGAGAGGAGCCTCTGTTGCATGCTTGCTGTAATGCCTTCGCTGTGGTGATGGCTGAAACGGCTCTTGGAACTCTCTCCAAACAGCTTGTGTTGTTTCTGCTGAGCATCGTAGTCAGAGCAACACAAACGGGTTGGTACCCCTGGCTTCTGTCGGAGCGCGAAGAGTTTCTACTTCTGTGGTCATTAATGGTAGTTTTTCCCCACATATAGCTCTTGAGCGTTTGAAATGTGTAGGTCCAAATTATGGTGTGCACTGTGGATTTTAAAGACTTAGGAGGAAAAGAGTAAATTAAATTATCATGTTAAAAAAATTACTGCATGTTGAAACAGTAAATTTTATATATGTGGTTAAGATAATATTGTAATGAAACCCATCTCTTTATTTCATTTTTTTAGTGTGGTTAATAAATAGTTTTATTTGCTTAGCTGTCTTGTTTTATATGTTTGCAGCATCATCATATAGCTTGTGGAGGGTTTCTTCTTTCTATTATAAATTTTTGGGGACAAGGTGGGGGTATCCATCAGGGTAATAATGAAAGTTAAAGCCAGATGCACGGAACAGTCATGGCTAAATGACATATGTAAATTCAGGTGATTATGTTTTTATTCTAAAAACTTTACTTTGTAAGATAAGATACCTGGGTCCAGTATTTTGGAACTGATAAAATATTGACAATCTAGGCTGTTGACATGTTTCCTGTGGTCTCTTATTTTCTGAGTTGTCATGGATATCCTAGATTCCCAAATATCCATAGATTCCCGCTTGCATGTAACCACAGTGAAAAACATGACTTATGAAGAAGTAAGCACTTACAGAATTTGCTGTGTGATGAATACTGTGGGGATTAATGAGACTAACTCTGGTCTTACTCCTCCTATCTGAAATAAAGACGTCTAGGTTGCTTTCTGCCTGTGCTATTCGGCAAGAAGGAGAAAATGAACAGTGTGAACAGTAATTAGTATAGACATAATATCCAACCATGCAGGAATTCTCGGAGATTAGTTTTGGCAATGAGTTCTAAATGAAAGGACTTGGTTTCAAGCATGTCTTAAAATTAAGTATTTATTAAAATGTAATTTAACTTGAGAAATCATATTCTGTCTGTAATTTTAAAATCTCTATATGAAAGTGCTCTTCTTCTGCTATTATTCACATGTGGCCTACACTTATCTCCATTTCACCACTATAGCGGCACCCAATGGCTTTCTTCCCCTATAATGACCCTGCCATTGGCCATAGCAGAAAAACAACCCCAAACTCTCCTAGCACGGGACACTCTGTCTCTGTTGATCCATGACTTAAGTTGCCTTGAACCTTCTCCTATGACCAGCTTTGGAGAAGACATGGAAAAGCTTCCTGCCTTATGGAGTGAAAGGATTAACAGTTGGAGTTCTGTGGAGATGAGGAACTCTCAGTGAGTCCACGAGGAGGGGTGCATTGTTATAAGAAGGAGACATGAGTGCCGGACGGTGGTGGCGCACGCTTTTAATGCCAGCACTCGGGAGGCAGAGGCAGGCGGATCTCTGGGAGTTCGAGGCCAGCCTGGTCTACAAGAGCTAGTTCCAGGACAGGCTCCAAAACCACAGAGAAACCCTGTCTCGAAAAAAAAAAAAGGAGAAATGAAATGTGGGGCTAATTTTTCTCCTCCGCTTGGAAAACATCCACCGATGCCAGATAGTATAGCAGGGACAGATGGCGCGGCAGCTGCCGTGAAGGAAAAGTGCCTTACTACTAGGTGAACCATGAAAAACAACGAGAAGGACGGAAGGAAAAGCACACCAGTCCCCTCTGCTGTCACATCTTCCCGTCACCACGAACTCTCATTGTATTCCATCAGCTGGCAGACTGCAAACGAAGCGCCTTCCGGGTTTCTCCACTGACTGAACATTTGGAATTTGCCACCACTCTCTTTGACAGAACTTGCTTTTTGTCTTTGGATTTTTCTGGCAGGACTGGAAGCAGGGATGGGTAGCAATGACTAACAGGATACACAGTGCCCATATATGGTAGAGAAGGTGCCAAGATGGATCCTTTTCTGGCTCAATTGGTTGCAGTTTGATTGCAGAAATTGGCCAGACCTCATCTTGGTTTATTTTAGATACGCCTCCAATTAACACTGATTCATGCTACAGATCATATAAATGGGGATGGCATTTTAATCAGATTTAAATGGAGGTTATTTAAAGATGTGACTTAGAGATAGCCGAAGCGGGCACACGCATGATCTTGATATTCGCGCAGTTCGTGTCCAGTGTTCCGTGTTGGTTGTTTGAGTCCACTAGCTTGAGTGTTCAGCAGTGATGAAGGGCTAGTGGTGTCATGGCTGGGTTGCCTCAGAAGGGAAATGCTTCTGCGTCTTCAGTTTAAAAGAGATGCCCCAACTCAATAGAATTTGGAAAGGAATGATTAAATGAACAAAGACCTACAAATGCTAGGCCTTGTAGTTTTGATACATATGCAATTAAACAGTATCTGTTTGGCAATTACTGTTGTATAACTAAAGTGAATAGAAATGGGTTCAACTAAGTTGTGATGTCCTGAGACAATAAAAGGATGTGAACGATATTAAAGATTGTTTTTGTTTTTCCAGCTATTTTTTAAAGAAATTGGCTGGGTGAATTTCCAAATATGTTTCTGCCATTTTGTCTAGAGGAGTTGAATAAAGGCTGTAGAGTTACATTAACAGTCACCGAAGGGTTGCAAGGGTAGTTTTGGTAAGACACAACCTGTCTCTTAGGCATTGTTTTAAGAAACACTAGTCATCCTCCAAGGTAGTTTCCTTGTGTGTGAATGACTTTTACTGAAGCACATACACAGGATTTACGATTGCCGTCATCATGATTCTTAGCATAGACTCTAGAAGCAACTCAGGTCTGTCCCCATCCCCGCATTGAGGAGCTAATGTCCCAATTCACCTGGCAGCCCTTGGCTCTCTATTTCCCTTTTCTCTCTATTTCCCCAAACAGCACTGGCCTCTGTTAGAATAAAGCAGAAAGGGTTGATGGTAAAATCTGTGCTGCTGGGACCAGAATGCAACTCTGATGTTTCTATTTGACCTACGAATAAGTTAAGTATAAATTACAAATAAGTGTATGAATTTAGATATATGTTTTCAGAAAGCTAGAACTTGCATGCTCCATGAAAAACAACAGCATCATCAACAACAAAAAACCCAACTATCTGCTATCCTGTGTATATATATGGTGTAATTGTAAGACACCATTCTGAAGCGAGAATAGCCCCCAGGCACTTAAAATGTGAACTACTTAGCCTTTCAGAATCCACTACCTTTTGTTTTATTTCGTAGTTTTGCTGACTAGATGGCTTTAGTGTTCTGTTTTAATGTATTTTTGCGAATTGTGTGACAACATATAATCACTGAAATAAAATTTCTAATACTGTTTATGATTTGCTTTATCAAACAGTCTTTGCTTTGACAGATATGTACACACATATGTATGATATATAAGCACAGATGAAAATGTTTATATAGATATAGTTATGCACGTTTCTCCATAGTTGGAAAAGATAAATGGCAATACAATTTAAAAAGAGATAAAAAAGATAAATGTCTCTAACATTTTTGTGTCTGGTCAGAAAAGCAACCTAGAAAAATCCTATGAACTTTAAACATTTTTATTTCCCCTTAATTTCTATGGCCTGACAGCAAGGAAGGCTAAATCTTTACAGAACTAAATTTATTACAAAAATTTAAGCAGCTTTTTGAATTATCAAGACAAAATTATTTTAAGTGTAATTTTATGTGAATTATTTGAATTGTTAAGAAAACTGATAGTTCAAATGTTGTAAAACTTAAAAAAAAAACCAACCAAATATTCCCACTTCATCTTGAAATATCTCTATCCTTAGGTTACTGTGATCCACTTATTTGGAAATCTCAATAGTCTTTTATATTTTGTTCTCTGAAACCATTGTATTTCCCAGCCATCCCAGGCAGGATTGGAATCAAATATAAATGAAGAAAACATGACTTTAGGAATGTTCTGAAAGTTTCTCAGGGGACAAACCATGTTTTTCTGACAGAAGGTGACAGCTACACAGCTTGCTGAGATGCCACAACCAAACTGCAAAGAGGAGCCTCTTTTGTATGGTTCTTCTCAACTCCCCACCCTCGGCATTTAGTACCCAGAAAACTAATCAAACACTACCACTATCGAAAACGAAGGTCCTTGATCTTAGCCATTATGACTGGTGTAGGATGGAATCTCAGAGTCGTTTTGATTTGCATTTCCCTGATGGCTAAGGATGTTGAGCATTTTCTTAAGTATCTTTTGAGATTTTTTTCTGTTGAGATCTGTACCCCATTTTTAAAATTGTATTATTTGGTATTTAATGTCTAGTTTCTTTAGTTCTTTATATATTTTAGTGCTGGAGAGGATGTGGAGTAAGGGGAACATTCCTTCATTGCTGGTGGAGGTGCAAACTTGTACAGCCACTTTGGATATCAAAGTATGGCGGTTTCTCAGAAAATTGGGAATCAACCTACCTCAAGACCCAGAAATACTATACTTGGGCATATACCCAAAGAATGCTCAATCATATTACAAGGACATTTGCTCAACTGTGTTCATAGCAGCACTATTTGCAATAGTCAGAACCTGGAAACAAGCTAGATGCCCCTCATCCAAAGAATGGATAAAGAAAATGTGATACATTTACACAATGGAGTACTATTCAGTGGTAAAAGACAATGGCATCTTGAAATTTGCAAGCAAATGGAGAATGGATAGAACTAAAAAGAACCATCCCGGGTGAGGTAAGCCAGATCCAGAAAGACAAAGATGGTATGTATGCACTAAGTGGATATTAGACATAAAGCAAAAAATAACCAGCCTACAGTCCACGATCCCATAGCACCTAGGTAACAAGAACCCTAAGAGAGATATATATGAATCCCCCTGGGAAGGGGAAATAGACAAGATCCTCTGAGAAAATTAGGAGCATGGGGGTGAGGGGAGAAGAGAGGGCAGAAGAAGAAGAGGCAGGGAGGACGGGGGGAGAGAACATGTGGGAACAAGAAGTTGCTCGGAACCGGTGGTTGAGTTATAAACCCCTCTGATGAATGCAATCGTTATAGTTGATGAAGTCACGAAAGTGAAATGAATCTGGAAAAAGTGAATATTTTGCGATCAAGAAAAGCCACTAAGAATCAGGGGGAAGGAAGAAGTTAGAAGAAGGAAGAGGAGCGAAGGAGAAAAAGTAGTCTATAGGTTTTCAGGGTAAATGCAGTAGATAAAGGACGTCGGAAGGGTTTTGCTTTTTTTCTTTCTATCTTATCGGTCTGGATGTTCGTTACTTACTGTGAGTAGAAACAGTCTTCAGGCTGGGACCAGCAGCGCTGTAGCTTCTTTTTCTTAAGAAATTCCTTTACTCACCTTCCATGGGAGTGTTGCTGTCTGGACGGTTTGCAAAGACCACATCCACATATTCCAGCTGCAGCCTCTGGAGGGAGCCTTTGAGTCCTAGCGGCGGAAGCAGAAAACAGAAGAAAACATAGCAAACGGCCCAAGAAGTCCAGATGGGAACACTATTAGGACGGGCTGGAGTTTGATTTCTTTCAAGAATTTACTTAAAAACAAACACTGAATTAGTTACAAAAAAATCTCTGAAAAGGGCATAGTGAGACCATAGTAACTACCCACAGAACCGGCAATCCACGTTATTTACGGAAGAACAACTGTCAAAAGACTTAAGGAAACCAGATGAGAGACCTGGTTTTTAGCATAGTACTGGAAAAATGGTTGAGAAAACTGGAAAGGAATCTTCAAGTCTAAGAATCAAACACCCTAGAACAGTGGTTTTCAAGTTTCCTAACGCTGCCACCCTTGAATACAGTCCCTCAGGTTGTGGTGACTCTCAATCATAAAATTATTTTTGTTGTTACTTCATAACTGTAATTTTGCTACTGTTAGGAACTAGGGATGCTATCTTTTACAAACAAAACAGCAGCGTTGGTTTTGGAGTTCCGGGACTTGTGCTGTCCAGTGTTGGAACAGTGGCAAGGATCACAGACTCCAGAGCAAACAGCCTGCTTGGAATTCCTGGAAGGCCAGGCACAGTTAAAGCCAAACAGTGAAGCAGGCATCAATGCCGGATATTTCAACACGTGGATGCTGTCAGATACTAACAAGCGTCAAGAGCTTCCAGGGAACTGTGAGGCGCCAGAGCTGATGATGAGGTGATATTTATGTGTGACCTCTTAGACAAGAATTCTAGACAATGGAAACTTAATGAATTTCAAGCAAATCCAGAGAAGCTGGGCACGGTGACACATGCCTGTAATCCCAGCACTAGAGATATGGAGGCAGGAGGATTGCAACTTAGAGGCCAGTCTGAGTTACATAATCAGATCCTGTTCAGTGAAATAGACAGCAGAGAGCGGGAGAGATAGTCTCCCTCAGGGAAGAGCAAGCTGACTGGGTATCCAATACCAAATGGTTGGCTCTGAAAACATACACACAAGTAATGTTATATAGGTTGTATTTATGAATGAAGGAACATATATATACATATGTGTGTGTATGTATATGTATGTAAGTAAAAATTAATAATAAAAATAGAGGCCATGATTTTGAAGGAGAGGAAGGAGGAACACAGGGGAAGGTTTGAAGGGAAAAAAGGGAAGGAGGAAATGATACAATTATGATCTCAAAAGATAAAAGAAATGTATTTTTTCAAAGTCCAAAATGGTCAGGAGTGGCAAAAGTTTTGGAGATAACTTACTGAAATATATTCCTTTAAAACACAAGAGAATCCCATTGGCGGTGATGCATGTCTTTCACCCCTGCACTCAAGAGCTACAGATACAGTTACAAGGCCAGCCTGGTCTACAGAGTGAGTTTCAGGACAGCCAGGGCTACACAGAGAAGCCCTGTCTCAGAAAACAGAAACTAAACCCAAAATAAAAACACAAGAGAAACAATTCAGTAATCATCAGATACCCTTACTACAGAAAGCAAAGAAAATGACAGCATCCATTTAAAAAATAAAACAAATCCTGAAGCTGGAAAGCACAATAAATGAAATGAAAACAGAACTGACGACATCCATAGCAGAATCAATTTAATAGAAGATCCAGCCGATGCCAAGACAATATCTGAGTGGTACGGTGAAGGGGCATGAGGAATGCTCATAGGAGCTTAAGAACATCATTAAAAGAACAGATACTCAGGTTTGGGGCATTAACAAGTGCTTCAGAATCCTCGAGTTAAACATTTGTTAAAAGTAGCAAGAGGCTATGGAGATGGATCCACAGCTAATAAGGCTTTTCTGCTCATCCAGGGAGCTCCAGGTTAGTTCCCAGGACAGTTGGGTGACACACAATGGCCTGTAACTCTAGCTCTCAACTGGCTTTGAGCACACCCTGCACAGACATGTGGCATCTACTCACACAGACATAAATACATACACGTAAACTAAAAAGAGATGCAAAGAAGTTTATAAAAGATTTAATAACACGTACAGTGTTGCATGAGCTGAGGAAAAGTGACGCTCCAGTGCTCAGGCCTAACGAGGATATCTACACCATCTTATTGATTCTCAAGGGTCATTGTAGAAAGAGGGGCCAGCAAGAATGTAAGAGCCCGAAAGACTGTGAAATGGTCATCTCTGGGTAGGACACAGTCTGTGTGACCATGATTTCACAGCAGCTGTGGCTCTCTCCACCGGACTTGTATAAGACTGGACTTGATGTCAGTAAAACACCCATAAGAGAGAAGCTCATGGGCCCTACCCCTCCCTGCTGAACTATTGGCTACCGGTGGACTCTGGGGGATGCTCAGTTCCATGTGTGACTCCCAATGATCAGTTCCAAGCTCATGATCACACGACAGCCCTGTTTAAACTCGGGGTGTCACAAAACAAAACAAAAGCATATGAATGTAAGAAAGAGCCTTGGAGTGAAAAGGGGTGATTGGCAGGACTGAGAGGAAGATTCCCATCAGGAGAGAGGAAAGAGGGGAGAGAGGGGAGAGTAAAAAGAATGTATTATGTACATGTATAAAATTGACAAAGAATGCATTTAATAAAAATGTATAGTAAAAACTAATTCTATAGGAATAAACACTATTTACACATACAAAATACAGGAAAATATTTGCCCACTATCCATCTGATTAAGGATATCAAGAATATTGAAGAAAATTAGTAGCAAATTGGTGTAGAAGGTTCTTCTTTCTATGTGTTGCTTGTACTGGTTAATGAATAAAGAAACTGCTTTCGTCTTATAGGCCAGAACTTAGGTAGGTGGAGAAGACAGAACTGAATTCTGGGAGAAAGAAAGCAGAGAGAGAGAAGCCATGGATCCTCTACCTGAGACAGACGCCAGTTAGAATCTTTTGCTAAAAGTCACTGCCACGTGGCAATATACAAATTAATAGAAATGGGTTAAATTAAGATGCAAAAATTAGCCAATAAGAAACTAGAGCTAATGGGCCAAGCAGTATTTTAATGAATATAGTTTTTGTGTGGTTATTTCGGGTGTAAGCTAACCGGGCGACTGGGACAAACAAGTGGGCTCCTCCTTGCGACAGCAAATCATTATCAACATTACCACCATTATCATCATTATCATGATTCAGTTATGAAATGGGTAATGAGCTGAAATACACAGTTCTTAAAATAAATGAAGAAAATGTGGTATTTATACATAAACATATTTTATATATTCATGCATATTATAGTCAATCATTAAGAAGGGTATATCTCATTATTTATGACAACATGAATGGAAAGAAAAACATTATTCTAAATTAAAAAGCAGTTACAAGAAAATGAATACCAAATGGTCTCCCTTATATGAAGAATTAAAAACATTGTGTGGGGCCTGGAGAGATGCTCAGCAGTTGGAAGCCAAGGGTCCTCTTTAAGTTTGGTTCCTAACGCCCACGTGGCAGTTCATAGTTGCCTGCGTCTCCACTTCTAGGGGGATCTGATGACATCTTCCAGTTTCCTTGGACACTACAGGCACATAGTGCACAGATATACATTCAGACAAAATGCTCCTACACACAAAGTAAAAATATATCTAAAAAAACGAGTGGAGTAGTAACCTTTATCAGACGCTGGATGTGGGAAGCAGTGAGGAAGGAGAGATGGGGAAAGGTTGGGTACCAGATGGATGCTAAGCTGAATATATAGAATAAATAAATTCTGCTCTGAGGTAGAGTAACACTCACAATAGCAATGTACTGTGTATTCCAAAAACAGATTAGAATTTGAATGTTTCTAACAAAAGAATTGATTGATAGCTGAGACGAAAATTAGCCTAACTTTGTTTTTTGTTTTTCAAGACAAGCCCAGCTGTACTGAAATTCGCTTTGTAGACCAGGCTGGCCTTGAATTCACAGAGATTCCCCTGCTCCTGCCTCCTCAGTGCTGAGATTAAAGGTGTGCACCACCACTCGCAGCTGGATTTACTTATCTTGATTTAAATGTTATCTAATGTGTGCTCGCACAAGGTATTCCCCAAATACGTGCAATTTTTTGATAAAAATTTTAATTAAGAATACAAAAAGTACATTGAATGCAATGATTAGTTACTCCCTGTAACTGTTAAATTACATTAAAAGCTGACTTTGTGTCAACAAAGAAAATCTCAGGCCTCTCTCAAGATGGCTCGTACTCTCCATGGGAACTCTGCAAGCCTGGTAATAACCTTCCATAGCGACACTTGTGGCCATCGCTGGAAGCCAAGTTTAAAATAAAAAGCAGTTTCTTTCCAAGATTCTCTTTGTTCCTTTGTACATGTCAGGAATAAAAGACTGCTTTAATGCTACTAAATGAATATATGTTTTAACAGCCACAAAAATAGGAGAGCAAATAAAGGCTATGTTTAACACTTACTAATTCTATCAAAGTTTAGAAAATTTAAAAGATGTGGTCAAGCTACATCCTTTTAGTGATCCCTCCCTCTTTCTCCTTCTGTGATGCTGGGTCTTGAACCCAGGACCCATGGATGCCAGGCAAGCAGTCTGGGACTGAATTATGTCTCCACTCATGGTTTCGCTTTTCACTATGAGACAAGTTGCCCAGGCTGCCCTTGAATTTAAAATCCTCAGCCTTAGTCCCTAGTGTTCTGGGATTACGTGCCTGTACCAATGGGTCCAGCTTCATTTTTCCTTTGTTTTGGAAAGAAACAAAATGGCAGAAGCCATAAGGTTGTGAGATCTATACCAGAAAGAGTGAAACTTGGGAAATCTGGAAGCAATAGCTTATATTTCAGTTCTAAACTTTTGGTCAAATTCTTAGGAGTATTCAGGAAAAATTAATTAATTTCACTAATATGAATACTTCCCCGAAACAGAACGTATTATATGTATTATGCAATTGAAAGGAGGGCAGCACTCAGAGAACTGTTTTATCTCCTTTCCGGGGGGCACAGCAGTTCCTTATCAGCCTCTTTAATCCCTAGGGAAGATGGAAGGGTTTCTCTTTTTATTATAAGCATAAAATTAATTGTCTGTTAAATGAGGCCCTTATAAATTTAAATTTGGCTCATTTAAGTTTGATTTTCAAGCTAGTTTATTGGATAGCCACAATTACTTTTTGGACAGAAAAATGGAATGCTGGAATAGAGCCCTGGAAATATTTTCTGTTCATGGAGAAAGGGTGTAAAGAGCTTTGATGAGGAGGTCAGAGCAGACAGGCAAGTAACTCTTCCGTGGTTGGGATAGCACTGACTTCCTCAGGGAGCACCTTGAAGGGAAATTCACTGTGCCAGGTAGTCCCTCCTCCCTCCTCTCCTTCCTCAATTATCCCTTTCCTTCCTCTCTCTTTTTTCTCCCTCCCTTCTCTCTCCTTCTTCCTCTCCCATCTGGATTCTCTCTTTCCCTCCTGTCCTCCCTCTCCAGCGCCCCTCCCCTTCTTTCTCCCTCCTTGCCTGCCTAAGCAGCCCAGATGTCTTTAGAAGCCTTGGCTCTCCTGACCTAGTCTCATGAATGCTGCGTTTAGGGTTTCAAAAGTGCATTGTTCCTGCCTTACATGATTTTCAGTTTTTGATCTTTCACGTGACTGGAAACCAAGTCAGGACATTCAACCGTTTGCAGGTTTGATGCGTTAATCTTGGAGAAACAGGTAAATCACAGCGCTACGGTGAGGCGCTCAACAAATGTCTCCTTAAGATCTAGTTAGGGATTCGCTAAAATAAACCTTCCTTTAGCAAATGTTTTGCTGAGCCCTGATTTGGAACCAGGTATCATTTTAAGTTTAAAAAGACGTGCAGAAGTGCACGAATTTGACTCCACCACAGGAGCACGTGAGCAACTAACAACAAACTGGACACAGCTGCAGTGAGTGTGCTTGCAGAAGGCGCTAAGGATCTTGGGAAGTGAGTCCTGAA
Source organism: Neodon shergylaensis (assembly GCA_025134845.1). NCBI lineage: Eukaryota > Metazoa > Chordata > Mammalia > Rodentia > Cricetidae > Neodon > Neodon shergylaensis. The sequence goes on from JABTXL010008166.1 coordinate 13,849,996, forward strand.
GGAGCAGAAGGCACGCTCCGCGCCCTAGAAGTGGTATCTAGAAGTCAACTGGCAAGCTTTCAAAAGTTCACAGGATAAAAAATTAAGTACTTTCAAGTGACTGTAAGAAAATAGATCTGTCTGTTTTTCTTTTAGGTTCTGATAGTGTTTAGAATTATTTATTCATTTATTTTGTTTTTTCTTATTTTTTTAAAAGATGTGTTGTTCATGTATGAGTATTTTTGTCTGCATTTATAGCTGCACTCCTGAAGAGGGCATTAGATCACATGAATCTACAAGTTACAGAGCTGCTATTTGGATGCTGGGAATTGAACTCAGAACCTCAACAAAAGAAGCTAGTACTTTTAATCACTGAGCCAGTCTCTCCAACCCTCTTGCTTTTTGCTTTTGCTGTTGTTTTTGAAATAGGGCTTCTCTGTGTAGCTCTCACTCTGTAGACAAGATTAGCCTTGAATTCAGAGATCTGCCTGCTGCTGTCTACCCAGTGCTGATATTAAAAGTGTGCACTGCCGCACTCATCTTAGAACTGATATTTTTGCACAGGTTTCTAAAACAATGAGATTATTGCAGACTTTAAGCAGACAGGCATGGTTGTAAGGCATCAGCTGCTCAGTGTTGCTGCTTTAACCATGTATCAATAGCTAACTAATGGACACAGTCTGCAAGGGCTCTATTTAAAAACACTGTTTTTAAATCAAATCTATCACGTTCTTGCTTTCCTCTCTAGCTTGGAAAAATGTTGCCTTAAATAATGCACACAATTTCCCTAGACAGCCTCCAGTTTCATCTGCGGGGTCCTCTTTGCCACCTGCTTCTTTTACTAAAGGTACCTACTCCATTCAAATCACATACGGCTTCACATGCCATTGTGAAACATGCTTGTCATGGGGCTTGACTGTTCATGAACATCGTATACAGGAAAGGAACACTGTGATCACTCACTTTGCTCAAAAAATGTATTCTTTAACTGAGAAACCATTGATGGCCTTTCTTTTAAAGGAGGGGTTGGGTTTTAACATTTGGCCCTCAAGGAAAAGTTCTGAGCTGAGATTTGCCACCTGTTTTCCTCTCCCGAGCCTGCAGCGATAGCTTGTGATTTGGCAGCACTTTTGGCTGTAAAATCTTGTGAGGAGTATATTTATTGTGACAATGTCACTGTGATGGTTTGAATGAGAATGGCCCCCAAAGGCTCATAGATTGGAAGGCTTGGACCCCAGGGAGTGGCACTATTTGGAGGAAGCGTGGCCTTGTTGGAGAAAGTGTGTCCCTGGAGGTGGACTTTGATGTTTCACAGTCTCATGCCAGGCTTAGTGTCTCTCTCTTCCTATTGCCTGTGGATCTGGATGTAGAACTCTCAGCTACTCCTCTCACTCAGTGTCTGCCTCCATGCCACTGTGCTTCCCCCCGTGATGATAATAGATTAAGCTCCTGAAATTATAAGTAAGCCCTAGTTAAATGCTTATTTTATGTGCATTGGTGTTTTGTCTGCATGTATGTCCATGTGAGGGTATTGGAGCCCCTGGAATTAGAGTCACAGATAGTTGTGAGCTGCTGTGTGGGTGCTAGGAATTGAACCCAGGTCTTCTTTTCCTTTTCATTATGTGAAGCACTCAAAGAATTGGGTCTGTCCGATTCTTAAGGCACAGTTAGGGTCTTAGTAAAATGGCTGTGAATCAGTTCAATGAGTATAGAGGATTGTAGATCTCCAAAGACCTTGGATTCAGAAAGGATATAATAAACCTCTTAGTAAAATGTCTTCTTTCTCCTTGCAAAAATAAGAAGGAAATCATACCCACTGGGCTGAAGTCAAAGACTGTCCATGATAAGACAGCTTTGTCTTATTTTCCAACATTGCTCCTTGGATTTAATGTGCACACGAATTGTCAATGTTTAATAAGGTCACCTTCCTCACAGGGAATGTGCCAATAAAACCCAAGTATAATTATCTGTAAACCTCTTCCAACTGTATTTTTGGTTTAAGAATCTCATGGCGACCCTCCTCTGCAGAATTCATTTAATTCTTTAATTTCAATTTGCATACAAATGTCCTATGGGGGTAAGCCTCCTACTCATTAGCCCTTGTCTTTGGCTGAAGCTACGAACTTCAAAAGAGCACCAATAAAAACACAACAAGTGGTCCCAATCTCAAAACTCTCACAGTTCGTGTGAAAGTCTGAGTCTGGGTTGGCTTAGATTCCTGCTGAACTGATTTACCATCCTTTGAGAATTCCTTATCGAAAGAAAGTAGAAATCTAAGGTATTCCTATTAAGTTGCATGAGACCTTGAAGAAAATCTATTGAAAAGAGAGAATTCTGAAGGCCCCCCAAACCACTTAAGTCTTAAAACAGTGGCTATAAAAGAGTTTCTCCATTCTTTTTCTTTTTGATTTTATAACTTTTTTTGGTAGATTTCAGTGTGAACCTTTTTCTGAATCTCTTTTCCTAACCAATTATATTAAAAAGAAAAGACCTTTTTTGGGTAGCACACTGCCCTTCTTGGGCAGCTGGGTTGTTGGATATTGACCAACCCCATGGTAGAGGACACATCTGCTGGGCCATGCAAGAGCAGGAATGATGGTGATTGGGAAGGGCAGGCTTGACTTCACTATCCAATTGTACACTAAACCTCAGCAGATTGTGTTTAGAAGAGAAAACTGGAAGCTTTCTTTAGGGAAGGGGGTGGCCATTCATCATGGCACCCCATGTTATCACAGGCTCAGGACAGAGTGTTCTCCATAAAGCAGTTATGCCCATAAGGCAATGTTGATTACTGGGACAAAATGACACTGTGTTCACTATGTGGTGGTCATTATGCTTCATGTAAATGAATGAGTTTTACTTTCTATATTGTAACCCTATAGTATAGGAATACTTGTAATCTGTGCTATAGCCAAGGAGGCAGAGGCTTAACTGACTTGTAGTTACTCAGCACATGTGGAGTTGTTGGTACGTAAATGCACAGCTCGTGTGCACATAAATAAAACCAAGAAGTGAGAAATACAAACCTCAGATAATGACTTTAGAAACAATGATATAATAAACTTTATGGCTAAAAGTGTGTGTGTGTGTGTGTGTGTGTGTGTGAGAGAGAGAGAGAGAGAGAGAGAGAGAGAGAGAAAAGGTTAAAAAAGGAGACACACACAGAGATGCTTTCAAAAGTCTCCTTTTAAAATTAAAATTAAATAATCGAGGACAGGTGAGATGTTAACAGAAAAAACTGCCAAGTAAAGACTAACGGCCAAAGTTTGCTCATCGGGACCACCATGGAACAATAGAACTGACTCCTGCAGATTGTTCTCTGGTCTCCCCATTGGAGACCTGGCACCCTACTCCTCCCTGTACCCAATAAAATAAAATGTAATAAAATAGAAATTAAATAATTGAATAACAGAATTATCTCTTTCTACTACTAGTCTGACGTATTTTACAGTAATATGAATATTCAGGATTACAGGCATGTACTACCAGGTGTGGCAAAAAAATCTTAGATTGTCTATGAATTTGTTCATGAACTTATATAACGAGATTGAAAATACATGACCCGCCTTGAGACCTCCCCACCCCCTCCACTGTAGCAAAATGTACAAGTGTAAAATCTTTATATACAGGCAAGCAAGGAAGAAATAAAAAACACTCAAATCTCATTCCTTACAGTGAAATAAACTAGCTGTGTCTTACTACATAATGGCTTTTGCAAGCTGTTTTATTTTCTGTTTATTTCTAACCTATATAAAATTTTGATTACCATTAAGAAAACAATGGCACTGTTAATTTATCTAGGGGTAGTAATAAACTATTCTCTTTTGCTCCCTCCCTCTCTTTCTCTCTCACTCTCTTACACACACACACACACACACACACACACACACACACACACACACAGAGTTTATTTTTAAATTTCTCCCCCAAGACAAGGTTTCTTTGTGTAGCTCTGACTGTTCTGGAACTCACTCTGTAGACCAGGCTGGCCTCGAACTCACAGAGATCCACCTGCCTGTGCCTCCTGAGTGCTGGGATTAAAGGTGTTCACCACCACCACTGCCAGGCAACACATAGTATGATAGTGTTAACATGTGCTCAAATTAAAACAGGAAAATTTACATAATTATCCATAATAGTCTCAAAGAGAGAGCAATCCAAACGCACATTCACTGATACAAGGATGACTTAGGTTTAGCCTATCCATAGAGTGAAATATTATTTGGAAAAAAAGAGAAAAGTAAAGTACTGACTCATGGCACTGTGACTAGTGAAAGAAATCAGCCACAAAATACCATCAATCATGTGATCGCATTTAGGGAAGGGCCAAGTGTTTAGAGACGAATGGTAGGTTAGTATTTGGGGGAGGGGTGTGGAAAAGGCTGTAAAAGCGAGATGGGGAATGACTTATGTTTTGTTCTAAAGATTTATTCTTTATTTTTACTTTTATGTGTGTGAATGTTTGCCCTATATGTGGCGGTGCCGGCAGAGGCCAGAGGAGGTGCTGGACCCTCTGGAGCTGGAGTTACAGGTGGTTGTAAGCCACTCGATGTGGGCGCTAGCAATCAAACTCTGGTCCTCTGTAAGAGCAGGAAGTGCCCCGACCCCTGAGCCATTTCTCTAGCCTTGGTAAGTGGCTCCTAATGAGTACAAACTTACTTTTGGGGTTGACGGAAATGTTTTCACATCTGTTATAGTGGTTACTGTGTAACTCTGTAGTTATTCTCAGAACCAAGGAACCACAGTTTTAGCGGGTCCCCTTTCGTGGTTATGTTTATCACAGCCCAGTAAGGCTGTCTTGGGTCTCCTGTGGTCTTCACTACAGCAGCAGTTACTATACACCAGAAGAGCTCCAGACAATTCACCTTCCCCTTTCGGGTCCTAATTCTTCCTGCATCTCCAGGTTCCCTGAATTCCAGCCCGGAAGAAACTTGGTTGATGGTTACTCTCTTCGTAAAGAATCCCCCGCCCACACACACACACCACCTTTCCAATGTGTTTTTAAACCTATTCAACAGAAGAAAAGGGAAACATCGGAACGCACCTTCAATGATGTGCTTTCTTGACAATCCTCTCTCTGTCTCAGCTCTGCAACAGAAAAGAAGTAGAGGGCTTTGGCTGGGGAATGCTGTTTTTATTTTCTAAAATAAAATCTGCTTCAAAATGCAGAATAATGGCCAATCTTAACTTTCTTTTTATTTATTCTTTGTGTCTTCCACATTATGTCTCCCGATCTCACCCATCTCCCCCACCCAAAAAAGTAAATAAATAAAATCTAAGAGAAAAAAGTGTGTGGGGGGGCGGTGGAGGAAGAGAGAAATCTCATCATGGAAGCTGCAATGTGACACATTAAACACATTAAACCCCTTTATCCAGACATTTTTACATATGCAGGCATTCATTGTAAAGAATCCTTGCTCAGGTTCAAAGCCCGTGGACTCTGCCATCTCCATTAACTTTGCCACCTGTGGTGGGTGAGAGAGCTGACCCTCCCCTCACCAGCTGCAGCACTTGGGAAAGTGGGCCCTGCTCCTCACCTGGGCAGCACAGTAGAGCTGATCCTATTGGCTGAGGTGTGAGTGAGCCAGTTCTGATGGATGGGCGAGCTGCCCCCATTACTCATCTGTTATGTGGCATCTTGGGCGGGGGAGATGTCCCCCTATCCCCGTCAATACCCGAAGAAGGTGGAAGAACTGGCCCTGACGTCATAAGAGCAGGAGACGTCCCTGCCCCTCGTCAGCTGCAACACTCAGGGCCAGCTCTACTGTGTTGCCCAGGCGAGGTGTAGGGGCCTTTCTGCCGAGTGTTGCAGCACTCAGTACCCCAAGTGTGGGGACTATGAAAGGTGTGGCCAGGCTATTGATAGCACTCAGCACCCCAAGTATGGTTACCCTAATGTGACCAGGCTGTTGATGGCACTCAGTACCCCAAGTGTGGGGACCCTAATGTGGCCAGGCTTTTGCTAGCACTCAGCTCTAGGTCAAGCTACCAATCAGCCATGCGCACCCTTCCCTTAGAGAACACAATACACAGCTCAATCTTCTAGCCTTGTTCCTGACCTATCTAGAGAAGAACAAAAGTCTTGGCCTAAGTTCATAGCTTTACTATGTTGTGGGCACACCACTGATGTTGAATTTTTGGATAAAGCAAATTTGAAAGCATTTTTTGACAATAAAAATGATTTAATAATGATTTTTTTTTGTTTTTTGTTTTTCGAGACAGGGTTTCTCTGTAGCTTTGGAGCCTGTCCTGGAACTCGCTCTGTAGACCAGGCTGGTCTCGAACTCACAGAGATCCGCCTGTCTCTGCCTCCCGAGTGCTGGGATTAAAGGCGTGCGCCACCATCGCCCCGCCTAATGATTTTTTTTTAAAAAAAGATGCCATAAACTAGCCTTAAATTGTCATCTGAAGGGACGAGACAAGCCTTTGATGACAGAGCTTCTGTTACTCCAGAAAAGCCCTAAAGTCTGGGTAAGCAGAAAGGATGTGGTGGCTGGGTCTTAAGTGCTGGTGAAGTATTCCTTCAACGTCAACACTTTGGACAGCTTCTACAGACCTGTGTGCCACCATTCACCTGCTTAATGTATCTGTTCCCAGACTTTTCCAAGAACATCAGTTAATATTGTGTGTCGCTCTGCTACGTAGTGGCCCCTGCATCTGGTCTCATCTCTGGATTATCTTCGCCCTTGAGGCATTGCAAACACAGGGACTGAGAATTGAGGAGACCATGAATCAAACTACAGAAAATGGGCACCTGGATTTCTTATAGGTACCGTATTATCTAAAAAAGAGAACATAGGAATAAAAATCTAAATTCCATCTTTATGTTTTCATATCTTTAACAAGCTCAAGGGTCATCACCATGTGAGCATGTGTGATTACGATCTTCCTAAAGAACTCGTCCTGCCCTCCTATTTTAAAACACAAACTGATGACAACAACAAAAGAGAAAACAGATACTTTTCACCCCTACCTATTTCAGGGTGGTCAGTAAGGTTTTGCCAGTTTCTGGTTTGTTGCTATTGTTAGAATACCAGCATCTTTGAGATTTCGACAACCATTGCTCTGGTATAAGGACCAGTGTGCTGTTTTCTTACATTTTTGGTAAAAGCAGCCAGCTCCCTGGTTCTTGCTGAATAATGTAAGCACTGTTCAAACATTAACAGGCTGGTTCATTGGAATCTAGCTCAGCCTGGGGATTTGTTCTGCACCCAGCAACGCCAAGAGGGCTGCTCTCATTTGTCCTGCTGGTGAGCGACACGGGATAGTGTCTGTCACCCCCTAGTGCGACGTTCTTTCTGATCAGCACTCTTAGAACCTTCTGCAGAAACCATCAGAGACTTGAACATGGAGGCCAACAGGATACTTTTATCTTTGCCTTCCGTGGAAATCTTTGCGGTTTGGAAGATTTAAGGAACTTGTCTTTTGTGGTGCTTTATTTTCCTGAATTCTGAACTCTGTTTTGGAAATGGTTGTTAACTATGACACTGAGAAATCTACACCAGTCATTTAGTAGCAAGTGGCCATCTGCTATGTACTGAATTTCTTTGAGAATACTCTTCATTTGTGACTAGCTCTGCACTCAGATCTTCAGGCAAACTTCATTTGTTACAGTACAAATGAAGTATCACCAATCTCATCTCATAGAATAAATAAATAAATAAATAAATAAATAAATAAATAATGTTTAACTTACTTTCCACCCCAGTAGAGTTTGGTTGTGATGACCAAGCTGGACCTCCTGCACATCAAACAGACACAAAGAAAGAGTAGATCATTGTGGGTTCTTGATGGCCTGAATCATTATGATAGCGCCAGAAGGAATTGGTGATAGTACCTCACTACAAAAAGAACATGGAGACAGAGTTCTGAACTCATAGCCCCGAAATGTAACAACAAGGGAGCTGGTGAGCAGAGACTTGAAGGCAGACCCTTGAAGGGACTGAAGGGAAGCAATCTTTGTTGGAGACCCTGGGAGGAGGAGGGCTGCCTAGCATGTCCGTGCGTGGTGCTGCAACGTGTGCTTTTGACAGCTTTTGGCTGAGGTGATCTTGGAGGTCAGAGATGGCTCCTGAGAATGGAGGTGACCTACAGAAGGAGCTGCCTTGGTAGCTTAGAGGAGCGGCCACTAATTAACACTTATTTAGAATCTGGCATGACGTTGATGGCCTGGGAAGAGCCTCCTCTCTGCCAAGGAGCATGGGTGTGAGTGTCTCCTAGTTACTATCTTATCCAATCAGTACCCTCACGGGCAGTGGGAAGTGACTGAAGAAACAGGAGCGATGAGCTAAAGGCTCATAGTCAGTAGGTGCTTGAAATCCTTTATCAAATGTCCTTTCTCTTTACTGCAAAGGGATGAAACACAGACATCATGTTGGCAAACTGGTTCCCCACTTGAAAGCCCCCACCCAAGGGCAGCAAACACTCTAGTGTTAGGATCATGAAGAACTGTTCTTTGGGAACCACAGGAATATAATTTAAACTTGGGAGGCAGCGAGAGCTCGGTGCATGTTGGTTTAGAATAAAATCTTTTGAGGTTCAGAGATTAAGACCCAACTTTGGGATTATTTGAAACACAAGGCGTTTATAATTCTGTCACGTTATCATTCTGTCAATACCTTAAAACTCTTGGGCATACAAGGCCTCCGTGATGAATGATGACCAGTGGGGAGTGATGGGGACAATTCTGACAGCTTGGTGGCAAAATGAAAAATGTGCTGAAAACATTGGCCTCTCCATCCCACTAAGTTAATTCCCTGCAAAGTAATGTGAGTTACAGGATAGAAGGTCTGAAGACATTGTCCTGGGGGTCGCATACTCCTAACGGGCTACGTCCTTTTCGCATTAACATATCCAGCCTTCCATGACCGATGGTAACGGCATCTGTACAGGGGAGCCTGGGCTCCTTTAGCAAACACTTTCTATCTTCCAAGAACAAGGTTGTTTGAAATATTATTAAAAAGTAAACATAAGCCCTTTTGATTAGTCAGAGTAAATATCTTGCTAAATCTGCACATTCTCTCCAAACACTGATGTTAGACTCCACAAAACTGTCCTCCCCACACTGGCGTTCAGGCTCACACAGCAAGATTAGATCAAAGCCTGACAACAGATCGCTCGCTGAGCCCTTGAGGCTCTCAGAGTAACTGTTCCAGGTGGTGGAGGAAGATGGCACAGTCCCCCGAGGCTTTGCTTGCCTCTTGCTCCATCAGCAGGGCACCTCCGCAGCCATTTTACAGCCAGGGAAATCAAGGCTCAGAGATGTGAAATCACTTTCACCTGTCACTGCTGCTGGCGAGTGACAGCAGAAGAACAGGCAGCCAAGCCAGCGAGTTGGACAGCCTGGTTAGGCTCCACGCTAGGATGGCAAGGTTCATCCTCTCTCCAGTCTCCTCCCTGGGCAAATGTGAACCGTATAACTTTTCATAGCATAGCACTAGCTGGGGCTGTTATCAGCATGGCTGGAAGGTGGCTTGTGGAATATTCATATGCATCTATTTTCCACAAGGTATGTATGATAGGTTCTGTAATTAAGGAGGATGGATCGGTGCTCGCTGAGGGAAAACCACTGCCTGTCCTTCCTCACGCACAGGGCAGTCTTTATTTTGCTGTTGGTCTTGCTTTGCTGTGTTGCATGAACCTCCTCTCCCCCACCCAAACATCATGTAACCCCCCATTGCCACTTGCTTTGTGTACGGTTGGTGGAAGAGATGGGTGAATACACTCCTTTAATTTCTTGGAGCCCCCAAGGATAGCGGACACTCCTATGAATACTCAGAAACTAGAGCTCCAAGCACCCAGGACAGATGCTGGCAACTGTACCCAGATGAGACAGCTTTTGGCAATTATCCTAAGGGCTTTTTGGTTTCATCGTTGCTTTGTGCAGAGAGCTGTTAACAAAATGAGAGGTGAACATCAATCTGTGTGTCTAGATGGTTTCCTGTGGCTCCCTTTTTTCACTCATTACAAGTGCTGTCAGAGCTATGAGAACACCACTCTCTGTGATGCTCAAATACCTCACAAACAGCTCTTCTCTGCCTGACCCTGCAGTCACACACTGGAGCCAGTGGCTAAGGAATTTCTGACATACAAGTAATGAACTCTTCGGTATTTATTTCTAAACCACTAGAGATTGTTTCTTTACCAAGTGTTGGTTTCTTTTTGGGACAGCCTTTTCTTCCAGTGCCATATGACTTTATTTTTGTTTTTCTGGGGCAAACCAGTGAGTCTTTAAAAAAGGCCAACAAGCAGTTATGGTAGACGAGATTACCTCCAGCCTTTCTTCTTGATGATGTTCCCCAGGATCACCTCAGCCCTGAAAGAGGAGAAGACAATGTCTCAGAAGGCAGCATCTCAGAAAAGCAAGAGTCAACCCAGCACTACAGCCTTCCCATTTTTGAACTCCCAGAGCCTACAGGACCCCAAAATAGAAGCTCTCTCAGCTGGAAGCACGGTCTCCACTGTTTCTGCTTGTGCCGGCAGAATCCGGCTCCCAGGCATTCCAGAAGCACTTGCCAAATGCTGGCGCTGGCAAGAGACCGCCTGTGGTCCTGACATAAGAAACAGAGGAGTCATCTGGCAGCTTGGTCCCACATAAAAATATCCTACTCTGTGGCGTTCAACGAGAGGCAAGGTTTCTCCATCTAATTGCGGTGGAACAATTTAGTTGTGCCCAGAGGACAAGAGACCTCAGACTGTTTAGACAGAAAATATTGACCCCCAGGTGATCTTGGAAGGAAAAAAAAAAAGAATCGACATGTGCATTCAAATGTCCCCAAGTCCAGCAGTTACGGTGATCCATATTAAAAATGTCTTAGGATTGAGTAATGTTTGCCATAGGACTAAGATACAAGGAGACACTACAATACCTTTCCTGTCACCAAGACTGGGCTGTGGAAAGGTGTACTGAAGACATCTTATTATTCTCTCCCCCTTCTACTTCCTCAGGCAGATTCACCAGGATTGAGGAAACTACAATGCTCTCCTACATCCCTCCCAGTATGATCCTCAGCGCGAAAAGCTGTGGGGCTGCCAGAGACAGGAGGGGGGAGGTTAACGCAGTTAGCACTTGGATCATCAGTGAGCTAGATACGGATGCCATTGCTAACTATTCTTTTATAGAAACAAATGTTGTTTTTGTACAGCCTCCAAGACATCATGATGCAGGCTAGCTGTGCAGTCTGCTCCAAACGGACAGAGATTGGATGGTACTGGAATCTTTTCTGTTTCTTCTTGTTTGGCTATTGTTCCATGTAACCTTACACAGTGAGACCCTATCTCAATTCCACAGTTCAATAATGATTCAGGTGACTATCCCTCATAATTGTAGTTACAGTCAGGTCTCTAGTAGGCTCACTATATTTCCTTTCTCTGCCTTAGCCTGTTTGGTGCTGCACAAGATTCAATGAAGAAAGCCTCTGACAAGAGGGCATGCAGAAAGGAGCAAGGTCTTACAACTTCTTTCTTTTCTTGGACTAATAAACAACAAGTTCTCTGATGTTCCTTAAACACATACAGAGCCTTAAAAAAGAGGACACAAAGTAAGGAAAATGTTCTTCTATCATCTGGGGTTGACAGGGAAAACCTCAGATCAACTGTCCCTTGCTTGAGGGAGGGGCAGCGGGCCTGCTGGGGCTGTACTCCACAGTTCCCCTGTGAGACCAGCAGGGATGTCTGCTTCCGTGACTGATGGAAGTTGGACATCCATGTTTATTCCAGGAGAGCAGGGCTTCATCCCTATTCTAAAGCACAATAGTTACACTGTAGCATGTGCTTGGTGACCTGGCCTGACAGAGCATCAGCTCCGTGTTCTGGTTTGGCCAGCCATATTGAGAGTACCGACTCAACACTCGGGTCCAGACACTAGAAGTCACTCCTCAGCAGAAGTGAGGACTCTCTGCCACCTGCTGTCTTCAGAGGAGGCTCTTAAACACCCTCTTGCAAAAGCTGTTGATACTTTGGCATCATTTGGGAATCACAACTTTCATGGAAATCAGCCCAGGGACAGGTGGTCAAATAATTAGTTAACACCTCTCCATCTCCACCGTCGTTTCCCTGGCATGTTTTTCTAGCATTTGCCTCTCTTCAGCACATTTTTCTTACAGGAATGGTATGGGTAGACCAAGACGGTCCCAGAGTTCAACTCTCCGGATTCTACTGATGGACTGAGGAAGAGCGTGCCTGCTGAGACACGCCCAAGAGAAGCAGCCCCTCCTCCCCAATGCCACAGCGATGTCTGGGCACACCCTCTTGGTTCCAGTGATGCCAGGTGAGGGACAGTAACTGGCTCTGACTTACTTCCCAGCGGCGTAGACCTCGGCAGTGTCGAAGAGATTAACTCCACTTTCATAGGCAATTGTCATCAACCGTTCAGCAACCTGTCAGAGTGCAAAGGTCAGTCAGAAATGCCAAAAATGCCTTCCTAGCTGGGAAAGGAAGCGGTGTTAAATACTTTATCGGCCTTTCACTCTGAGATCTCATTACCATTTCTCATTTTTCTCAGTTGTAGTGACTGACAGAAGAAAGAAGAGCCGAGCACAGGGCATGTGATCCTTCTACCCTCCAAGTAGGCTGTAATCCCTCTTCTGTGTGTGTGTGTGTGTGTGTGTGTGTGTGTGTGTGTGCACGCACGTGCATGTCTGTGTGGCGGGACGGTGGGGGGAGCATTGTGGTCATCCTCCAGCTGAGGTGTTCAGATCTGCGTTTCCCTCCCCGCTGGGAAAACCTTGTTTGATAACACCGTCTGTGACATGTAATCTTGCTGACAAAGAGGGTCATTTGTATCAACACCGCCTCCATCTCTCCACTCCTTTCTGCAAGCCGACAGTTTCTGGCAGTTGGGTGACTCCTGACCTAAAATCTTGTGACTTTCCTCAAGGCCTAGCCAACTGTGCTGATGAGTCACGGGTCGGGTCCGACAGCCATGACTGTTGTGATGCTCCTGGCACCTGCAGTTCGGTGGAACAGTGAGCGTCATCTTGGAGCTGCTGCTGAGTCAACACAGGGGAGGGAGGAAGACCCTGACTCACTGGGGGACAGCTCCTACTGCTTAGGCTGCAGCAGAACAGAGCTCCAGGATTCATCGAGCTGCTCAGAGCAAGTGAGGAGTGTGGGGGGAGAGTAGACGCCTATCCGGGTTATCGGCAGCAACCGCGGGAGGTGTGGCTGCCTTAGCATACCATGGAGCAGCACTAAAGGAGTCTATCTCACGGCGCTGGTTTATTTATGAGAAGTTTGAACAGTTTCCCCACTTCACAAATCATTACAGTTGATTTTCCAGTATGTTCTTTGATGGTGGGCAAGTGTTGCTTCTTCAGCATTTCTATGATAAGACTGTGTTTTTGGTATTGTGAAAATTTGCCTCCTAAGACCAGGGCTAGGCTGGTGGGCACAACCTTTGCATTACCTGCAAGAAAGCAGTTGCGGCCTTTTACCTGCTTCTGTAAAAACACCATGCCTGAGCAGAGCTGAAAAGTAGAGCAAATAGAGTTTCCTCCTTCTGAATGCCCTATGCTTTAGAAGTTACTGTGCGTGCAGTAAAAATGATAATGGTATATCATACGGCATATTGGTGGATTACTATTGGGAAAGGTAACAATTATGTCTTATCTCCAGAGAAGGTTTGAGATGGAGAATTCTGGAAGACATTTGGCTTAACTGAGAGTAGGAACACTTCCAAAACTACAGGATCTGAAGACCTCATGAGGAATAATGGGGAAGACATTGAATTAAGTCTGAAGACCAGCTTTAGGCCTTGATAGAGTTTTTGATCTGAAACATCTTATGAAAGCCCCTGTGTTTGGTTCCTAGTCTGTAGCATTATTCGGAGATGGCAGAAACTTTAGGAAGCGGGGCCTAATGATAGGATGTTGTCACTAGGGTCCTGCTTCTTGGCTCTTCCTGGTGCTCATGTCCTCTAACGCACACTCAGTCATGACCGGCTGGCTCACTACAGGATCCAAGTCAGTAGAGCCAAAAGGATGGAAACCCCTGAAAGTTTAAGGCAAAATAAACCTTTGCTTCCCTAAAAGTGACTGACTTGAGGTCTTTGGTCAACGTGACGAAAAGTGAGCACAGTTCACGAACTTCCCCTTACTCTATAAACTGGAACAAATCATTCGGCTTTTGCAGATTTCAGTTTCCTTCTCTGAAAACTGAAGCAGAGTCTATGAAGGGATCTCCTTCTCCCTCACAGAGCCTGGAGGCAACAGGGGAAGCTGGTCTCACTTCCTTAACAAGGGCCTAATGGCCTGTGAGCCACGTGGACAAGAAAAGTCTTGTGAGATATTCACACTAATGAGACATTGCAAAGAATTCTGGGAACATCTTTCTCTTCTTCACAGAATTTCTAGAAATAGAGCTTTTGCCTTGCTCTTTTTGAGTCTTAACTATTCCTGCAGCTATTTCATTCCTGCTGCCCGAAGAGGAAGTTGATACAAAGGGCTGTTTAGAGCCAAGAGAATGGTTTTCTTCCTAATAGCTTAAAAGTCTAAATGAATTCTCTCTATTTGGCTAAATTAATGTGAGCAGGGTTTAATGTTACCTGCTATTAAAGCTACTCCAACTACATTACAGAAGAGAAAACATGGAATAAATCCCCAAATTCAGTGCTTTTTGGATACTAAATGTGCACTCTTAAAAATTATTTTTAAGAAATTATTACTCATATGAGTAACATATATCTTGGTTTTTATTTGAAAGGCATACCATCGAGTTACTAACTTTGTTGATATCCCTGCTAAGTACCTATCCGATATGTTGTTGAATTCTTCAGGGATAGGGACTTCACACCCTCTTGGGGTGGCACTGATAATTACAGCACCCAGCAGATTATGGTGTGGTCATTTGTGCCTGCTTTAGGGTGACAGCATCTGCAAGTCTGAGAGGGAGCTGAGCAATCAGGGAGGTGAATGCATTGCTACTGGCTTATCATTTTACCCCTAGAGAATAGGTGGCACCGAGCCATGCAGTGGTGGGCACTGGCTCCCAGCTGGCCCCTCTGCTCACAAGGCTAGCCATCTTTGTCTTCCACACAGTGCGTCGGGCAGTAGCAGGTCCCATGCATGCAGGCTGGAGACCCTGGCTAGGAACTTAGTTCCCTTCTAACTTGCTGCTATCTTCATGCCTAACAGTGTCTGTGTCCTTAGCTGCATTCCTTGTGAATGTGCCTCTGTACACCTCTATACTCCTCTGAAATTGAATGATGTGTTTGCCCTGGCAATGCTGAAGCAAGCATAGGCAAACCATATATGGCAATTCTGTTGAACTTGTCCATACTGGGTTTTATGGTCTAAGTTGATAAGGACGACTGATCAGGTCTCTTCCTCTCTATCTTTCCCTACCCGATGCCAGTCATAAGGCCTCTTGATGCGCACCCAGGTCCTCCTGTAGGGAGGAAGGACTTACTTCCATAGCTACGGGGAGTGCTGCCATTGAAAGACTTTCTGCTGCCAGCCCCCCGAAAGCTGTACTTGGATGGAGTCACCTCACCCAAGACCTCATTCTAGGAAAGCTTTTACCCGATGTCTGAGCAGGACACACACACACACACACACACACACACACACACTAAAATATATTAAGCCAAGAAAAGAATGATAGGGAAGAGAAGAATAATCCCTCTGCACATTGTAGAAGTTGAAAGTGACTCACCTCGTCTGAAACTTGACCTCCAAATGTCACCCATGTTCCTGGAAGAGAATAAATGTTTGTAGTCATTTTTATAATATTGTAGACAATAAGAGGAGACCTTTATGTCAGAGCAGGTAGTTCATAGATGCACCTAGATGGGGGCACATGCACACTCTAGTCTAGTCTTTGCCCACTTCCTAATATTCCAGGAAGGGTCAGTGTCCCTTTGGGGAAGGGTGCCTCTTCAAGCCACCATGGATGCTTATGGTGCACATCCCTGCCTTCTGTGAAACTTTGATTCTCCTCTGGGACCAGATGCACAGGAAGTCAGTGCTGCAGAGCTCACACTGGCTGCATGCCTTTTTTTCACTCTTCTGCAGCTAGAAAGGCCTATTCTGCAAGTGAGCACAAGAAAGCATGGCAGGAACAATGGCAATGGGTTTTTGATCCTACTGCACCTATTGGCTTTGTGGGAGCCTAGGCAGTTTGGATGCTCACCTTACTAGACCTGGATGGAGGTGGGTGGTCCTTGGACTTCCCACAGGGCAGGGAACCCTGATTGCTCTTTGGGCTGACGAGGGAGGGGGACTTGACTGGGGGAGGGGGAAGGAAAGGGGAGGCGGCGGTGGGGAAGAGACAGAAATCTTTAATAAATAAATAAGAAAAAAAATCATAGACATAAAAAAAAAAAAAAGAAAGCATGGCAGCCGGAGTGAGCCAGGCCTTGACTTATGCTGCTGGCCTTGTTTGTAGAATCTGGAATTTTTAGTTACATTTCCAGAGGACTTTTCAGGCATTCTGCCAGGACGTGCTGATAAGAGCTGGGTGGTGACCCTTCATTGTCCCTTCTCTGTGTCTGGGACAATTTCTGTGTGTTTGGGATGAAGGTAGAGGCAGGAGCCAGGGCAAGGGCGAGGAAGGCAGAGGGAGGGGGCATAGCCAGCAGCAGGTGTGAAGTAAGACACTGAGCAGGCACACGCCGTGCTGGGCTCCAGCAAGCCTCTTTAGTCGGTCCCTTCTTTAGCCACCTTTTTCTTGAGCAGTGAGTCTATCAGACAGAGAAATGGCCTCACGTACCAAGGAGAGTGAGGTGAATGGCGCACTTCCCATCTCGAGTTCCTAATTAGCTGTGCGTTTTTTTTTTTTTTCGAGACAGGGTTTCTCTGTGGTTTTGGAGCCTGTCCTGGAACTAGCTCTTGTAGACCAGGCTGGTCTTGAACTCACAAAGATCCGCCTGCCTCTGCCTCCCGAGTGCTGGGATTAAAGGCGTGCGCCACCACCGCCCGGCTTAGCTGTGCGTCTTGATAAAGGCTCTGACAGAGGCAAGCACAAGACATGCCAGTAGAGAGTGCTCTACCTAGGCTGGAGGAGCAAGGACTCGTAGAGGACTTCCTAGAGAATGACACTGTGATGGAGTCTTATGGGAGTAAAGGGAATGGAGAAGAAGGGGGTAGGCGTTTCGACATGGACAGGATCTTGGAAAAACAAGAAGGCGGAGAATGTGAATGTGTTGATGAACTGTGTCTGGACCATCAGGCCACGGGGTGAAACATGAGTCAGAGAGAGACCTGGGCAAGAGTAGAAGCAGTTAGGGCGTGGGTATGGTTAACACTTCTAGGGCTGGAAAGAAATGCTGCTGGCAATATATATATATATATTCATTCATTCTACATTTCACTGTAACGGTCATAGCTACCACCACGGCACACCTTCTAGATGCCAGGGAGTAGACGACAAAACTTTTCTTGAATCATTTGACAGACTCAGAGGGCAATTTTATCTGTGTCTACAGTTAAGGAATCTCACATCAGCCAACACTAGGTGACACACCTAAGCTCCTACCAACATGCTTGGCTTTGAGAAGGTTGGCCCCTTTAGTGTACCACACTGCTGAATTCAACTATCTCTCAATTATTGTGGTACCCACAGACATATGCTGATGTGCTATTTTCTTTGTCCTAAGACAAACGTGTGTGGAAATCACCTTACGCGTGCACGCTCTATCTCCAGAGGTTGCGGATGGGCAGCCCACGGCTGACGCTCAGCTTGTAGGCGCATTCTGCTTCACTACAACGGAGCTGACCAACTTGGATTTCAGGGAATTTTGAATGAGTTACTGACATTTAAAGACTTAGGAAATTTTTCTGAAAAAGTTTGGATTTTCAGCAAACACTGACAACAAAGTGTCAATGTCCTTTCTAGGTAGGCATTCCCCAAACTGGGGTGGGGGGGCGCTTTTGTGAAAGACTGTGCCTGTTTGCTAACCTCCCCACCCCACTTCCAGGTATATTCTTAACATTAGAAGAAAATGGCTACTGCTTTGTACCATATGCTAATTGCCATTTTTCTTACAGCAAAAATAAGAGGATGCGAACTTGTAATTTAAAAAAAAACAGAGTTAATTCTTTTAAGAAAAAAAATAGGCAGAGACATTTTTTTTCCCCAAAGAATATTCCAAACCAAGAATGCTAACAAAGAAAAATCCTACCCTAAGGAACCAAAATAAAACCAGTCGTGACCTGTACACAGAAAAGATGCTCTTTGAAAAACTCAACGGTCTGAGGAAATGGTCCATGTTTGGTTTGGAATGGGAATTAAATAAGTGAGGTGCTGTGATTAAACCCTGTATTAAGTGAAAATAATTGCCTGGGTGTCACAACCTTCTCACAGACAAGATGTTTATAAAGAGTCCTTTTGGATGTGGCAGAAATGACGAGTCCAGAGAACAAACATTTGAGAACGTTAGCAGAACTGGCTCAGCACGTCAGGCAGAGAGTGAAGAGGGCTCAGCACAAGTCAAACAGCTGGAGCCACTCTCTGTGGCAGCAAAGGAGAAAGCAGATCTGAGGGACAGCACACTGTTGACTATCTGTGGCCTGGTGAGAACTTTGAATTATCAGGCCATGAAAGGAAAAAAACATGTGTGTGTATGGGGGGGGGGGGAGTCTCAGATCATTTAGAAATGTAATAATCTGGTCAAAGTCACTGTTGCCCGAGGTGGGTGGGGTTGCTGCAGACCGAAGATGGCACTATTTTGTTGGAACATTGTACCTGAGTCCCTTAATTTCCCCATTTAATAATGGCTTTGGGCGAAGAGCTAAAATGGGACAAGCCACGGATTCAGTAATGAATCCCACAAATTAGCTGTTCTTCTATGTCTTCAAGCAAAATCAGGTCAATGTTTGTTTAATGAATTTGCTAGCTGGCTTGGGCTGTGCTGTGAAAGCAGTTCTTTTGTTTGTTGTTTGTTTTTTTAGTTGTTCATGTCATCAGTGAGATCAGACCCGTCTCTACTGAGTCCCAGAGACTTCCTGGAGCCTGAGCTTCTTGCTGATCCTACAAATCAGCTGTGCCTGAATACTTCTCTACGGGGACAGTCCCAAGAACAGATGTTCCTTGACTGGTAAATCTAGTGAGTGTTGGCAATACCGTGAGCCAAACGTATTTCACATACCTCATTTACCAAAGACCCTAGCTTAGCAATTAACTTAGCAGCCTAATGCTTAGAATCAGCTGTTAGCTGTTTCCCGCATGGCTGTTGGCTGACCACGGGTTCACCCACCTGCTGCTGCCCAGCATCGTGACAGTATTTAACGCAAATTCTACCACAGGAAAGGGTCAAAATTCACAGGCAAAGTGCGAAGGTTTGGGGTTTAGCTCAGTGGTGGAGTACTTGACTAGCCTGCACAAGGCTCTGGATTTCATCCCTAACATCACAGCAAAAATCAAAGTATGGTTTCTACCAAATGTATATTGATTGTAACCACCATCAATAAATTATAAAATGTAAGTCAAGATGCAATTAATTAAGAAACTGTGTTTGCCTGGATTATTTATTGGTCTCAGATGTGACAAAGCTTGGGGAAGTCACTTACTAAGGAATGACAATCCATTTCTAGATAAGAATTATAGCCTAAAATCCAACCTTCAAGATTGTGTTGTTCAAAACTGGATTGACAAAAAGGTCTCTGACTTCAAGTTTTTTTTTGCAACTAAACTAGCATCATTTGGCTCACTTTTATTAGTATTGAAAACAACGAAAGCCAGAACTGTACATTATCTCAGAGGAAGACAAGGCCATTTTACACTTGAAAACTGGCAGTGATTCCAGTCATGTTGAGATAACACTAGTTTAAGGAGCAGTTTCATTCCAAAAAGAAGCAGAAAAAAACCAAAACACTCTTCCATGTCTCTTTTAAGAACTTAAGGTTGTACTGTATACATCACAGTGAAAGACAGCCTAAAGGACACATTCATACAGAAGAACAGATGTTAGGACAAAATTGTGGTGAATTATGATGGAAAATAGTCAATGTTAAATAATTTTCTTTTTATATTGACTAAAAACTATTATCATAAAACAGCATATGTATCACATATGCTTATGTTATTGCTGTAGTTTGAATATGGTTTGTGTGCCACCAAGGGTTCTTACGTTGAAAATTTGGCTTGGTGCTTTTGGGAAGTGGTGAGAATTTAAGAGGTATAGCCTAGTTGGAGGTCAAAGGTTATTGAGGATAACCCCTTGGCAGCCTTCATGAGGGAGTTGTTATGAAAGGAGCAATTTTTGCCCTTCTATCCTCTCTGTTCTTGTTTGAGATGTAGTCACTTGCTTGTTTAGACGTGTACTGCTGTCACAATGGGCCAGCAGCTACTGACCTCATAGAGGTCAAGTGAACTGCTCCTCTGTACCTCCCACCACCCCTATTCCCACTTATCCTGGTCTTTGCACCTTCAAACCTTTAAGCTAAATAAGCAACCCATGTCAGATATTTCATTATAGCGATGACAAGCTAATAAAGCTACATATATACCCATAACTTAAAAATAAAATAGTGTTTCCCCTTTTGGAAGTGAGCTATTGTTAAATTCATCTTATCTTGTTCAAGGGGACCACCTCCCTGACCCTTGACACACTCACCACTCTCCAAAGCCCTAGAATAAAAGTGGCGACTTAGTCGACGGTTGGTCAATGTTGGTTAAGTTTAACTGAATTGCTTTTTGCCTATCAGTAACCTTCAAAGTAAGGGGGTAATTTCCTATCAAGCATAATTACTTTGATTTCTTGAAGAAGGAATGATGCTCATTGGTAATTCAGCAGTTCTTTTAGCTTCTAGGTTGTTGGGATGTGGTTCGACCAGTCATTTCCTTTACTAAAGAAGGGAGCTAGGACAGTCCCCCCTTTGCTGCAATGACTTTGGTGAGAAGGGGTGGTGACATTGTGGGCAGATGCTGGAGGAAGAGATGTCACAGTCCTCGCTGGAGGGGGGGTGGAGCAATAGCTGTGGAGCCAGGAGTCTCTGATTCTAGGATTTGACGTGCTACTCTATCATCCTAGGTGGGCTAACGTAGTTTTCTATTTATCGTGATTCTCTTAATCAGATAGTGTGGAAAGAACTCTGCTCACTCATTAAGAGAAGTTCAAGAATAAACAGAGTAAAGAACCCAGAAATCCTTGGCCTAAGGAGGAATCTCTAGGGACGGGTCTAGGGTATCTAGACAGGTGGCTGAGGTCAGGTTGAGGAATTCACTTCTTGGACTTTTCACCTCCGTATGAAAAATGGAGATGCCTGCTTGCTGAGGAAGCAGCGTAAGCCAGGCAGGCCAGGGCTGGAGTCCTGAGTCCTCCACTCACTAGGAGGATAGCTGCTGGTGGCAACAATAATAACGATGACATAGATGGTGATAATAATGGTAGTAATAATAGCAATAGCATAGCTTCAACACAGGAGTTTTAGGAGACAGGTGAAATAGAATTTAAAAGGTTAACAGCCTCCGCCCCAAAGCTGCCATTAACTCTCCGTCTTCGCGGCATGAGTGTTAAGCGTTAGAATTCCCTAGAAGCTCCACTCTGAGATTTTGATTATTTGTATCTGACCAGCAGCCAGATCACCTGCGTATTTCACAAGCAACCCAGAGATCTGAATGCCACATGTCGCACTGAGAAGCCCTGCTGTGGCCACAGCACAAATGCTGTGGGCTTGTCAGGCTGTGACTGCGACACAGCTCAAGGCCACGTCTCCTGCAAATGGCGCGGAGAAACCATCCCTCCGTGTTCCTGCGCGCACTTGTTCCTTCGCGCAACTGCCAGTGTTTGACACGGAGCCTGGCCCTTATTTTCGGATCCAAGCTGCTGCAGCCTCGTCTCTCTCGCTTCTGGCGTCTGGGGTGTTGCTAATGAGCATCTGGCCAGAGTTAACAAATAGGATAGCAACGGAGCCTCTTTTGGCTTTGATTACCTTTCCTTGCAAGAACGGGTGACACCACCCACGCTCTCAGGGGGTGAGGGTGGTGACCTTTCACACCTGGACTTATTAAAGAGCTTGGAAGAGCAATAAAACTAGACAAGGACACGGCGAAGGCCACGTGGAACTTGAGTGTGCCTCCCAGGCATGTGAGGTGTGAATAGTAAGTACCCCCATTTACTGCTAAGAAAGTGTGCTTACACACGTGCACACACTTCTAAGGACTAAACACCATCTAAATCCTTTTCTCCACCCCTTGGGATATAGTAAAATAGGAGGGGTGGCAGGTATGTGACAGACAGAAGTGGTTAAAATCCTAGAAGAGTGTTAAAGCGCATCACAAGTAGGCTTGACTCGTCACCGTAGCTCAGGAGCCATGTGAGCATCAGTAGGACAGATATCTTGGTGCACCATAAGCCTTGATCTGAACTTTGGTGTTAGATTAACCATAACTACTAATGTAAAGCCAGAAATTTGCCCCCTGGAACTTCTTTACGAAGACATGAATTCTGAATTGATTTGGTTCCTTAAGCCTCTTAGGAAAATTCAAAATAAAAACACGTAATATCCTTAAAGTTTTTATTCTTTAAATTCTTTCATTTCTTTTGCATACATCAGTAAAGTATGTACCTATTACTTTTTTAACCTAAAGCAAAAGCTACTGGAAAATTGTTTTTTTGTTGGACAATCCATTCATAAAAAAGGTTCAACAGATCATGATTCTTCCTACTTTATGACCATGGAAAAGGAACACTGAATGTGGTTTGTATTCTAAGTCTCTGGGTCATACATCCTAATATTTTCTAGTACTGTTGGCTATATATTGAAGATTATTTACTCAAATGGGCACAAAAAAACTCAGCACACAGCATCACCAAAGCTATGTCACGCTGCTCTTTGAAAAGTTCTCGGAAGAATATGTAGAGTAGTTAATGTAGGTGAGTTAAACACTGTTAGAGCAAAAGTAGACGTTTATCGTAGGGTACAAGAAATACATGCAATTTCTGATTCTTAAACTTAAAAAAAATTAATATTGTCTTCCAAAATGTGACCTATGACTAAGATACACGATGTTTTTTCCCTATGAGATCTTTGCACAGTTCCTGGAATTTAGTCTGTGCTCAAACACATTCTTTTGTTCTTTTTTGGATCGCTCACGCTTTTCCACAGCAAGTTACTGTGCGTAAGAGTTTTGGAAAAATACTCTTACCAAGAAATCGGAAAGTCAGTGTGATTTTCTGCATCTTTCCCTTTGTGAGTGTTTGTGTTGAGCCCTTTTCATCACTGGTAGTTCAGAGGGGTGTCCTACCCCAAACAGCGATAATGTTGGAAACTTTGGTGTGTGCGTGCGGCTGTTAGGATCTGTTAAGGATGCATTTCAATTTCCTGAAAGGCAAGGAACATGTCTAGGTGAAAACAAGAAGATAATAATTGTAAAAAAGATGAAAAAAACTGTTTTGCAACATTTCTTTCAAAGTCTTCTTCCTGGGCCATGAACGATCACATGCGTAGGATATTAAATGTTATTAAAAGACAAATTTCGTGTTCAGGAAGTAGGAATAGTGTGACATTCTTGCTGAAGCAGAGATACAAATGTGATTTCTGGCTACGAAATTCTTGAACCATAAAATAATGGAAACAGAAAATAGATATGGGACGATTTGAAAAAAAAAAACTAAAATAATTCTCATTCTCAGCCATATTGCACTCAAATTAATTCAGTTTCTATGTTTGCCTGTAGATTCATTAATTTACATAGAAGCATTAGCTTACTTCATTAATGCATTAGGGATATTAGCTGTTAATAATCTCAGCTTTAAAAATGCATCTATAATCTTTTCCTAATAGAAGATTTACAACTATACCAAGTCCTGGGTGGGTATTTCTACATCACCTGCAGAATGACACAGACTCTTCTTATGCAGACTCTTCTATTTCTTTCAGCATGATAGAAATGTTTCTTGTTCAATAATTATATCCAGAAATTTAGCTCAACGTTAAGAACAAAGTGGCGCGATCCTAAATCATAAAACCACGCTGATCTATCTTTAACATCAGGAGATTGACTTTATTCTAGACTCTACACAGAGCCCGAGGGCTAACCTTGATTATCTTACTATTTTCTTGATTAGATTAAGGGATAGCGAGGAGATTAGTGGAAGGCTTTTCAGGATGTGTCCACGACGGAGTTTCTGGAGGTGTTTAGACTGTGGAGGATCTGCCATAATGAACGCACAGATCCTGTGATGGGTTCGTAATATGATGGATTATCAAATGGTGGTGAGACCTAGGAGGTCCTAGATAAAGGAAGGTCTGTGGGCGTGCTTTTAAGGCCTATGCCCTTCTCTAAGTTCCACTATTTGCCTTTCCTCTGCTTTCTGGTCACTATGCTCTCCTCTGATTTTTGCCACTTGCCACCATGGATGAGGCCTCCAAAACTGGGAGCCCAAATGCATCCTCCCTCAAGTTGTTTCTTTCAGGCTTTGGCTTTAGTGATAATAAAACTTATTAATGCAGAGGCATACTCCTTCTACATGATAGACTGTATTGAAAAGTTCATTTGGGTCTTAGGGAAGCATAGAGAAGCTTCTGGAAGCCTGGCATCTAGAGACAACAAGCTGTTGCCAGAACACTAGCTTTCCCCTACAGCATTGAGACAGCGATATTACAATAGCACCATCCTGACTGTATAGTGAGAGAGTGAAATTTCCTGGCACACAATATGGACAACAATCTACAAATTTAGGTATGCAGACATCAAGAACATAAGCATTATCTTTTTATTTTAACAGCGTCCCATTGATCAAACATAATGCAAGCTTTCTTGAGACATTTTTTTCCAACAAACTGCTGAATGACCTTTTTATCCCCAGAGACAGTATAAAACCTGGCATCTATCAAGTGCCCATGGACTGTCTTATGGATGCCAAGAGTGGCAGAGAAGAGATGATCAATGAGAGATTAATGTTCAGTGAACTTTTTTTATTGCCTGGTCCGCTTTTTTAAATTGATTCATTGATTGAAAATGAGTTTATCAGAATGAATCCATCATTATTTTAGTTAGTGGCCACATTCCCAAGTGCACACCCCTAGAATGTTCTGGAGGGAGCCTGGGAGGTCCTCATGGATGCAGGGAACTGATGTGGTAGAATAACGCTACCATATGCTGTCTTGAAGCACCATGGTATCAGCTTCTTCTTCTGATGGCTCCAGTGATCCTGACCATGGGAAAGAGGGGAGTGTTCCCAGAGGGAGCACCAGGATGGAGAGCTACCTGACGGTGCTCCACTTTGGGTAGTTTTGTGATTGGTCAAGAATCTCAGGAACCATTCACTATGAATGCACTGTTTTGTCAACACAGCTATAATAAATGTTTCTTTTTAAATGTATTTTACTAATTCTTTGAAAATTATATACAGTGTATTTTGATAGTATTTACCCTCTACTCTTTCCCATAACTCTTTCCGGATTCACCCCCACCTCCCTGGCCCCCTCTACTTTCTTGTCCTTTTCACTGTTATTATTTCGTGTGTGTGTGTGTTTAAAAACCCATTGATTCTAATGTGTGCTGTGCATATACTCCTGGGTCTGGGGATATCCACTGGAGTGTGGTCGACGTACCCGGAACCGCACCCTTAAAGAACAGCAATACTGAAGTAGCCCCTCTGTTAGGACTCACAAACCTTTTCCAACTCGGTGCTTTTGTCAGCTGGTCTAGTCTTGTAGGGGTCTTGTGCACCTACTGAGATGAAGAATGACTTCTAAAGGTAAGGGCAGGTGGGACACTCAGGGTCCCTTCCTCAGGACGGGGGCTCTATTTGTCTTGTTTATTACTGTCTCTCACGACAGAACAGATGTCAGTGTTGCAAATCAACTTCCTCCTCAGTTACAGGCAGCAAATTATAAAACCATTTCTCTTATTTTACAATAACTCTTAAGGTATATTTAAATTTTTTTCTTTTGGATAGACTTAAAATTATGTCCATAGACAATTTATTAGTTCACTCTGGAGACTTAGCACATGCGTAATGGATAACGGTACATACTCGCTGTAGAGTTGGGAGACCTAGATGAGATGAGATGATGATGCCAACGGGTGTTCTTATTTGCAGAACTTACATTGTACCAGTCACTGTGGTATATATTCTGTAGACATCATGTCAGTTAAAAATCATGACTTAGGTCAAGAATTAAGTCTAAGCAGGGAGGCTTCACAGCTCACACAGTCAAATGCTTTCAGCCCATGCCAACAGCAGCGCTCAGGCTCTGACAGACTCGCTGAACGTTATTTTCCTTCTTATCTCCAAGGAGAAATTATCTGAAGTAACAGAAGCTCTGTAGGAAGCTACTCCTTTAAGGACTGCTGTCAAAGCCCACATCAGTAGAATGTACCAACTCTAAAGGCAAGCCCAACTCAACAAACTTAGGAAGTAGTTATTTATGATAGAACCTGAGGTGAAGCATTATGAATAGAAAACATTAAAAGGACATTGCAATTTTCAAAGATTTTTTTTTCTCCAAACACTGGGTATCAAAGGTAAATGAAAACTGAACATCTGGCCCACTACTTGCTTCTTACATTGGTGAGCAGGAGGGCGCACGCCCACTCTCTGGTTGGGCCTCTTGCATGCTGTGTGGGAAGCCATATTCTTTCAGATGTGTGTCCGACTTCCTTAACTATCTAGTCACTGATGAGCAAGTAACTTAGGTAAGAAGGAAGTACTGCCTCTCAGCAGGAAGCCAGGCTGGTGCCTCAACTCCACCCCAGTAAGTGGGACCACCTGGGGAGCTGATGAGCTGCCCCACTAGGGACTGTGATTTAGTTAGTCTGAGGAGAGGTCCAGGCATAGCTGTTCTTTGTCTGTTTGTCTTTCTGTATTTATTTATAAATAAATCTTTCTGCATGGGTGGAATGGCAGCCAGAGCCAATAGCTGTTCTAAGTGATGCTTGGGACATTATGGGAATGCACTCAGTCCATCCGTGAGAGAAGCCAAAGTACAGGAAAAAGAACAGTAACAAAGTGAAGAATCATGTAGCGGAGAGGCCGAAGGTGGCTTTGATCCCAAGCTAGAGATTGCAACGTCTTGTAGGGCCTTTGGCTTCACCAAATGGTTACAGACTGCGGTAGTTTGAATGAGAATGGCCGTAATAGGCTCATCCCTTTGAATGCTTGGTTCACAATTAGTAAAACTGTTTGGGAGAATTAGGTGGAGGAGGTGTGGCCTTGGTGTATCTCTGGGAGTGTTCAAAGCCCATGCCAGGCCCAGTGTCTCTGCTGCCTGCACATCAGGTTGTAGTTCCCAGCTACAACCGTTCATGCCTGCCTTCCTGCCACCATGCTCCCTGTCAGGATAACGGACAACCAAATCTGTATGCAAGTCTCCAATTAAACGTTTTCTTTTTTTTTCTATAAATCGTCTTGGTCACAGTGTCTTTTCACAGCCATAGGTAATTACCAAGAAAAGCCTCTTCCTTCAGCATTCTCTCTTTGGTTCTCTGACCTTCATTTTACTAGTTGCAAAAGTCCCGGTGGAAGTAATGACTACAGTAAAAATAGCTTAGCAGAAAAAAAAAATGGGATAAAAAGAGCATCAGCACTCTTGTTTCTGGGACAAGATCACAAGGGTCACCTGTGGGTTTATTTCTCTTGCCCTGTCCTCTGCTCCATGGCTTCAGTGCCAATTCATGGCGCCTTCCTGGCACAGCTCTAAGGTGGACAGACTCGACTATCTGGCTCGTCATCATCCATAACGAAGATGCTGGACACATGCTGGAAAAAGAGTCACAAGTGGTGGAGACGGAGCCATTGCCAGTCCTCCCTCTTAGAAGTTGCTTGTCTCTTAACCCTCTGGCCTCACCACATCTCTCCTTCCAGCTTCCCAGATAACAGACCCCTCACTAGGCAGAGAAGAAGAATAAAGTTGAAAACTACAAATGTTTTCTGTTTCCTACTGCAGGATCTGCCAAGGTCCTCGAGGGGATGGGATTGCTGCTATGCCTGATTCCCCCATAAGCTTCCCGCTGCCCACAACTCTTTTGGCCAACAATGGCCCACTTCCTCGCCCATGGGCGTGCATCTGCCTGGTTCCTTATTCCTGTTGATCCTGCTGCGCACTAACTCCTCCAGTGGGTGGCCTCCCTCCCTGATCCACGTCTCTACTGATAAAGATGGTGATGACAAGGGCCATCGCAGAGAAAACTGCTTGCCCTCAAATCGTTTTCTTAGAACCCACTTCATGCATACAAAATGAACACACAGCAAGGCAGTGCCTTCTTCTGCTCCCTTTAGGGACATTCCTCTCCCACGCTCGTATTTCCTCCTTTCTTGGGATCCTATGATTTGATTTTCTTCAGAGATGCCACTCCATCAGTATCGCTATCCATCATTGCACCACTGTTGCTCTCATCTGGTGCCTCAAATGCTTCAGTGATTTCTCATTTATTTCATGATGAGTTGTTATTATTTTTTACTGGTGTGTGTGTGTGTGTGTCTGAACGTGTGTGCACGCGCACAAGTGTGTGCAGTTACCAGGACATGTGTGGAAGTCAGAGGACATTTTTTTTTTTGGAAGTTAGTCTCTTTCCACTATGTGCCTCTCAGGGATCAAACTCAGGTTGTGAGACATGCTCAGGAATGCTTTCATTCACATGAGCCACATGAATAAATCTTATAAATAATAAATAAATAACCACCCATGATAAATTTTATAGTCATTTTCACACTTCCTACTTCTTCATATTTGAATTATACTTGACCACTTTCTATTTATCTTTGACCTTCTCTTTAAAGAATGCAGCCAGACTAGCATATGTTCCATCCAGTTTCTGGAATTTGGCAACTTCCTATTTTTTTAATGGTATTTTATGTTTGTAAAAACATCCCAAGTACAGACCCGCCCAGCCCTGCTCAGTCTGGGTGGGTGGAAGACACCTTGAGGCACTAGGCGGGTGGGCACCATTACAGTGAGCAGTTCTATGGACCTGGACTCATGATGACCCCCAAGCCCAGGCTGCTGCTGAGAACCATGTCTGGGTCTGTGGCAATGTTCATGGCCCATGTCGCCACCAAAGGACACAGGTTGACTGGGATCCGGACCACCACCTAACACGATGTTGGTGTCCAAGAACCATGCTGCCCAGGGCCATACAGATTGGGATGCCCTGCGCTGCCCCCTGAGGCCATGCTGACATCTGGACTTGAGATGATGCCAAGGGTCATGTCTGGGTCCCTGACCCTATCACAGCCAGGCTCTGTGTTTATGTCTGTGGTTCCTGTTACCAACAACAGTCATGCAGATGTCTAGGGAATGAGCCACCATCTGAGGCCATGCTGGTGTCTGGGGTCATGCTGCCACAGGGGCCATACTGAGCTGAGTGGCCTGAGCTGCCTCCCAGGACCATGGTGATGTCCAGGCCTGAACTGCTGCCAAGGGAATTGTCTGGGTCAGTGATCCTGCTGAAGCTGGGGTCTGTGCTGATGTCTGTGACCCACGTTACCACCAGGGGCTTCGCAAGTCATGAGTGTTGAAATTTGAGGGTTGCGCTCACCTCTCTGGGAGATCTTGCCCTGTTGACCCCAGTCCTGGGAGAGCTGGCTCCACCCCTCATCACAGCTGCAGGAGATCTGACCCCGGATGACGGATGACGTGGGTACAGGAGAGCGGGCTCTGACCCTCAGCTGTGTGTGGGGGAGGAGCAGTACTGGCAGAGGTATCAGTTACTACCCAGGCCCACATACATCCAGGGCTCTGAGATGGCACTCCCCAGCATGGACCCCATCTATGATCTGCTGGTGCATGGACCATCAGTACACAGCATTTCAAATAAGCAGCCTGTAGGGGCGCTGTAGCCCAAGAACCAGGATCCTTTAGGACAGACTGTGCTAGGATCTGCCCCTGTGACCTTTCCTCCCACTTTCTCAGCATAGAATCTGTTGGTCCTTCAGTCATGTGCATGGAAGGTACCAGCAGTGCCCTGGACGCTCCCTCTTATAGGATGCACTAGGCTTAGTTGGCCTCTAGCCTTAGAGAACTCACGAGACAAGACCCAGGCGGCTCTTGTAGTTTCTTCTGAGTGAAGGCTGAAGGAACAGCCTGGGAGAGCCTACAGTGTGAATATGAATGGGAGGTAAGGTCAGAGACCAAGAAAGAACGTGAAGCCACGGCTGGGAAAAGCTTGTTAGAGTTCAGAGTGCCGCGTAAGCCTTTTATCCCCCTTGCTCCCTCTCTCCAGCCGCAAGTCGTCCCCACGGTTTGCCTGTCCGCTCTGATTTAGCTTCTGCTCATTACCTCATCAGCCATTTTCTATAATTACATGTTGGGCAGCTCCTTCTCTTCTCATTTTAATTAGTTGTCAGCTATGAAATGAAGCGGTACTTTCTGTATCGCTCTCTCAGATGCCTTCCTTTGCGTGTGTTCATTCTCCAGGTGGCAGGATGAGGCTTTTGTTTGTAAATGAGCCACACATCTCATGGATCCTTCAAGATTATTGGGAACGTGTAGGAAAGAATATATTAAAAGCCTGGCATGGTAAAAATGGCCCAGGAGGAAAGACACTTGCTGCTAAACTCGATGACCTGAGTTGGTTCCTGGGTCTCAGATGTTGCAAGGAGAGGTTTGCCCCTGCAAGCTGCCCTCTGACCTCCATGCGTGCAGGCACCCTCTCTCACGAATGCAACTTCAAAAATTAAAACGATAATATGTTAAAAAGTCACAGCTGGGTTTTGGAGAGATGACTAAAGCAGGGAAGAGAACCAGATGCTCTTCCAGAGGACCAGGGTTCGATTCCTAGCACCCACATGGCCCCTCACACCTGTCTGTGCCTCTATTTATAAGGGACCTGACACCTTCTTCTGATTTCCACAGGCACTGCACACACACGGTGCACAGAGATGTATGCAGGATAAACACTCATCGCATAAAATAGAAATACAGAAATCTTAAGGGGGGGGGGAGCCGAAGCCAAAAAAATTGTCCACTAGGTAAACTGAGGCAGCAGGAGGTGAATGTGGACTGACTCCCTAAACCCTGAGCGTGCTTCATGTCAAAGACAAAGTGAGAATTTAGATATTTGACCATAGCTATTAACAGCCTAATAAAGACTCAGGGAGGCTGAACATGATCGGAAGGGTCTAACTCGTCATGGTGGTCACGTGTGCGTTAAAGCCAACCAAAGTCTCCTCTCTTTAGAAAAGAGTCCTTGACATTTCTTCTGAGAATGCAATTTCAGTTGTTTGTAGTAATTCCGTTTTTAAAAAAATTATTAAAGACGATTTATTTTATGTTTAATTATGTGTAGATGTCTATGTCTGTGTGTGGGTATGTTTGTGTGAATGTAGGTACCCATGGAGGCAGTGGCATCAAACTAGCCTAGAGCTAGTTGTTCCAAGCAGGGGTGAGCTGCCATGTAGGTTCTGGGACCAAAGTGTGCCCCCTTAACCACTGACCATCTCTCCACATCTGTTTATGGGGTACTAGGAATGGACACAGGGCTTCATTCATGCTAGGGAAACGCTGTACCACAAAACCATATCCCCAGCTGGGCAGTTCATGGTTGTCTGAAGTCCTTGAGGAACTGGTTCACAGAAGGATACCACAGCCAATGAGATATGAGGCTTGGAGCTATGACAGCCATTTTGCCACTCAGAGATCAGCCTGATAATAGAAAAGCCTTGCAGAACTCAGTCTGATTTCTCATAAATACCATATGAGTCTACTGCCTACACGGACCTGAAGAAATTAGTACCTCATCTAGAAATTTCTGTGAGTTTTTTTTTTTGGAAACTGTTTTTGCATGGCTTGGATCCAGGATTTTTGCTCAATTGTCTTGGAAAGTTTTTGATTATTTCATCCTCAGTCTATCTAGGAAGACCTGGGACCTTATTTGTATCTGGAGCTGTGACCCCTATGGCATGTGAACACTGACCCACAGGGAGACCACTAAGGTATTTATGGTGTCCTTCCAGAGATAGCTGTCTGAGGTGCCATTCTCTCCAATGAACATCCTAGAAGCACAACCCCTCACTGTGCTGGAAGGTGGCACCCCAAATGATTCCCCCAGTGGTTTTCCTTCACTGTTAAAGGAACTCAAATGTACTACTGATCAAGATGATTGAACCTGAATTTGAGTGTTTGTACTGTAGAAGGTTTTGAAGAATAATCTCTCTATAAACTTAGAGCAAACACTGGGATTTTTTTTTTTTTTTTTTTTTTTTTTTGGTTTTTCGAGACAGGGTTTCTCTGTGGCTTTGAAGCCTGTCCTGGAACTAGCTCTGTAGACCAGGCTGGTCTCGAACTCACAGAGATCCGCCTGCCTCTGCCTCCCGAGTGCTGGGATTAAAGGCGTGCGCCACCATCGCCCGGCTAACCACTGGGATTTGAACTGTATATATACAACACATGCTGTGGCCAAGATGCTCAGTAGAGGGGCTATGGGGAAACACATGGTATCATCTAGGTAGTGGACCAACAATTAAAAGGCAGGACATCATTCAAGGCATCTACACAAAACCAAAACCATCTTTGCTTGGTAGCATTCCGACTTTGAAAACTCACAGTGAAATTGGACCTGATCCTAGGTAGAAACAGATTCTGGCTCCGGTTACATCCAGGGAGCACTGATGGTTATTGCCACCCCAATGCTGAGCAGGGATGCCAAGACTCAGTTCATGTTCTAACAGTGTCTAATTGGAAGCCAGCTCCTGTCAGAAGTCGTGCTGAATCTGCCTATGTGCACACGACCTCTCTCAGGGCCGAAAGAGCCTCACGTGTAATTCAGAAGTGTCCCTGTTTCTTTTCTGTTGCTGTCAGAAAACACAGTAACAAAAACCATTAAGGGAGGAAGGGTTTACTTCAGCTCACAGCTCAAGAGTAGAACCCATCACAGCTAGGAGGTCAAGGCAGCTGGGACTCACAGCAGATAGTCAGTCATACAGAATCCGTAATCAGGAAGAAGAGAGCCATGGGTAATCATACTCCTCTCTCTGTGTTCTGTTCAGTCCAGGATTCCTAGCCAGGGAATGGTCCCACTTGCAGCTAAGATAGATCATCCAGCATCAATGAACCCGATCAAGATGCTCATTTGAGGACATTCTCAGAGGCTAATGAAGAGGATAATCCCTCAGAGGTGGGTGCAGAGATTTGCCTCCTAGAGGGTTCTAAACCCTCTCAACTTCACAGTTAACACTAACCATCACAAACTACAGTCTTCTCACCGAGGAGGCCGAAGTCCAGGATGCAGAGACAGTGGGTGATGGCAATGGCTGCATGTGCCTGCGGGTTACAGGTGGCCGGGGTGGCCTGGGAGGGAGAAGGGTGACTAGTCTCTATTGTCAGGTTGGTTGGATCGAGAGACACCCAGGGCCTTAGTAAAGCACAGCTCTGAGTGTAGAGGAGCCAGAGTCTCCAGAGAGGACTAGATCCCGAGGGGCGTGACCTAAAGCAGGTTGATCCATTGATGAGCTAAAAAGTCATAAGAGATGGCCGCTCTCAAAGGTGGAGCATGGAAGGGGGAATCGGGCCCTTGGAAGCATGCCTCTGGGGCTGTATCTTGTCCTACCCCTTCCTGTTGTGATCCCCTCTGTTTCCTGTCAACCATGAGGTAAACAGCCTCTTCCTTCCTGCTGCTTTTGCTGTACTGACCCACCATGAGCTCAGAAATACTGGCCATGTTCTGAACCTTTGAAACGATGAGCAAAATAAGTGTTTCTTCCTTTAAATTGTTAGATGATTTTCCCCCCTAGCAGTGAGAGACACAAAACAAGGGTTGAGACTGTTAGCTCTACCACAGGCTTTGGGCAGGGGTGGGCTCTTCCTGAGTCTGTTTCCCTCTTTTGTAAAGGAGCTGGTAATCACAAAGACAGAGTCTCTCATAATGATGTTGCTTTTTTTTAATTTTATTGATTTTTATTGGGCTCTACATTTTTCTCTGCTCCCCTTCCTGCCTCTCCCCTCCCCTTCAACCCTCTCCCAAGGTCAATGGTATTGCTTTTTAGGAAAGCCATGTTTATAATATTTTTTACTCTTCCTGCCAATTGCCCAATCATGGGTTCTGACTTTTTTTTTTCTATTCGCATTCTTCTAATTGCTGGATGAAATGTTTGGCTACTATTTTCCTCCCTCCATTGTGTCTTTGGTCCTAATGGACTCTTTCGAGCAAAGGCAAGTGCTCAGAGGCGAGGTTTGTCAGCAATTCTTAGGAAGCAATTTATCCATTAGCTATTCACTTCAAATCCCATTTGGGTAGGGCTCCGGGAGAAAGTTCAGTGGGTAAAGCGGTTGCTGTGTAAACACCAGGATCAGAGTTCAGCCTCCGGAATCTGCTTTAAAAGACTGGGGGTGGGGCATGATGCTTCTACTCCCAGCACTGGGGAAGGAGACGGGTAGATCTTGGGGCCCCCTGGCCAACCAGTGCAGACCACTTGTCAAGCTCCAAGTCCATGAGAAACACAGGTGGCTGGCCCCTGAGGACAGCAAAGGCTGATTGTTGGCCTCCACACACAAGGCACACACACAGGTACCTGTGCACACAAGTGCACTAACACAAACACGTACTCACACGTACACATACAAGTCCTATTTTATAGAAAAATGAATGCCTACTCATTTTCTATGTATGTGTTGTGGTTTTGTTCGAAAGCCTAGAATGCCCCTGTGCATTTAATATTCATGCACCATTTGGATGCTGAGGGTATTTTGGTCCCCTGACACTTAATTCTGTTTGCATTATACAGGAAAATTGTTAAAAATCTTTGAGGAAAGAAATTGTACTTTTAAATGGTCTTTCAAGTGTCTGGAGGCACTTCATAAACGCTTATGACTGTTGCTATAACAATAGGTGAGGTGGCTAGTTTACCGTGGCCTTAGCAACAGAAATGGGAATCACGAAGGGTATCATAAAAAGAATACTAGCCATGTTAAATGTTTAATGTCATGTGCTCCTGGTGTCAAAATATTTAAGCACAGCGAGAGCATCACAAAGGCAGAGGGAGACGAGCCAGCAGTACGCTCTGCACACACGCAAGGCTTTAGAGAGAAGCCCACAATGCCTAGCTGTAAGATTCACTGCTTGTACTCTAGAAGGTTGCTGTGGTTCAGCAGGGTAGGGGCCCAGATGGGAAAAGCTGAAAAGCAGGGTGCCAGCTCACTAACTTACCCTACTAGTCTCCTCCTCAGGCTCTGGCTGCCACAGAAGCCCTGTGCTTATTCTAGACTGTATTTGCTCATTTTCCCCTCCGTTTTTTGTCTTTTGGTTTTTTTTTTTTTTGATACTACTAGGTCTTGATGACGTGGGTGGTGTATTTACTGGTCCTGCTGATGCTCTCTCCGGATGAGAGTTGCCCCTCCTTCCTCTATTGTTTCCTCGCCAGGCCTGTGTTCCTTAGCTGCATCTTCAGGTCAACCTCAAGTCATCCTTGCGTTCTGCTCCTCTTCTCTCCGCTCTTCACCTGCCAGAAGAAAGCTTGGCAGGCAAGAAACTTCTGGCCATTCCTCAAACAGAGAAGGTCAGAACTGTCGCCTTTAACTATGACCTTTAAAGCATTTCGACAAAAGATATCTGTGGTCTTTTGATTGCCCGGAAGTGTCAATGCCTACTTTCCAATGTCTCAGATGAACGTGGGCCATGGTGACTGAGCTGACATCTAAGCCTTGAGCAGTAACCCAGCTTCTTTGATCTGACAGTGGGGGTCTGAGGAGCCTGATTAAATACCTAAGGCGGGTGCAGTATTCCTCCTGCGAATATTTAATCTTTTCTTCTTCACAGAGGCGGCAGAAACACACCCTGAAAGGGCATCATGCCATCACCTGTTTCAAATGAAGCCAGTCAGCCTTGCGAACTGCCTTGTTTTATACTGTTTTTTTTTTTCTTACACAGTGTCTCATCACAGGTATTTGGGCTCAAAAATCTTGACGCTCAAATTGATATTTACTGCTCTTAGATTATACCCATTTTGAAGTTCACTAAACTAAATGGTTCATACAGGTTGAGCTCAAACAACCAACCAAACACAGAAAAACAAACAAAACCAACCAACCAAACAAACAGATATGCATTGCAGTCTGCTCTATAGAGACATATTTAATATTTTGGGGCCTCTTCAATTTGCTACCATCTTTTGTTTGAATTTTCCTTTAAATTTGTTTGTTTTTTCCTTTAAAAGTTTAGAGATTATCCTTATTTATTTGTGTTTGTGTGCATAGTGTATGTAAATGAATGTATGTGTGTGTGTACGTATGTGTGCACACATATGTATGTCAATGATGTACATATGGAAGTCAGAGAACAACTTGGGAGTTGGTTCTCTCCTTCCACCACGTGGATCCCAAGGATACAACCCAAGCTGTCAGGTTCTGCGGCCAGCACCTCTACTCACTGAGCCATTTTACCACTGTCGTCTTCTTTCCTTTTCGAGCAGTAAGGGTAGCTCAGTCTAAGTAGAAGATTACCTTGAACATTTGATCTTCCTGCCTCCACTTTCCCAAGTGCTAGGATTGCAAGTATTTGCCATGAGGACTAGATCATGCTCAATTTCCTATGTGCCTACTGACTAAACTATTCCAACTTCAAGATAATTGGTTAATTTTTTTAAAAATATTTATTTATTTATTATGTATACAACATTCTGTGTGTATGCCTGCAGTCCAGAAAAGGGCACCAGACCCCATTACAGATGGTTGTGAGCCACCATGTGGTTGCTGGGAATTGAACTCAGGACCTTTGGAAGATCAGGCAATGTTCTTAACCTCTGAGCCATCTCTCCAGCCCTTGGTTAATATTTTTGTATTATAGTTCTAAATACATCTATATGTGGTGTGTGTGTTTACTTCCTATTTTTGAGTGTAGAGTGTATGTATGCATTTGTAGGATACATGATGCTTGCACGTGTGTGGGTACATGTCAGTTTGCAGACTCACATGTTTGTGTGTCTATGTGGATGGAGATTGGAGATTGATGTCAAGTGTTTTTCCCAGTTGTATCTTGTGTATTGTATCTATTTTGTATATTGTGGCAGGATCTCTGACAGAATCCCAAAGCTTACAGTTTTGGGTAGTCTGGCT
Organism: Neodon shergylaensis; assembly: GCA_025134845.1. Lineage (NCBI taxonomy): Eukaryota > Metazoa > Chordata > Mammalia > Rodentia > Cricetidae > Neodon > Neodon shergylaensis. The sequence continues at coordinate 13,886,907 of JABTXL010008166.1, forward strand.
AACCAGCTTGCTTCAGGGATTTCCTGTCTCCAATCGCTCATGCTGGGGTTACAGGCAGGCAGCTATGTGTACATGGCTTTTACACAGGTTCTGGGGTTATGAACTCTGGACCTGATGCTTGTGTGACAAACATTTTATCTGATGAGTCATCTTCTCATCTGATATTTTCTTAATATACTATATTTTAAATCTTATGCCCTGAGTAGTTCCTTTCAATAATGTATAATTATGATTTACCATACACATTCTCAAAAAACTTGGTGAAAATTAATTAATTTTTATTGTCAGATTGACAGATATTAAAGTCACCTAGGAAACACATCTCTGGGAGCATTTGCCTGCAAGAACATTTCCAAACTGTTCTAACTAGAGAGAGGAGAACCACTCTTCACATGGGTCTGGGGTGTCAGAATGTAAACCAAATAAACGCTTTCTTCCCCCGTGTTGCATTGGGCCATGCTGTTCTTACCACAAACTAACGCAGCTCCAATCCTCCATCCTGTGCCATGAGTTGTCCAGTCAAACTGTGAACCCGAGTGGACCCTTTCTACATGGTTTCTTCTTGTCAGATATTCGGCTGCATCAGTGAGAAAAGGACTGATACAGATGACTGGGTGTGAAAGGTTGGGAAGCTGGTTATATGAAATCTGACCATTCGGTTCACAGGCCTTTTGAACCAGTTTAAAGAAAGAACGCTGAAGATTTTGAAGCCACAGTGCTAGAGTTCTATTGCCAAAGAATAGCGGACTATTCTGGGATGAGACAAGAATGCTGACAGAATGTGGATAGCAAAGAATGGGCGCAAAAAGTTCCAGAACAGAATGGAGACTCTACTGGGAGCCGAACTAGAGGCCAATCGTGTTATAGCCTGTATATATTCTTCCAGAGTTTCAAAAACATGAATAATGCTGAATTAAATGTATGGATTAACTGGGTGTGGTGGTACATGCTCTTAATCTCAGCACTCAAGGGCAGAGGTAAGTGGATCTCCATGAGTTCAAGACGGGCCTGGTCTACGTAGTGAGCTCTAGGACAGTCAGAGCTACATAGAGACCCTGTTTTTAATAGAGAGAGAGAGAGAGAGAGAGAGAGAGAGAGAGAGAGAGAGAGAGAATGTGTTATGGAGTTATGGACTAAACTGGTGGAGGGAATGTCATGACGTCATCACATCTAGGTTGAGGTGGGGCCTCTGCTCAGTGTTCTTAGTGGTATCTTCAGTGATAGAGAACAGGAAAGTATGTAGTTTAGCAAGGAAATGCATGTAAAGCAGTTTAAACTTATAGGCAAAACTAGTGAAAAGGAAGCCACTATAATTTGTTACAGAGGTCAGCATTATTTAAAAACAAACCTTGAGCTCTTCCTTGGGACTAGAACTGAGGCAAGACTCTGTCCATTGAAGGCTCCATCTCGTGTAAAGACAAATTCATTTGAAAGGAGGGACCCTGAGCTGAGAAGTCTACTGAAGACACTTCCTACTCAAAACATCCCCTGGGAAAGTGTTTTCCCTGGTTCAGTTACTGAGACACAGTAGCTGTGGCTGAGATAGAAGAGGGTCAGATTGTATCTTGAGCCAGCACAGACCTTGGCAGTATTTTCTGGATGATGCCAGATGTTGCAGAAATGCAAAATGCAGCAGTTACTGGGCTATAGAGTCTTGCAACAAGCTTCCAGAAAACCTCTGAGGTCAAGCAACGTGCAGCAGGTTCAGATTCCCTCCAAGGAGAACTTTAGAAGCTCCTCCATGAAGCTGTGAAGCTAGAACCTCGGTCACAGTGGAGAAACTAGGATGCTGGCAGGGCCAGGATAGGGCGGCGGGGGGTGGGGGATGTCTGCTGAGAAAGTCTCCAAGCTGATACATGAGATAGCACTCATGCTACAGGTGGCGTAGCTAGAAGGGCAGGGGTGATCAAGGCCACTGAGGTCCCAATGACTTCATCACGCATCCCAGGTAGCAGACACATGTAAGAATGTATTAGGTTCCAGACCAGACCTCTCAGACTACAATAACGGAAGCAGCCCTTTGCTGCCTGACAGGAATTCTACTGAGACCATTGTCTGTGAATCTCTAGCTAAGACCTCTAAGAGGTAGGATTTCTCACAGGGGAAATGAGTTTATGTGAAAGGGAGTATTAGTGGGAACACATGCTGCTCCCCGCTGTCTTTCCTGCCTTCTGCCTGGGAATTATATAGCCTGGCTCCTGCTGGGAATGGCTTGTTCCCTCAGGGAGCTGAAAGGAGAGATGCTCACTCCTGCCGTGCTGCCCTTTGCTGGTTTGTGGATCTCAACCCCCTCAATGCCCCGACCACGCTGTCACCCTTTTGCCTGTGCATGGTGTTAATAACACTTCTGAAAATGCCTTACCCCTAACAACCATCTCACATCTGAGACCTTTCAGTGTGGAGTTGCAGGACTTAGTGTTTTACATGTTGACTCAAAAATCTTCACCCATATTTTTCTGGGTATATCACCATTTCTCTCTCGGAATGGGGATGTTTCTGTACTGTGGTATTTTGGAAGTATTAACTTCTTTTTTTTTTTTAAACCAGGGCTCATGGTTAAGAGGCTACCCTGAATTTTCTTTTTTTTCAAGACAGTAGCTTTGGAGCCTGTCCTGGAACTAGCTCAGGCTGGTCTCTACCTCACAGAGATCCACCTGCCTCTGCCTCCCAAGTGCTGGAATTAAAGCCGTGCACCACCACTGCCCAGCCTGCTACCTTGAATCTTACCAGCAACTTTGAACTTTTGAACAATGGTGGAATTGTTAAGATCTGGAGGGACTCTTGGAACTGGACTAACTTTGCATTCTAAGATGGTCGTGGAGGAGGACACTCAAGAGGAGGGCAGAAGGTTACAGTTAAAATGGATGTTTGGGATATCAAATTGACAAGGTGTAGATTTGTGATGATTAATTTTCATTTTTGGCTTGACTGGATTCAGAGTCACCTGAGATACCATCTGATGTGTCTGTGCAAGCATTTCTAGAGAGGTGAATGTGTATATGATACTGTTCCACATTAGCATCTCAGTGAATACAAACGAAAAGGAGAAACCGAACTGACACCAGTGCGGTAGGGAAAGGAGTGCAGAAGTTCCTCCATCTTGCAGTCTTGGTGAGGTCATTTCAAATTTCACCAGAATCTGATCTCCATCTCCTCTAGAAACCCCAGGTCAGGATAGCCTAGCTTACTTAGTCACTGTTAAAACTGCTTGTGCAGCACCTCCTCCGGCTAACGGCTGACTTAGCTGCCTGTTTGTGCAGAGCTCTCCTCGGAACTGGCTAACCACTTCACTTTTGTTGAAACAGTTTGATTCCAACTGCTTACCGTGTAAAGCGCCTCCACCCCCTGAAGCTGCCAAATGAGATGCCTGGACAAGGCCTCTGCTCCTAAAATCCCAGTGTTCTGGGAACTTTGGACCACATCTAGGTCCCTGAACACCTGTGTGGGGTCCCAGTCAGCTGGAGTAAAGACTCTTGATTGGTCATGTTCTGTGGACACAGTGATCCTTTTTCGTGAGTTCCCTGTAACCCTAGCGTACTTCTTTCTTTCCTTCCCGACTTTAGACGCACATACAGCACAATATCCATACTATGTTTTGACAACTGTACAATGGCACAGAATAAACATTCCCATTCCAAAAAGCACCCCACTCCCATTTTGTTCAGTCTGAGATCTACTGCCAGGGAATGGTTCCATCGCAGTTGAGATGGGTCTTCCCATAGCAACCAGCATAATCAAGATGGCGACGGACAGGAAAGCCTAGAGGACCATCTCCCTTGTTTTTCTAGATTCTGTCAGCTGACAACACTTGAGTGGGCATTATCTCAGCTTGCTCCCAATAATTTGGAGTAGCTTTTTAAAAACACACAAAATACATAGCAACTTCGGGAAATAAGTGGAGAAATTAGTCAAAGGGGAAGTAAGAACAGAGAGGCGTTCAGGTAAACTGAAGGTAGTCCAAGGTAAGCACATGTATGTATGTTTACATCTTGTACACCAGGTGAGCAGGAGAGGTGCATGGTTCTCTTCCTCTAAGGCTGCTTTCTGTTTGAGGGAGAAGATGAATGAACATGATGGGTCCCTGGGCAGAGATAGGGAGAGGGGAATGCTAAGAAGGACAAGTTCAGAGTGGAAATGGGGCAAAGCTGGCCAGTCTTCCTCCTCTGAGATCAAACCCTGATTGACCTACATCACAGTCACTCTCTGGTAACCCCTCAGGCTCCCACCTTCCCACCCGTTCCTCCAATAAAACCCAGAGTACTTACCAAGACCCAAGCAAGACACTCTGAGTCCTGATTTCCCAAGATTCCTAGAACAAAGGCAAAGTAACACAGTTAACATTTCCCCGTGTGAAGCAACATGCAACTTAGCCCTGAATATTATCTTTGTTGACAAGCGCTGAAGCAGAGAAGAATCTCCTTGTGGCCTTGGGAAGTTCCTCTCTTTCTCTGCTATTTTCATGGCATTCCTATTTCATTTTGTCATTGAGAAACTCAAAAATCTCTCAGGCTTAGCCTAAGAACAAATTATCTGCCACAAAACTTTGCAATTTTCGTTATTAATTTGATACTACATTTCCTGTCTCTCTCTTTCCTTCTAGAAAGTGCTTTCTTCCAGAGCAAGGGCATTTACCTTTTTCACAAACCGACTCTCGATCACTCATCACAGACAATGCCCCAGAAGACGCACATAATAAATGTTGACTTAGTGACTTCATGCCTTCTAAGATAGACTATTACTTCCAAATGAAGAACACACATAAATCCATCGTTACTATAATCTATTGTATACAAGTTTGCAGAAAATTAACACAGGAAGTTCAGATAACCCCTTAAAGAAGAAGTCATCTTTTATTTCTCAACATTTTCTTTTTTGGTTTTCATCTCTTAAAAATTCATCAAGTAAAAAAAACCGTAGCTTTCTAAGTCTGCATAGCGATGGAAGCGGGCATTGTAGCGCTCATTTAAGAGTTTATGGAAATCCAGAATCAACCCATTTCTGTCCTCGAACTACTATTTCTCATAGAACCGGTGTGCAGATCACACCAAGGAGGCAAAGCTGAAATAATTGCAACTTTGGCGAAAATTTCTCCCCTATTATGTCCACATGCTGCACAGTCCCCTTCCAGCTTCTGCTCCAGAGAGAAACCTGGATCCCTTTAGTGGCATGTTCTCCTGGCTCTGTCAGCCACTTTGGTTTCTTTAGAGTTAGTAATCAGTACTTTCATTTTTTCACCCTCAGTTTTCTCTTGCTTTTTATAGCCTATAAAATACCACCTAAGTGATCCCTGTGATTGCATAGCTAGTCAAGACACATCAGAACACAGAATGAGAGGCCTGGGGTTTTCACCCATTGCTCCACTAGCTGAGGGACCCTAGGAAAAAGCTTCCTGGGGTTTGATTTCTTCATTAGTAGGATGGGCCGTTGATATCTGTGGCATTCATTCAGTGTCATTTCTATGTGCATGGAATCTGATTAACTGCGATAATGGTATACAGTTGGCCAAAATGGGGCGTTTAGTGCTGCCTGGCTGCTGGCTCTAACAGATATGGTATTGGATTTTCCCACACTCTTTGGCTATTCGCAACTGGAAGGACAAGGTCGTGTGAAACATGTTTTGATCTACTAGATAGGAGAGAAGTAATTGGACATCTTCCATGAAAAAAATTTCTTAAGGCATTCTTCTTTGATTTTTTTTTTTGGTGTTTTTGTGTGTGGGTGTGGGTGTGTAAGGGGCAATCATTAGGTGTGCAACTGGAAGATCTTCCTCTGTAACAAGTTTCCAAAGATGGGAACTTAGAGAGGAGACAGTTTAACAGAAAGAATGAAAAAACACACCATTCAAGATGAAACAAAGCAACAAATGAAAGGCAGGTGCACACCGGAGTCTCCCAGGTAAGATATCCAGCACAGATGGGGAAGTAAATGCTTAACAAGAGGTCACTGTGTTCCAGGCACAGCTTTGGGACACAGTGGGGAACAAGGCACAGCTCTCTACTTTGCAAAAACCCAAGTCGAAGGAGGCACAAGGTAGATCATAACATGTCATCACAGTTCAGGAGTCTTTGGGAGCACGGGCTGGGCACTCTGTGTTTGGCATGAGGAAACAGATCTAGACGAGGCTTGCTGGGGAACTTTACCAGCATTTGGTGAATTTGAGAATGATACAGAGGGGGAATAACAGTGCCAAACAAACAAGATAGCAACAGTAACAACCACTCAACAAGGCAAAGCAAAGCAAGGCAGCTTTAAGGCTAAGTCTATATAGACCAGAGCTCTCCAACAAGTTCAAAAATGGCAAGTTTGTGTGACTGAACACTTTCTTAGCAACCCACCCAAGGCAGAGAACTGCCTGCCCTATTTTCCCTTTGGCGGTGACATAAGACAATTAATGATCAGTCAGGATGAAAGACTGAACTAGAGAACTATCAGCAAAAACAAATGGCCAAGTATCAAGAAGTAACCATAGCCCACTCCCTTTCCATTGCTAGTTACACATAGAAGGCAGCCTTTCTGGAATAAACATCTTAGGAAAATGGGGAATGTAAGGAAAGTTCGATTACAGACAAATGCGGATCCAGTGATCACAGCCCCATTGGAGCCTTAGTGGTTTTGTTTCTTTCAACTCTTTAATCTCTGGTATGTTCTCTAAATATTTTCTTTTGCTACAGAAAATGGTTACAAAACTTACGTGGCCATTTTACGTGGCAGACATTTTCCATACAATAGAGGTGTCCGAGTCTTTCAATGCACTGCCCTTACTTTGTTTTCAACATGAGCACCCCATAAATAAATCACTCTGGACACATGATGCTGCTGCTGTTCACTTTACAGGCAGAGAAGGTGGAAGGAAACGCCACTCATGCGGGGCATGAAATCCCAGCACTACTGTAGTTATGCCAAGTGTTATGGCAACATTTTCCCTGACTTTGTCCAAATTCATGGGAGTCAGAAATGTGGCAGTGACCAGCTCCTCTGACCCATCTAAACCCTACTAGATGACAGAAGCCCAAATACTTGACAGATGGGACCCACTGAGTCCCAAAGATACCTTCGGTTCTTTGTACACATGGCCACAACATCCAGCAACCAAGTACATCATTCATGCTGAGCTGAAACACATTGCCTGGGTCTATTCTGTCACCCAGGTAGGGTTTTCACAAGCCCATCATGATCTTTGGTGGCACTGAGTGACCAAATGACTTTATCAGATTTCATTGTATTTCTTAATTCCTCAGAATTCACGAGCGAGTTGAAGAGAATGTCTTAAAGCACATCGGACTTCCAACTACCTCGGATTCCTGCCCCATTTGATCCAAAATAGTCTCGCTGCGCAGGCTTCCCTATTCTAACTGTGTCAGATACGCCAGAAGGAAGTCTCACCATGTTCATTTTTAGTATCTGTTCTCGTTCGACTCAAAAATAAAAGCTCCCCTCTCCCAGGTGAACCCAAAACGCTCTGCTGCTAATAATAGACATGAATGACATCAGTATGGGGACATGGGGCACTTCATTCTGTCAGTCAGATTTCTGGAAACCCTGGAGCCTCAAGCCTCAGTGAAGTCATCTGGAGGAAGGCTCTGGCTTGTGGAGGCCTGGAGGGTTCGCTTCTGTTTTCTTTTGGGAGGCCCAGAATTGTTTTATGGTGCCCCAGGCTCTTTTTGCTCTGAAGGCTATAACAGAATAGTGTGAACCAAACAGCAGCAACATCTCGGCATAGTAGTGCATGCCTTTCTGCGGCTCCCAGTTCCTTTGCGAATCGGAGATGCTAAAAGCAGAAGATTAGCAGGCCGAACGTGTTGTTCTAAATTGCCTGCTTGTGGATGAGTGTAGATATTATTCACAGTTTTAAACGCTAGCATGGGAGGAGTAGCTAGCTAAAATATGCACCTTGCGTTTGCCCGAGAAAGAAGCATATTATGCCTGACAAAATTCCCAATTTAAAGGCTGTCACAGCAGGGACGGACGGAAAGCATATGTAAGAGACTCCAGTTGCTGTGTAGGTGGCGGACACAGTCGGATCTGACCTGGTTTTCCTGTGGCCAGAACATTACACTGTTCATGATGTCATTTGCAATCTCTACCTCAACATCTCTCTGACTCTCCGCACTCTGCTCTGCAATGTGCCGTGTCTTACCTGGCAATTACAAAGGATCTCTCTCTCTCTCTCTTTCTCTCTTTTTTCTATATATTTTTTAAATGTACATTTAATTTGTCAAGCCAGGTGACAATGAGGGTCATATGGTACATTTTTTATACTGTGAATGTGACTACAATTGATGGATAGGAGCCTTGAACTAGGCTTGCAGGAGGGGCTGAGTAGCAGGTAGCTGCTGACTCATGGTACTTACATTATAGGAGGGGAGATATGCAGTCAACTGAGTTGACCATTTGATTATATTATACTAAAATACCTTTGGCCTAAGGATGTTTCCATAATTCGAGCCCTTGCATGATGAGCCTGCCGCCAAATGATATATAAACTCACGGAAGGCACAACTTAAGTATATACTTTGGTAACAAATGTCTGAGTCTTCAACAATCACAAACTGTCAGCTGATTAGACTACGCTCAGATAAAGAAAACACAGGCCAGTCTTGGTGTTAGCAGTCTGCCAAGCAACTGTCCCTGCCCCTCACTCTGTCTTGGTGATGCTTGCCCATGCCACGGAGTAGAATTTCCCAACCTGTCCTGTCTCCAGCTTTGAGGGCTGCCTGATTCATGAACTGTTCTTTGCTCACCTAAGCTCTGAAAACTTTCTCTAAAGTTCTTAACAATTATAAAAGTAAATTAAAAAAAGATAGTGTGATCTAAATTTAAGATAGCTCAAGTGTCAAAGGTACAAAGGCAATTCAATGAAAAAAAATAACTTTTCAGTAACTAGTGCTGGAGCAGATGGAAATAATATATTGCAATGAAAAGAAATAAAATGCTCAAACCGGGTGGTGGCGGCGCACGCCTTTAATCCCAGCACTCGGGAGGCAGAGGCAGGCGGATCTCTGTGAGTTCGAGGCCAGCCTGGTCTAGAAGAGCTAGTTCCAGGACAGGAACCAAAAGCTACGGAGAAACCCTGTCTCGAAAAATCTAAAAAAAAAAAAAAAAAGAAAGAAAGAAAAAAAGAAAGAAAGAAAGAAAACGCTCAAAGTTTAAAAAGGAATAAATAAAACTATCTCTTATGTAAGCAGCATAATTGTCTTTTTGGAAAAAAAATCTCACTGGCTGGTGGTGGCGCACTTCTTTAATCCCAGCACTTGGGAGGCAGGGACAGATGGATCTCTGGGAGTTCGAGGCCACCCTGGTCTACAGAGTGAGTTCCAGAACATGCTCCAAAGCTACAGAGAAACCCTGTCTCGATAAACAAACAAAAAACTCAAACAAATAGGCAAAAAAAAATCCCAAATAATCTCCTAAATTCTCTTAGAACCAGCACATGAATTTAGCAAATTTGACAGGTATCACATTAGCATAGAAAAGTCATTTGTGGATTGATTGGCTGGCTCAGTGGGTGAAGGCACTTGCTGCGGAGCCTGAGGACCTAAGTTCAACCCCAGGGATCTACAGTAGAAGGGGAGAAATGATGCCTGCAAACTGTTCTCTCATCCCAACACAAGCAGAGGCACGTGCAGCCACATAAATCAATGTCATGCAAGTTAGAAATCAATTACATATTTAATAACAAGTAACTGGAACTTGAAATTGAAAAGAACATTGCTACTTACAATAGCCTTTTCAGTATGAGATGTAAATCTATCGAAATTGTAAAGGAAAATATTGTAAAACTTGGAAGAGAGATGTAAAAGATGATCTAACTGAACGGAGATGCACAGCAGGTTACAATAGTGTCAGGATGTCAGGTCCCTTCGTTTTGATGTATGAAGTAAGCCTAATCCCATTTTAAGTCCTAACAAAGTATCTTATAAATATTAATAGGGTGATTCTAAAATTGACTTGGCAAGGTGAAAAAAACTGGAACAGCCAAGACAGTTTGAAAATGAAGAAGAAATTTGGGAGATTCTCACTACCTGATTTTAGAGTGTAATAGAGAGTTTAATAATCAAGGCATGCGGCATTGCCAGAAGGAATGAGGAGTATAGGAGGAGTATAAAATACAACAGAACAAGAGAGGTCATATGTGCAACACTTAGCTGACTTTTGTCAAAGGTACAAAGGCAATTCAATAAAAAAATAACTTTTCAGTAAATGGTGCTGGAGCAGATGGAACAATTGTCTTTATGCTAAAAAAAGTGACACAGACCTCATATTCTCTATAAAAATTAACTTAAAATGGGTTATAGTCCTAAATGCAAAACATAAAACTATAAAACTTCGAGAAGAAATGTCAGAGGAAATCTTGTGGCTTTGGCTTTAACTGAGTTTGTGGGGATGAAACTGTCTTAGGATTTCTACTGCTGTGAAGAGACACCATGACCATGGCAACTCTTAGGAAGGAAAACATTTAATTAGGGTGGCTTACAGTTTCAGAAGTTTAGTCCTTTATCAGCATGGAAGGACATGGCTGCATGCAGGCAGGTGTGGTGCTGGAAAAGGAGCTGAGAGTTCTACACCCTTATCTGCAGGAAGTAACAGGAAGTAAACTGTGTACCAGACTGAGTGTAGCTTGAGCAAAGGAGAACTCAGAGCCCACCCCTATAGTGACACACTCACTCCAACAAGGTCACGCCTACTTCAACAAGGCCACACTTCCTCATAGTACCCCTCCCTTTGGGGTCCATTTTCTTTCAAACTACCACAGGGACCAAAAAGATAATCTCTCCAAATTTAGAGAGATTAAATTTAACAAAATGACGTAAGTGTTGAAGGGATAGGGGCCTGAAGAAGTTATTTGGTGAAGAAAATCAGCTCAGTGTTACTATATTCTGGGAAAAATCAATTTAGATAAAGAGATGTGTTAATATACTTGTTAAGATCTATAAGATAAAAATTAAAATAGCAAACACAAATACACAACATCAAGAGGTGGCAAAGCTGCAGAGCCAATGAACTCTCATTCCTTGCTGGGAAGAGTACAAAATGATATATCCCACGTGAAAGACAGCTTGATGGCTTCTTAGAAAGTTAAGCATATTCATGCTAAGTGATTCAGCAGTTCTATTCCTAGGTATTTACTTGAGTAAATTAAAAAACGTCTGTTCACACACAGAGAAATGTACTCAAATATTTATAGCAGTTTTACTCACAATCACCCCAGATTGGAAACCACCCAGATGTCCATCAACTAATGAATGGATGAACACATTAGGCTCTCACGTAATGAAATACCACTTGGCAGTCAAGAAAGGGGAACAATCGATTACACGAATAGCATGGCCACATCTGAAATGCAGCTTGCTAAGTGAAAGAAGCTTTGGTTCTGTTTTTACGACCTTCTGGCAAAGATGAAAGCAGAGGGAGTAGTCAACGTTTGGAGGTGAGGAGAAAGGCTGAGTGTAAAGAAGGAATTTGGGGACTTACGCAACTGCTGTGTATGGGATGTGGGTGATCAAAACTCATACAATTGTAAAACACAAAAAGTGTAGGGTGTACTCATCCATAAATGAAACATACCCTTTCTCCAAGACTCAGGGACTCCTCAGAACACGAGTGCATGTGAGCATGTATACGTTTGTGCATGCATGCATGCGTGTGTGTGTGTGTGTGTGTCTTCTAAACAGTATCTTCTGGACATGGCATGGCTTTGTGCTCATGAACTCACGGCAGCTGGGGTTTTCTACACAGGACCTGCATAAGGGCAAGCCAGCCAATAGTTTAGCATGGCTGGGAGAAGAAAACACAAGCTCCCTCCCACCCGTTGCTGAGGCCATATTGATGGTTGATTTTTTGGAGAGGGAAAGTCAGATTCCTTTAGGGATGTGACCCTGGAAGGTTGATGTTGGCCCTGTGGATGGCCCAAATCTGTGTATATTTGAGAAATACTAGTAGATTTAAGGAAAGGAAGGAAGGAAGGCATGAAGTTTGGAGGGAATATAAGCAGATCTAGGAGAAACTGGTGGAGAGTGGGGGTGGGTATAAACAATATACATTGTATCCACATATAAATTCTCAAAGAATAAATAAAAATACTATATATTAAAACCCCACAGAACCATAATCTCATTCCATGAAGATTTTAAAGAGTCTGTCAGGGTACCAGAGATGAAATACAGCTTGTTGGAAATTAACCTAACTGTATTATAATGAATACTAAATCACACAGGATGAGGCGGGACCCAGAGATCTGACCTGGCTTTTGAAAACAGAGTTCTAACTGCATCCCGAAGACTAGGACAAGAAGATACATGTGCAAACATCACACTGGGTAAGTTTCTTTCCCGCAGGCCCATGAGTTAGTGACTCTGAAACTAGGCTTGGTTGAGAGATGCAATGAGAAAAACTTTGGACACCAGGTCGGGAAATTAAATAAAAGCAGAGGAAAACTGAGGATCTCTTAAAGCTAATTCCCTTTCACTGCAAGTCATTTCCTCTGTAACCACGTTCAAGATGCCGGAGCATTCTTAGTTTTCAAGATCTTATTTTACACATTAGCTCCTGAGCTGTGCTGTGAACCGGCTTTTAGAATGACGGATGTGCATCCTCTCCACAAAAAATAGAAAGAAAACATGACCTGGCCACTAGTGGAAATTGAGTCCAGATGGCCCGCGGTGGTGCTGTGAACCTTTGCAATGGCTGGTGATTGGTCAGGCCGGATTGCTGGTCTTAGGTCACCCTCATCTTTCATCTTTCATCTTGCTCTTTTCGTTCTCTCGGAGTCTGTTTGTTACGTCTTAAACCAACTTGTCATCGCTCTTCCTGTGTGACCACAAGCAAAGAGGTGTCTGACCCGAGGGCAGGAAATGGTGGTGGCTAGTAAGGACAGCTGTTCTAAATGGTTCTATGGGCAGAGGTATCTGTGCCAATCCTGACTTTAGCTGGATTAAAGGGAAAGCTCTGCTGTAGGTGCCCAGAATGGAAGAAAAGAGAGGAGAACAGCTTAAACCTCAGCCTCCGGCAGAATGTGTTCTTTACAAGCCGGCAGATTAAACCGTATTTAATTGAAATATTTGAAGTCCCCTTGCACGGGGAAACAAAGCTACCTCTCCATGGGGCAGAGGCACAAATACATTTTAAACATCGACTTCAGGCATTTTTAAATTAATCGCTGTACAACAACCTTAAAATCCTGTGAAGTATTTTGTCTTCTGGTTGATGAATAATCCACCCAAGAAAATTAAAGCAATAGATTTCAATTGGCTAAAGTCAGTGTCTGTGATTTTCAGGCTGAGAAGTTAATTGATCCTGAATAAGATTTAGATGACAGGACTCCATAGCTGAATCCCAGTATTGATGGCCAACTCGCAGCAGATTTGAGAACTCCTTGGTGTGGCTTCAAAGCCATCCATATTCCCCTCTGGTGTCATCATATGACAAGGAGGAAAATCACTGTAAGAGGTAGGCACTGTCGACAATACGGCAGTCTGACATTTTGTTACCACAGTGAAAACTTCAATTATTTGGACAATTGCATGTGAAACTAGACAATATAATAAAGCCGTGAATTACTTTGTGTCACACATGCCTTTGGCTTTTAAAACTGGAGAAGTCCAGCCACTCAGAATGTATGCGTGGTTCTTTTTTACTTAATGATTTTGTCTGTTTAAGCCCGACTTCTTAACTAACAACACTGCACGGAACACTTGCAGGGTGCTGCTGCCGTCTGTATGTTTTCCCAAGGTGCCTATGTAAGAGCCACAGCCTTACTGGGCAAGCATTGTGTACCCATTTTACACACAAGGAGTAGAGCCGAGAGACTAGTGAACCCCAGTCCCACACACCTCTCTAGTATGTAGAGAAGTTTGTCATGGCTAGCTTGTTGGAGACTGAACTATCCACTCTTTGGGCTGTGTCATATTCTCTGCCTAAAGAAACAGGCAACTCAGGATCACCCAATCAGCCGAGGTTCCTGCTCAGTTTGGTCAGCTTTGGCAGCCTAGAGATGAGGGAAAACAGAAGCTGGTGCAACCTGACTGGTGATGCATGCGCCTGCCTGTGCCTTCCCAGGCTCTGCTCCACCTCTGCCTTGCAGCTCTCAGCAGCATCTTCCTGATTGACGCCAACTCCAGAGGTGGGAGTCGGTAAGCTGCCAATCATCCTGCTCTTCTCCTCATCAGCCCTCAGCCAGAAACAATCGGAGGGGGAAGAAAAAGACAGAAGGAAATTTACAACTTGAATGGTGGAGAATCATCCGTACCGATGTCCTCCTGTTTTGTATGTGTGCTTTTAAAAAGAGAAATTAAATGAAGCTGTTTGTGTGTTCTGTTGGCGGCAGATGAGAAGCAGGGCAGGAGGGTCGTATTAACGACCTGTGGCCTGTGTAAGGCTTTCAGCGCCTTTCAGGTCCGTGACTGCCTCACAGCTGTCAGTAGTCGGGAGTTCAGGACCTAAGAGCAATGAAGCACATCTCAAAGATGTCGTTCTTTCCTTCACCTTGCTCATGCTGAGTCCCTGCTAGAAGACAGTCACTGCTCCTGGTGGAGGGCTATGACAGCCATCAAACAGGTCAAGTCCTGACCCCAGGAGGCTTATATCCTGATTGGGGAGATCCGTAGGAGAGAAGCAAACATGAGTGACAGGTGCTCTGGAAACACGGAAGAAGCGTAGAGGCATGAGCTGATTCCACCCCCACACACACACACCCTCACCCCCCAGCGTGAGGACAACTTCTGGAGAAGGTGACACTGGAGTAGCCACTTGGAGGATGGGAAGATTGTAGAACTGAGGACCAGAGTTCTAGGCAAAGGCATCACAAGGCCTAAAGGCGGGGGGGGGGGGGGGGGACGGGCTTGAGAAAAAAAGAGTTAGGCCTGGTGAAGTTCAAAGTCACGAATGGAGAGCCAGACCAGAGGGGACTAGAAAGGCCCTCATATTTGCAGACGCTTGGAATGTTCTTCTCACAGACGCCTGCTCCAGTCTCCTCTCTCAGAAAGGCTTCTGCAGGGAGAGAGCTAGCTGCTTTCCACACTGCTTGTGTCTCCCAACTCTGCCCTTCTAGTGCAATGCTGTGCACTGCCTGGTGAATCCATCCCTCTACAAACGATTGCGTTTGTAGAACCAGGCAGACAGTCTGTCTCGGTTATCTGTTCTCTGGGTCAGCGCACAATGCCAGACTTCCATCTACTGACCACTCTACTGGGAAGGATCATAACCTCTTGGCCCACCGGAGGCTGATGAATCCATACTTATTAGGAGCTCCTTTTCTGCTCCTCCTTGTCTCATATTATCTCCTGTTTCATTTAACCGCTTTTATAATAACTGTCTAAATTTCTATCAATGTAAGAGACATTTGTTAGTGAGTATCCACTTTTAAAATGCAGATAGACCCATGAGGACTGAGCTTATACGTTTATTCAACCATCATGTGTTTCAACCTTTGCTGTGCACTGCCCAATTACTGTGCTCGAATCCTAAGGGACAGACAAGGGCTACATTTTTTCCCCCTTCTCATATATTGAGTCAAGATCTGCAAATCAAGACTTGGCAGTTCTACTTTTGAGAATACATCTAAAACAAAACTTCAGATTTGCAAATTAAGTTTAAGAATAAACACATGGGCTATAATAATTACTGACTATAGAAAAGACAGAAAATTGATGATGAGAGAGACTCGTGAGGTTTTAATCAATATGATGGATAACTATTTTAAAGTTATTACAGAGTATTTTTATTAATGTTCAAGAAAAAATGTTTTTATTGCTGGGTTAGATTACAAAGCAAAATATGAAATTTGTTACAGTATTTTTAGAGCCACTTTTTCAACACAGTTTTTTTTTTTTTGAGACAAGGTTTCTCTGTAGCTTTGGTACCTGTCCTAGAACTAGCTCTTGTAGATCAGGCTGGCCTCGAACTCACAGAGATTCACCTGCCTCTGCCTCCCGAGTGCTGGGATTAAAGGCCTGGACCAACACCGCCCAGCGAGTTTTTAAACTTCTACTATGTGCAAGGACTGAGACAGCAAAGGGAAAGATGGACAATCATTGCCTTCATGGGCCTTGAACTCTTGCTGAAAAGACAGCAAATGATTACCTTACATTCTGCTGTATGTTATAAAGAAGTGTAGGGAGAAATGAACACTTTTGGTTTGCCAAATTGTCAATGTACGAGAAGGGGCTCAGTAAAGAAACTGCAGAAATGGCCACTCCATTAGTGGAGTGTGTGTTTGGGGGGGTACGTTTTTATTGTGAAGAAGAGAGAAAATATCCAGAAGCATCTGGAAGATTCCAGAACAGAGAGAAAAAGAAACACATTGGGCAGGGCCTGCAGACTAGAAATGACCAGGGCTACCCATGGGAGAAGGAAGATTCCAGGAGGTAGCGTGACAGCAGAAGGGGGGGGGGGGCGGAACCTGCATAGAGAGAACAAAGGGGTATCTGGGAGGAGAGAAGCCCAAGGAGGTGAGAGGGGCCAGTATGCTAGCATGGGGGCTTTAAATGTATAATAAGTAGTGGGAACTGAAACTGAGGGGACCTGGAAGCCAGCGGGGCTTTGATATGCTGATAGCTGCCACAGGTAAAACCCAATGGAGAGTCTTCTCTTCTGCCACAGGTGATGGAAAGAACTCCTTTGGTTTCACAGGTTTCTGAGGAATTCTGGCTTTTATCTAACCACCAGAAATCCTTCTTTAGTCCAGCTTGAATTGAGCCTAGACATTCATTTTTGAACGTACAAATTGCCTTTTGGAGTTTGGGGTATTGACGTTTCCTTTGGACCTGACAGTCAAGGGTCCTTGTATATCATAGCCCAGAGGCTCCTGGCTGTGAAGCCCTTAAGAAGCTGTGAGGGCTGATGTAATAAGAGAGGCAAAATTTCCAGCACTTGAAGGAATTAAACACTGGCCACCTGTTTGGGGTCATATCACTTATTCTCATATGAAGCCTTATTCTTAATCCTCCACGTCTATAAAACACCTACCTTAGTTTTTAATTATAAAGTTACAGACTTAAAAACTGTTCCTGTTGGAAGCCTACTTTAATGCCCGCTATACAGAAAACATTCAAAACTAGGTATTATTAGGTATTATCTAACAAGTATCAACTTGTCTAATTTTCAAGATGCTTTCTAAAGGCTTTGAGACGGTTTCATAGCCCACAGGACATCTACTAGTATGCTTGTCTAGCACCATGCTTGGCTCCAGTTTTGGCTGTCGTCTTTGTTTTTCTTAACTGGAATAATACATACTATGACTGAATGATGGAAAAATAAACAAATTATGACAGGGCAACATAGTACAGAGTTTCCTTCATGTTGGATTCTTGTTGAGGTCATTTCTGGTTTAACCAGAATTTGATCTCCTTGATAGAGAATCCCAGGGAAAATCACCCAGCTCTCTTCCAGGAACCCAAGATCAAGAAGATACCTCGACTTCTTGCTTGCACAAATTCACCCCTTGCAGCTGCAGATTGGGATAAAAGGATGCGGTTTTTGCCTTTAAAATCCCTTACCTAAACCCTCGTCCTGAATACTTGAAAGTAGCCCCAGCCAGTGGAACTAAGACTTTCTGTTGGTTAAGACTAACTGTGTCTGAGTAGTCATCTTTGCCACACGGGCTCCCCATAACTAAGTGACAGATCTCACAACTCAGTTAAGAAATCACACTTTCATCTGGCAAACTGTGCTCAGGAGTCAGGCGTCTCTGCCACAAATTCAGAGACCAATCTGAGGTTCCTACACATTAACAATGCTTTCCTTGACTTCAATATGTATTCAGACATGAGTGGATATACTGATTCCCTGGGTAAATATTAAATGGATCCAACAGCTTGGGAGAACAGCAACCATAATAAAAAGCATCCCCAAAACAACCTATTAGGTGATTTCAGAAAATACATTGCAAGCCAAACTCTCTTACTGAGGTTTCTGCTTGTGTCTTTCTTGTGTCTTGTCTGGGTACAAAATAAAAGTAGATGCTGGTATAACGCAGTACTGATTGCAGCCAATGATCACTAATGTTATTAAATGCTTAAGGCTACACCACACACACACACTTTCTGGTGGTCCAGGCCTATATTTCCAGGTACTCAGGGGGATGATTGGAGAGGTTCTTAATTGCAAGTTCAGGTCCAGTTAGGCCAAGTTAATAAGATTCTGTTTTAAAAATAAAGCACAATCAAAGGGTTGAGCATATAGCACAGTGGTGGAATACTTGCCTAGCAACATACAAAGCCCTAGGTTCAATTCCTGATAACATCTAACACACACAAAGTTTGATAAGCGATGTCTTGCTCTAACAGTAGGCAATGACTTTACGGAAGTGTCACTATAAGCACTGGGCAATGAACCCTAAATCTGGAATATATAGACTTTGATCCTGCCTAATTAGAGACCATGTCTCAGAATTGACTGTTTCTTCGTGCTTACCTGTGAGTGTTGTGTCTATCCTGTCTTTTAAAGATGAAAGTACTTCAAGTTGGAATCTAGATTACGTGATCATCCTACTTCAATTCAGTAAATAGCTATGTGTCTATGAGTCTCCTGTTGGAAACAAAACATCTCTTTTTTGAAGAAAGTAGGAAAGGAAGCAAAGAAGCCAGGAATTTCTAGGATAACTGAGATTTCTGATCATTCACCACCTGCCTGCTCTGATCCTAATTCTCCAGAAGGGACAGGAGAGACAAGAAATCATCAGATAGATCTGTAGGAGCCTCAGACCGAGAGCTTACTTTTTGGACCTCAGGATTCCCAAGAGAATTCCAAGCCTTTTCCACCAGCAGGGCTTGGCCAGAGGGCAACACCACAGGGTGACCCAGCTGCTTCCCCGCAGCCTGAGATATTTCTACCCTTTCTTACACTCACTGATGACATTCGAGTAAGAAAGACAGAGGTGTTAGTTTCCAGATAAATAATTTGACTGCTTAAAGTCAAATGGGACGGAATTAGCTTTGAATGGAATATTTTTAAAAGCCTTTTCACCTGTCATCTTGCAGATGACAAGCTGTTACAGCACTGTCATCTGCAAGAAAGGACACTTTAGGGAAATATATGATCAGTTATATGAAAAAAATAAACCTTCTCCCTCCCTGCACACTTATATCCTCAGGGACAGGACAAGGTGAACCTGTAACAAATATTTGTTCAATGAGTCATAAACAGACAGCAAAACCTGATCCTGGTATTATCCTACAGAAATATTGAATCACTTCCTGAAATCATATTTCTAGTTATCATAATAGAGAGTCTGACACACAAACGAAAAAGAATTATCTGTGTCATTTGGACAGTGGGTTGTCTCCCTGGGCTATAATAGAGGCTAGTCTCCAATATTACAAGCATTTAGTTTTCCTTTTTGATGTTTTCCACAGCTGTTGCCAGAGGCAAGCTAATAGGTTACAGTCTCTACTGACTTTATTCACATATGGAAATCCCAGAGTTCTAATACTTACCAGTTAAGCAAAAACCACATTTTGAATAATTACATATCATCTCCTCATCAGATGTTCAGAGAGATTAAAAATATACAGGAGACCCATCATTAAAATAGCAGGTGTTTATTTATCTGACTCTGGGAAGTTTGATAATAGCTATATTAAAGTTTCCTAATATACATATTTTCAATGAAAACACGGTAGGCTAAAGATAGGTTTATGAAGAGAGCTTGCATGAAGTGTGGGGAGAGATTTATTTCTTTTCTTTAAGTGGATAGAAAATATGTTTTATGACTAACTTGTAAATGTGCTATTTTTCTATTTAGAGATATTAGATGCTTTAGTATTTAATATTCATCTCAAGGGTTATGAAACATTGTGATCATTGCCTTTCTTGCATGCTCACACCCACCGTACATTTTCTTGTATTCTTTTTCTTTAAAACCATAATTTACTTTTCTAGATGCATTTCTAACTAGTGTAGAAAATAAAACTGAAAATCTTTGGAAATTCTGCCTTTTCTCTGTTAATAAAATCCTTAAAAAAGAGTCCTTTCTTTTCTTCTTCTTCTTCTTCTTCTTCTTCTTCTTCTTCTTCTTCTTCTT
>JABTXL010008166.1:13906933-13919277 GCA_025134845.1 Neodon shergylaensis
TTCTTCTTCTTCTTCTTCTTCTTCTTCTTCTTCTTCTTCTTCTTCTTCTTCTTCTTCTTCTTCTTCTTCTTCTCCTCCTCCTCCTCCTCCTCCTCCTCCCCCTCCTCCTTCTCTTCTTCTTCTCCTTCTCCTTATCCTCCTTCTCCTCCTCCTTTTTCTCCTCCTTCTTCTTCTTCTTCTTTTTTTTTTTTTTTACAAATGTAGAGCAAACATAAACATCATTTTTAAGTTGACTTTGGTTCATTTTGGAGATTGCTCATTTTATGATTTTGTTCTCTCTCTGAAAAAGAAGTTGCACAAGTAGTGCAAGTATTTGGGTACAAATAATTAGTCGAAGGGAATATGGAATGTACATTCTTGTTGTCAGACAAATGGAGGGGAAATCTGGACTCAGACCCATAAGGTAGCTTCCTGTGGATTAACTGAATGAGCTTGGTTGCTGGTGATGGATCAACGTAGCCTCATTTCAACACCAATACAAGCGTCTATCAGCTAATGCATCCTTAACTTTCATAGCCTCTACAGAAATAGGGACAATGAAGACTCAATTCAGCAATCCATTAAGTACACTTTCAATGTCATGCACTAGAGCAATCATAGAACATCAGATGTAGAGCCTCTGACAAAATCCTAGTCTGCAGCCGGCTCACCTTGGACTCCTAAGGCTTTCTAACACAATATGATTAAGGCAAAGCAAATATCCATGAAACAAGAGACACACATGCTAGGAAATGAAGGATAGCACCAGAGGGCTGTTTCAGAATGACATTTGTCTATACTTTCTTTTACCTTGATGCTTTTTGTCTATTTACTGGAAGCCCTATGATTGGATTTAAGATGTTTATAGGTGATGTGATGGCCGAATCAAGGTCTCTTCCTATCTGGATACCTGGGACTGGGCTACCTGTAAGTAAGAATGGTCCTTGCTAGGGCACTGTCTGGGTCACTGTGTTGTCCTCAGAGAGGATGCTCTGAGTAGCCTATAGATCTCACTAGTTAGGTTCTGGGGGTAAGGAAGAAGGAAATACAAGAAGATAAGGCTCCCTCTGTGACAGGTGAAGGACAGAGCTAAGAAGGAGAGGTGGGAGCAGAGCCGTGGGTGGGAGCTCTGTGTGTTGAATTGTCTTCCGAGACAGATGGATTTGAGCTGACAGGTTTCACCAGGGGAAGAAGGGAGCAGAGGATGGTAAGAGTTGCAACTGAACAGGAAGGCACAGACGGTCAGTGGGTCTGAGGAGAGCCTGGGATCCCGGAGAAGAGCTAGGGCGATTGAATGGGACTGGAGAGAGACAGCTTGAACGTCGTGTATAATTTGAAACATAACCCGTAGGTGATACAGAGCTATCAGAGTATTAAAGCAGGATGAAGTGGCATCCAATTTGCATTTTAGAAAGATACTGACAGCAGTGTGGAGGATGGAGTGGGGGAGGTTGCTATTGGAGGGAGTTCAATTAGGAGGTAATTGCAGTAGAGGCAGAAAGGAAGTATCAGAGTCTAAAGTACTGCCTTCAATTGACGGGGGCTGTCTAAGGGACCTGGACGCTGAGGCTGTTATCTCTACAGACAACAGAGCTTTATGGGCTCCAGAAACATTGTCTGTATGCTTGGCAAGCGAAGGAAGACCAATGCGGGGAAACAGCCTCAGGGATGTAGACAGTTTTAGCACTAATGTCCGTCTTCCTTAATCTCTTTCCTCCCCTTCGAAAATCGCTGACAGATAGTTCATCTTCCTTGCTGGGAGGCATTAAAAGCAAATGAGCAGTTGACACTTGGGAGCCATGGGAAGAATTAACTATGGATTCACCACAACTCTGAGGTGTTTGGAACCATGACCAACGTAGAGGGAAGTCCCTGACGAGATGGGTGGCCAGGGAGCATCTGCTGGCCCCCAAGGGGTGAGATGTACAGTTTAGCAATAATGCAGGTGACGGACCAGCAAGGGCTCTGCCGGGAAGGCGGGGCAGTCGTTTGACAGAACTTCTGTATCGGTAGATTGCAGATGGCTTTGCAACAGAACGGCCCCCCCTCCCCCACACCCCGCTTTTTATGTGATGGGAAACTGTTCCAGAGAGAAAACCTGTTAAATTTGACTTTGTGTTCCTCCTGTACAGGACGGATTTGATGCAAGAGCAGCTTTTGGCAGCACGGGAAGGGTGTGGGCCTGTTCACAATGAGCTTCTGCTTCTTAAACGAATTGGGCCTTTTACCTTTAGTGGTTTCGGTCCCACGGGCATTGTTGTCAGGCTTGGACTAACCACACAGTCTTTAAAGTGGTTCTGCCATGTCCTGTCGACGGCAGCTGTTTGCACTGCAATTTCATTTCCCTGGTCTATATCTTTGTCTTTGGAATGTAAACTCCCTGGAGGAAATGTTCTGTCTCAGGAGAACCCCACATGTCCCAGACTCCTCAGTCACACACTCCAGCTATGTCAACCACCTCTTCCCCATACTGGCATCTGCACCCCAGAACAAAAGGTGGGACTGTTTCTGCAAAGACTTTTACCCTATGTTTTCCTGAGTGGGTGGCGTGTGTGTGTGACCCTTCCAGTTGACACACTTAGAGGTGACCAAATACCATACTGATTTCAGGGTCTTTGGCAACAAATAACTTTGGGGTGCTGCATGTGCTTGTTAGTCAAAGGGGAAAATGAAGGCGGATGTAAAGTTCACACCAGGAAAGAAATCCTTGAAAGCTCTAGTCTCAGCCAGTAGGAATCTAGCCCGCTCTCAGTTCCCCCAGGTGCCTGGAGGGTTGATGTGCATGAAGGAAGAGACAATAAAGAGAAAACACGGGACCAGGAGACAGGGGTAAGGTGGGGAGGGAGCAATAGAGAGACTATATCTGGGTCCCGATTGGCCAGTGCAAGCACTCAGTCCTGAAGCCGAGTTGGCTACTGCTCAGTCCTAGGGGAAAGCTGCCAAAATGTGCCCTGGAGACAACCGTGGTTCTGCAAGAAGAAAATGCCTGAATCACGTACATTTGTACTTTAAATCTCTGCTTCAGAATATTTCGACCTTTTGCGGATTTTTATAATTAATACG
Source organism: Neodon shergylaensis (assembly GCA_025134845.1). Lineage (NCBI taxonomy): Eukaryota > Metazoa > Chordata > Mammalia > Rodentia > Cricetidae > Neodon > Neodon shergylaensis. Next base: position 13,909,976 of record JABTXL010008166.1, read on the forward strand.
ATATGAACATCATAGACATACATTTGTAAACAGTGCTTCTCAAAAGCGCTTTGTTTTTCTTATTAAGGTACGATATTAAAGCACTTTGATGACGATCTACTGTACAGCAAGCAAACCATACACCAACATTATTATTATTTGCAAAGGTCTTCCCGTGACCAAGCTGAAACACACACATCATAAGCATTCGTTGGTCTATTGCCCACCCCACTCCCTGCCCAGGTTCTTATGAAAGTGCAGTGATCTTTCTCAAGGATGGGACAGAACCAAGAGAAGAGTAAACAGAAGGGAGAGGAGTAAAGAGTCTCCATTTTGCCTTGCAGTAGGATGGACTTGGGAAGTTGCAATGATTATTCTTAAGTGGGCAAAATTATTAATACACCCAAGCAAAGAGGTGTTTAATATCTCTGTAGAAGAAAAATGAGGGCAACAGGCACCTTCACAACAGCTGTCAAGAGTCATCCCACTTTAGCTTAACAGGAGGAGGGTATTCTGCTAACAGCATGAGCAGGTAATTCCATTTCTTCATAAAGGTAGCTTAACTTCCCCTGTGCAGTATCTGAAGCCTTTCTTCCTTTAGTGTAGATTAAACAGAGACAGCTCAGATGTTTGCAGTGCAAGCAGACTCGAGTTGGCACTCCGAGTGCCTGGCTCTTCATGCGTACATTCTTTACAGAGAAGGGTCAAGTTCTTGACACACACCACTTCATTTACCCTGATAAACGCCAACTGTGAGTGGGTGTCTTCTTTGCCTTGCTAGAGGTGGATACTGAGACAGTTTTAGTGACAGATTCAGCTTTCTTAGCTAGCAAGTGTCAGGGAGGAGTTCACCTACCCTACCCTGGATCTGCTCCTGAACGCGTTGTGGAAGGACACCTTGCTCGCATAACTTGGCACTGGTCCTGGGAGCCAGGGTGTATTCGTTCTCTAGCCTTGGGGCACAGTGAGGATTACTACTTCTCATGTGCATGTCAATATACTCTAGTAAATATCATCAAACAGGAGTCGGCAGCCAAGCCGTCCCAAATGTTTTATGATTCTTACCATATGTGTTTAGTCGTGTTATGACGTCGCCTGTCCTAATTATGATGCTAGAAATCTGAGCCGAAGTAACTGGCTGTTCGGAAGCCAGAGTTGAGGCAGCATCCCTAACCCTCTGAGCCCTTCCACTCCCAATGCTGCTTTCTATTTGCTGTCCATTTTGAAAACAATTGTCACTGCAAACGTTAAAAAATGAATATTTCTGTCAAATATATACTCAAACAGATAAAGCAAACTCAGTAAACTTGAAGCAGCAGGTTTGTGTACTTTATTGAACTGTGAATCTGCCAGAAAACTTTAGAGTTTCCAGCAGTTCTCTGGTCCCATTGAATGGAGGGAGGATGCAGTCACGGCAGAAAGCGACAGGCTGAAATAGTAGAGTCATGATTGGGCATTGTAGCGGTGAGTTTTTGTCAACTGGACACAAACCAATGGGAACAGGAAACTTCAATAGAGGGGTTGCCTCCATTAGACTGGCTTATGTGTGTACCCATGGGGGGGCACTTTATTGATTAATAAATGATGTTGGAGGGCCCAGCCCATTGTGAGTGGTGCAGCTCCTGGGTAGGTGATTCTGAATAATATAAAAAAGCAGGCCAGGCATACCACGGATGGCAAGCCCATGGCTTGCTCAGTGTTGAGGGCTGGGGTATGATCCAAGGCTTTCCCTGAGGCCCTGATGTGTAGAGATGAAATGTAGATCCTTTTCTAAAACCGGAAACATGATAGGCAGAGCCAATAATAGCCTGGGGTCAGGATCTTGGGAGCGTCCCCTGGAGACCCCATGTATGAAGGAACAGTGCTCCTTCTCTAAGACCAAGAATAAGCTTCGCAGAGTCAGTGACGTTCTGGGGGCCAGGGCCTTGAGGGAGCTGTAATGGACCCTGAGAACCCAACTCTTCTCATTGTATGAGCTATAGTTAGCAGTCCCAAGGCCACTATGTGGTGGTCCCTAACATCCCTGAGAGATCATGTTTCTCTTGTGCAACACTGTGTAATTAATTTCTTGTATGATAATTTCTACTGACTTTGTCTTATTTCTATTCTGGGTATAATATATAAGATGCTATATTTTAAAATTTTTTTGTATGCTAACTTTAAATTTAATTTTAAAGTGATACAAAACACTTCCAAGCTTTCTCTCTCTCTCTCTCTCTCTCTCTCTCCATATATATGGAAACAGTGTTTTGCTGTAGCTTTGGAGCCTGGATTCTGTTCTATACCTAGCTCTTGTAGACCAGGCTGGCCTCGAACTCACAGAGATCTGCCTGCCTCTGCCTCCCGAGTGCTGGGATTAAAGGCATGTGCCACTACTGTCTGGCTTCCAAGCTATATTTTAATATTGGTTTTTAGAAGCACTAAAATACACATCAAGCCAAGAAACCTGTTTTCCTAGTTCCAGTCTACCATCCACAGAAAAACACTTAGCTGTATTTATAAATATTTCCAGTTTTCAGAAATTATACATATACTGAATGCTTTGATTCCATTACAGAAAATAATAACAATATGTACATTCTTACTAACTGAACATTGGCAGTTGGTAATGATCACAGACATGGTCATAAGCCAATAAGTACAGTACTTTACTAATTGATGCTGTATTTCTTAATAAACTTGCTTAGCATTAACTATGACTTGTGCAAGACTTCCCGATCCCAGTTTTATATTTTCTGTCTTTTTCATTCCCTGGTCCAATCTATCAGGAACATGTTACTGAAGAACGGCCCATTGGTCCAGGTCAGTCAGTGATCCTTCATGATCTCTGCCTCAGCTCCTGCCTCTAGATTCCTGTCTTGAGCTTTGCCCTGGATTCCCACAAAGATGGGTTGTAACTTGTTAGATGAAATAAACATTTTCCTCCCCAAATTGCTCTTGTTCAGTATTTCAGCACAGCGACATAAAACAGTACAAGCATTCTGGTAAATGTGGTGACTGAAGGAGAACTTAGTGAGAAATGATTGCCTTACTCTGGTTGAAAAGATAGACTTAAGGACAAAAGGATGGAAGCGGCTGTCCTGTTATGTATTACTATTTCAGAGATAAATCTTATAGTTTGATTATCTAAAGTCTACAATTTAAACCTTAACTACAAGGCCAACTCTGCCAGTCAAGATGTGCCATTTGCACAACAGGAACACTACTGGTATGGGAGTGACCAACTTGTGGTTCGAATGAGATATTCCTATCATCTCTGGCATTTGAGTTCTTGGTCCCCAGAGTTTGTGGCGCTGTTGTTTAGGAGGTGTGGCTTTGCTGAAGGGAGTTCATCACTGGGGGCTGGTTTGGAGGTTTCTAAAAATCACATTCTTAGAGTTCAAGGCGTGGGCTCTCAGCTTCTAGTCCGGCTACAGACAGACTCTTATTACTCTGGAACAATTGTGCCTTATAAGTCACCTTGGCCTTGCTATTTTCTAACAGCGATAAAACCATAACTAAGACACAATTGCTTTCTGATTGGATCTGAGATCCACTGCAAGGGACAGAATCCATGCCTGGTACTGCAAACTTGGTCAATATCCCATGGTAGGTGAGGCCATAGGTTTTAGCAGGGAACAAAATACAATCATTTAGCTAAACATAACATCAGAATGCCTACTTCCTTTTATGTCCACAGACAAATGCTACTCCCAGCCTTAGTCAGAGAAATGTTCATTTCCGGAGAATAGTGGTGAACATAGAACTCATGGTTGCACAAGGCATTGAGGATAAGTAAGCGATGAGGGCTAAGCCCTAAACAAGACATTTATATCACTGATCCTAGGGCTCAGGGAACACTAAGGGAAAGGGGGCAGAAAGAATGCAAAAGTCAGAATCCTGGAGAAGTTTGGAGAAATGACACTTTCTAAGTAAGGAGACATATATAATTATTAAATCAAAACAGCTGCAGATGCCCGCGTGGGGTCTGTACTTGAATGGTTTATCAACAGTTAGGCGTGGATGGAGGAGGGCCTTGGGGGACTCCAGCCAGGTTCGGAGAGGAGGAAATCATTGCCATTGGCTGTGTACCCACTGGTGACTACACTAGGCTCAGTGGACAGTTCCAACCAACTGATCACACTGATAGCCCCGGGAAAGGTGAATGAATCACAAAGCAAACCGAAAGCCCTGAATCTGGAAAGAGATTGGTAGGGAGGATGGGGGTTGTTGATAAGGATAGGGGTGAGTGAGAGAAAGGGGAAGAGAGAGCGATTGAAGTTCATTATATACAGGTATGAAACTGTCAAAAACACACTTAATCAAATTAAGTTAAGCAAGATCTTTAAACAAAATAGTTTGTACTTTCCATTTTCTGCTTGGAATTCCTATAGTCAGTGCTTTTTTTGTTGTTTTATTTTTACGTTGCATGCTTTAAAACAACCTTTGTATTTTAAGTTAGAAGTAGACAAGAAGTAAAGAAAAGAAACTCATCCACAGTCACAAGCAGTTCAGCTGGATGTGTCCTTTCAGGTCTTGCTTTCCGTAGCCTATCCGCGGAAACAGCTTTGTTTAACTACAGAGCTAGCAAGAGTAGTGCCAGCTGAGAACTAGCCATCATTCAGGTCTAGCAACACGAGACTTCAAAGAAGACAACCAAACAAGTCTTAGTGAGTGAGACTGTCCTTCAACTTTTCAAAGGGACCCAAAGCAAGGCTTATGCAGCAATACGGTTTTAAAGAACCTACTGGGTTACTGTAATGTTCCTCGCCCATCCTTGGTACGCTGTTGCTAGATTTCTTTGAAGCACTAACAGTGTAGTCTCCACTGGCGATTCATTGAAGCACCATCCCTAGGGAGGTCTGAGTGGGGACTTTTATATACGGTCACAGATATGAAGTAGGCAGGGCTGTCTTTCCTGAGTATCTGAGGCAATGATTTCCCTGCAGTCACACAACTGTCCATTTATGCTCAGGTGTATGTTTGCTTGGCATACGTTTTCAGAATACATATTTATCACTGGGAAAGTGGCCTTTCTAACAGGAAATAATCCTGCTTTGGGAATGTTTATTGTAAATTCAGGACCTACTGTTTTCTTAGCAGAGAAACACACACACACACACACACACACACACACACACACCAGAAATTGAGCTATCCACTTTCTTTTATGAATAATTTTTTGGCACTAATAGTCTTCACAAATCATAGGACATGATTTTGTGACTGCAAGTTCCAGTGTAGATGAAAATTTATTAAGCACACACGAGGAGGGACCAGACATCCATCTTGATAAATGAACCCTGGACTATGCTTGGTGAGCATTTACACAATCACAGTACATGGGTTAAAGCATGCAAGTCCATTAACCCAACATTGTAAACAAAGAAGCTTCAGCAAATGAATTTAGGGACATTGTACATGGTATCTCTATGAAGCAGAATGGCAAGGAACTAACGAGAAGTTACCTTTAAAACAGCTCACAAATCACTGTTCTTGGTTATTTAGGAGTATTTCTATAACTGCAGTGAGCTGCTTTCGATACCACTAGATGACTGACATGTAATTACTACATTCACTTATATCCCGAGCCACTTCTAAGTTCCATCGAGCACTGTGGCAGGGACTCTCGCTGCATCTTTCCTGACTGTGAGAAGAGAGTGAAGCAGGTAAACAGAAGCAGGCACAGACGTCAGAGTTGCTGGCAAAGGGGAAGGGCAGGGAGAGACTGCTTGGCAGGTGTTTGGAGGCAACATGGAGCCAAACAGTTCAATTTCATCCATGGAAGACAATGTGTTCATCCCCGTCACGTGATTTGGGCTGGAGACATCCCTTTTCTCCCGCTTAGGTCCCATAGGCTGTCTTCTCCAGGTTCAGCTAAGTTGGAAGTCGTCACAAGGCTGTGGAAGCAGCTGTCGCCCTTGACCCTGTCACTGGAGACCATCTCGAGTCTCCTTTCCTCTGCCCAGAAGCAGCACGGTGTGATTAGCTCTCGGCTGACACACAGTCAAGACTTTTTGTTCTTATCTTTACTCAACTTCCTCTGCCAGTTCGGGAACCTACCTTTGAAAATAGACTGCACTCTTGTGGACCCATTTTAGAACATGGCAAAAAACGTCTTAGTCTAGCTTCCTCAGGGACACTAGGCTCAGAGAGGTAGTGAAGTTCGTAAAAATGGAGGGTTCATTTGCAGTTTCTCCCCTACCATAAGCCAAATCCTATCTCTTAGAAACTGTGTATTTATACAGCACTGTCTCCTTTAGACCAACCGTATTCATTACTGCTATTTGAAGTGGGCAGGGTGGATGTTGCTGTGTCATGGGTGTTTAATGCTTCAGAGGTCAACTGATTTGCAGGGTAAAGGAGTCTAGAGACAGGCTCATACCCTAGCCATTTGGTTTGTAGGTAGGTGTTCTCACTCTAAGCCATGGAGCCTCTTCACCTGGGAAGCAGAGGGCTAAAGAGAAGACAACGCCCCTGTCTTTAATGTCTTCCAGGTGCTGCTGTGGTAAGCACTTTCAATCTGTGCAGATGAACACTTAATTATACATTTCTTAACCAGATCTTGCTGTTTATTTTAAACACTGTCTTCAACCCTCCCTGGTAAGAAAGAAGACCTTACCACTTGTCTTGCTGTCTATGGGCTATCACAATCTAGACACAACAACTTATGCTGGAGAGGTTGTGGGGTAAAGGGAACACTCCTCCATTGCTGATGGGAGTGCAAACACGTACAGCCCCTTTGGATATCAGTATTTCTCAGAAAATTAGGAAACAACTTTCCTCAAGACCCAATAATACCACTTTTGGGTATATACCCAAAGGATGCTCAATCGTATTACAAAGACATGTGCTCAGCAATGTTCATAGCAGCATTGTTTGTCAGAACCATTGTCCAGCCAGAACCTGGAAACAACCTAAATGCCCCTTGACCAAAGAATGGATAAGGAAAATGTGGTACATTTACACAATGAAGTACTACACAGCAGAAAAAAAAACAATGACATCTTGACATTTGTGAGCAAATGGATAGATCTAGAAAACATCATATTGAGTGAAGTAATCCAGACCCAGAAAAACGAATATCATATTATCATATGTACTCAGTCATAAGTAGCTTTTAGACACAAAGCAAAGAAAAACCAGCCTACAAATCACAGTTCCAGAGAACCTAGACAACAATGAGGACTCCAAGAGAGACACACATGGATCTAATCTACATGGGAAGTAGAGAACGACAAGATATCCTGAGTAAATTGGGAGCGTGGATATCATGGGAGAGGGTAGACGGGAAGGGGAGAGGAAGAGGGGAGTGGAGAAAAATATATAGCTCAATAAAAACAATAAAATAAATCTAGTTACATGCATTCATTGAGATGGGGAGTGTCCTTTGTCCTGCCATTGAGGGATATGCATCAAGATTGCTGTGCTGAAAAAGAGTGCCCCATGGATTGACAGAGAGGGTAGACTGAAATAACAGCTCAAAAAGGCTTAGCAGGAAGGGGTATAATGCTAAAGAGGGCGGAGAAGTGAGTAGGGCAGGGTTAGTAGAAGATTGCACAGGAAACACACATTGAGACCCTGGCAGCAAATGAGCAGTCATCAGGGAAGACAAAGGGCATCCTGGGGGAGAAGATGAGACTGGCAAAGAGAGGCAGAGATAGAAACGTGCATGGGACGGACTTAGGGGGTTAAACATTCAGGGCAGTGCTAAAGTAATGTCTGATTACTAATTCAGTGCTGGCTTCCGAGTGAGACTACTGCCTCTGAAGCAGTCTGCTTGGGGGTCTATATGTGGACCTCATAATCCCATGTGGCATAGCTTGGTCTGGAGACCCTGTTTGGGGGTATTTCTTCATCCTGTTTCTCTTTCTAGCCAAGGCTGAATAGGCCTAATAGTGTCTCTTAAAATTTTTAAGTAAGCAGCTAAAGCAGATGAGAACAAAACGTTTTCTCCTTTGCCAATGCCTTTACGTACATCGTGAAGTCCTTTTTATTTATGGCTTTGATGTACAAATGTTGTCTTATGCACTTTATAGGCAACATCTCCTTTAGCTGAGAAGTCTTTAGAGGGAGGAAAAAATATTGCCACTTTTTCGCAGGAGATGGCAGAGCTGAAAGCTGAGTAATTTGACAAATGGAACGCTGGGAGCCTTGTCTTTGCCAGGTAGCGGCCCTCCTCACTAGCCTGCCACACTGCTTTCCCCGTGTCTGCATTCCTTTTTCGTTTTTGTTGTTGAAATAACCTTCCCTCCCCTTTGTCGCTGAACTTCTGCTCCTCTGAGAACCCAGGCTAAAATATGACCCGTTCACTGTGCTTGTAGACAGAGCCAGCCTCGTCTGCTTCTGTGGGTCTAAACCGGCTTCTGTCTCTGTCGTGCAGCCTGTCTTTTGCTGTGAGTTACTGCTGCCTGGTAATAGTGTCTAAGTAGCCAAGACAAGCGATCTGACTTAGTTTAGAATGTGGAGACAATACAAGTGCAATAGTCTGGAGGCTTGAGATGTTCACGGTTCAGTGCAGGAAATGAATCAAGATCCGGGAGAGGCTGGAACTCAGGGCAGAGAGCTAGGAATTGGGGCACTTAGCCTACCAGTGAGGCAAAGGTTGGTTCTGACTCTCAGAGGGTAAGTAATGAGTTCAAGAGAGCTTTTGGCATCCTTCATAGGCTAAGGGCTCATAGAGCCCAGGTTTGGGATGAAGGTGGTAGTCTGTATAAACTCCCTATAACTGATGTGGAACTCTGGGTAGCTAAATTGAAGAAAGAAGGGCAAATTGAATGTATGCTGGCCCCAAAAGGACTGCAGCCAAGACTTGAATTCTCTGAAGTCCCCTAACTCATCTAGATATTGGCTGTGGCTTGTCTTAGTTCCCACAGAAACACAGGAGAAGTCCAGACCTATGTGGCTTCAACAGCAGATTCTACCGAGGGAGAATTCCCACCTGTCTGGTACAAACCTCCAGAAAATAGAAAGAGGAAGCATTCTCACATTCCTTACGGCCAGCACAGCTCGATATTTGTACCAGACAAGGACACAGTGAGAAAAGAAATTTGCTGCCAATGTCATTTATGAAAACAGATACCAAGATAAAGGGTGACTTATTAACATAATAAGTTCAACCCAAAATGAAAAGGTTAATGCTTCATAACCACATCAGATTTCTATCAGAAATGTAGGGATGGTTTTACATTTGGCAACAAGGGAAGAATCCTATGGCTGTCTTAACAGGTGAAGTCTTTGCTTGAATGTAAATTTTTAAAAGTTAGTAATTTAGGAATAGCTCTATATTTAAAAATTGCATTTAATCCTTCCTTGCTTCCTTCCTTGCTTCCTTCCTTTCTTTC
>JABTXL010008166.1:13919287-13967496 GCA_025134845.1 Neodon shergylaensis
TTCCTTCCTTCCTTCCTTCCTTCCTTCCTTCCTTCCTTCCTTCCTTCCTTCCTTCCTTTGTCCCTGTGTGTCTCTCTGTGGTGTGCGTGTGCGTGTGCGTGTGTGTGTGTGTGTGTGTGTACATACACAGGCAGGGATCAGCTCTCTCCACCATCCGGGACCTAGGATTGAACTCAGGTCATTAGGCTTGGCAGCAAGAGCCTTTAACTACTGAGCCATCCCACTGTCCCCAACCTAGGAATAGACAGGAACTTCCCTAATCAGATAATGACATCTCAAAATTCTCTTGAGAACAGAGTCAAGAAAAAGAAGACCATTATTGTGACTACAATCATGGATGGACTGAGCCTGTATGGTCAAGCTATAAATGGAAGGTATATCAATCAAAAATGAGCTAATAAATAATCACATATTTATTTGGTCTTTGAGTTAAGGTCTCATTATGTAGTCTTAGCTGGCCTGGTACTCACTATTCAGAATAGGGTGGACTTCAACTCATAGAGATCTGACTGCATGTGCTTCCAAGTGCTGCTATTAGAGACATGTCTCAGCCTGCCAGGCATAAAATAGGACACTAAATTATAATCAAAAGTTTGTGGACCATTTTAGGGAGATTTTGCTGGTTTCATTAATGAATTATTATGTGACTGATCCCCAGACACTGCTTTAGGCCCTGGAGACACAGAAATGGGGCGGAAAAGCCATTTTCATTATGGTTGGAGAGACTGACAATAAGCAAGCAATCAAGTAAACGTACTTCATACAGACTTATGATGTATGGTGGCATTTTGGTCAATGATGGACCATATACACAATGCTGGTATCATGAAGTATAGAACCTCATGACACTGTAGCTATTTTGGTATAAACACACTCTGTGATGCTAACACAATGGTAAACCTATGCAACAGTGTATTTCTAAGGAAATGTCCTGAGTATTAAGCAACACATGACTGTCATTTCAAGCAATAAAGCAGGGAATGGATCAGGGGAGTGTCTAGAGAGAAAGATGACTTTAGAAGGGAGATGAAAAATCCCTGAGGCGGTGTGTGTGAGTGGCAGCACCTTGTGCAATTCATGTTACACACCAAGACCATAGCCCCTCTGTTTATTGAAATAATTGATGTGCTTCTTTGAAAATAGTGGGTCCACCCTCCAATAACAAGGCACTTCATAAGGAAGTTTTATATCTAGAGATCATAAGAATTCCTTATTTAAAAAGTAATGTTTTAATGATATGTAAGTTATTGGGCAACTACAAACCATAATCTTATCTTTTGATGCTTGTTCTTATCATTGTTCCCTTGTCCCACGAAACCCATATGACTTTTTGGAAGTTTTCAGAATCAGCTAACCTAGCATTCGGTTCCAGATCTATGGGTCTGGGTTGGAGCTTGAGATTTTGTCTTTCTCACAGATACCCAGATAACTGAACACAGCAGACCCCGGGACACACCTTGGAAATTGCAGCTGTGAATGACTCTTCCCCTACGTGGTATCTGGGGAGGGCCTTTGTGTTCCGAAGAGCAGAAAGCAGGGGCTGTGGGGGGGGGGAATGGAGAATTGGGGGAAGAGGGGCAACGACAGTCCTGTTTTGGCTAGTTGACTCCTTGCTGGGGGCAGGCAGGACAGTCCAGGAAGCAGAAAGACTCAAGGCTGTGGCCTGGTGAGGAGCTGGTGTGGAATAGAAGCTCAGCAGCGAGGAAGACTTCTAGAGAACAGTCTGTCCCCATGCTCTGTGGCTTCCTTGGGCCAAGATGACGACACTTGCTTGCATTCAGGCAAAGGAAAGACCAGGAACAAACCTGAGCCCCAGGAGGAGGAAACAGGGAGAATCTACAAAGATTGGACATGCCCTTTGAGGCTACAGCATGTCCGGGCCTAGCTTTCTGTGAGCCTCTGTGAGGCCCCAGCTGCAATGTTAAATCATGTCCTGCATATTTGAGCTTCTCCCTGTGTAGTTATGGAACTGCAGACTCCCAGTGAAAGGGATATGGAAGCTACTAGAACTTTTCCAGCAGATGAGCCTGGCCCTTCTCACCTGCAAATGTTTCCAATTCCCAGGAACTAGGAGAGTTGAGATTCCTTCATTATGAAATTCCCCAATATAAAAAGACAGACTTGTCAAAGCCAGGGGCTGATGTGTAAACAGCAGGGAAGCCTTCCACCCCTGTGGGCTAGCCCTGGGATTTGTCAGCAGCTCGTAGTGGAGCCTGGGCGGGGTGTCTTTGAACAATGAAAGAACTGCTAGAGGATGTGCAGTTCCTACAGGGAAGAGTGGGGATGGGCATCATTGCCTCCACAGACACTGGTTCAAATAGCATTCCAAACTTCACCTTGTTCTGTTCTCGCCTTACCACATGCAATCCCCAACTCTCTAGCTACACAGAGCCTTCGAAAGCTCCATGCTAGGATTTTCCAAGGAAGCAAACTGAAGAGGGTCAAGGGCTGGGATGCACAGCTTTGGAATATTATTAGTGTCTCTAAAATGGTACTTTGAGAAGCAGGGAGGTCCTAGTAATTATTGCCCTCACTATGATGCTACCAGCTTTGAACCTCCCCTAGTCACCCAGGAACTTAGAATCCAATTCTACTCTTGGTTCCTCTTAAAGAATAGGCAAGCCCAGAGGCGGTGGTGGTGCGTACCTTTAATCCCAGCACTTAGGAGGCACAGGAAGGTGGATCTCTGTGAGTTCAAGGTCAGGCTGGTCTATAGAACTAGTTCTGAAAAGCCAAAAAATAAAACAAAAAAATAAAAAAAGTTTGTGCTCAAGTCTTATATCAGAAGCAACTTAGTCAAAGAGAGGACTAAATCCAGAAAGAAGGTTTCACTTTCTGTGCTCTATTTTTCTGGTTTGGCTGGATTCCAGTATTGGCCCTGGGAAGCTTCGATATCCATCCACATCCTGCTATTCAGGATCCTAGGACCTCAGCTTCGTGTCGTTCATCTTGGCTTACAACCGTCTTGTTCAGCCAATACCCTATAACACATAGAGCCATTAAGTTTTGAGGAAAAGAGTTTGTGGTTCTATGGAGCTTGTCCTGTAGTTCACAAGAATTCTTTTAAGATAAAAATTAAGTTCAAGTTCTCCAAGGTCAACAACAAATCCGACTTAAGATAGAAGGGGAGTTGGGCCTCATATTTACAAATATTTGTCTTTCCCTTGAGCTCTGTTCCATTTGCTCCAAGATGGGAAGTGACTGCCGTTACCGGGTAAGGGAATTCAAGAGGGTCTGGCCTCAGTCTGGGAAAGGAGCTGGTAGATTCACTGACAAGTGAGGTGACTTCACCCAGTGTCCTATGTCTAATGGATAAATTGGATCTAATTTGAGATAGGATGGCTCAACCATTTGGATTACCCATTGTTTGAGAGCAGTAAGACCGGGGATAATTTTTCTAAGGGGCCTAAAGAATTGATTCACTGTTTTAAAAGCAGAAAAAAAGCTATATTGAAAACATGAAAATTCAATTTGCAAAATAATACAAATACACAAAATCAAAACTGCTCATTTAAATTTACTGACGTATTGGATTAGTCATGGAGGAATCGCTCATTATCAGAATGAAAAAATGAAGGAGTCTAACTTTCTGAACAGTTTTAAAAGTGTACTTTGCTGCATATATTTAAAATGTAACTTTCTGGTCTCATCTAAAGTACTCATCTATAAGACTGATTTTATTATAATTTGTTTTCATCTTTATTTCCCCTGCATTGGGTGCTACATCGGACTTTTCATTATAATTTTGAATCGGGCATTCTAGAGAACTGAACAGGGAATACAGGGAGTCAGTGATGTGGAGCAGGTTGTGAGAGTCAAAGATCACAAGGGCTACTTTTACTGTCATTTCTGTCTCTGAGCTTCCTCAAGCCATACAGCTCAAACTCACTGCTTGTCTCAAAGCCCAAGGTGTTGAAAGCCCTGAATTCCACTAGCTGTTGGCTGACTTTGGCAGAAAAAGTCCAAGTGCTGTAAAAATGAACGCAGTTAAGGGCGATCTACTCATATAGGTTACTAATGCTACAATATTGAGAAGGCTGTTGGAAAGGAGAGGCCGAAGCAAGTCGCTTTAGGCTCTTCTGTCTCGTTGTCTGTCCCCTGAGCTGAGGAAAGCTGTGGGATTAAGGCGACCTTCCTTCCAGTCTTCCTGGTGACCCTGCTCCCTCAGGTGCCAAGCTCCTGCGGCAGGGGGATGAATCCTGCTTAGAGAGCTGGCTAATATCAAGGACGTTTCCTGAGGACTCAACTTTAATCTAAATAAAGGAAGAGAAAGAATTTCTGGTGCTGGAGTTCCTGTGCCAAAGCAAATAGGTAAAACAAGAAACCTGACATTTCTCTCACTGTATTCCTGGCACCCAGGATTCTGCCTCCAGATTTACCTTCTCTCCCCGCCCCTTCCCTCCCTTCCCTTCCTCTGATTTTGTCGGGCAATCCTCGCTTTTTTCATTTCCTCCCCAAACTTATCTTGGAGATTTTAAAATCTATATTTTTCCTTTGTGCATTGCTCAAAGAGCTAATTGTTTCTAGAACGCCTTTGCCCTGCGACCTAGAACATTCTAAGACCCAAGGGGGTGTGGAGGGTGGCAAATGGGAAGTTCCTCTCTTTGTCAATGGGCTGCAGAGGAAGGGCATTCAGGTAGGGAGATCACCGCAAATGTGTTTTCTTTCTAGCTACATGGGAATACCTTGTGTGAGCTGGGGCAAAGCAAATTCAGGCATTCTATTATTTTCCCAGAAAGAGTGCATTAAGTTCTTCATTATCCAGCTCCAGCTAAAGGTCAGGACCAAAAGTAACTAACCTGACAGCCCTTTAAGTAGACTCTCCCCATGAGATACAGAGCCATCCCTAACATGGAATTTAGGGCAATTCTGGAGCCTAAATTCTGGGCCCTGGTTTCCTGGGGCAATTCTGCTCTGGGACTTGTCTGCCTTGAAAACAAACCACCCGAGTATTAAACACCCTTCAAAAGACATCTTGTCTAGTTGTCAGAAGAGGAAAATTCAAAGCTGCCCGGAGGTGACAGACTGTGGCTTCGCTGCCAGTGCCTGGAAACCTGGATGCCTTCAAGTGGTGGAGCTGGGAGGCTAAAAACCAGCTCAGGGGTGGCACAACTCTGCTGGAACCCCCATCTCTGCCAAGGCCTATTGAGCTGGCAAGGGAATTTAGCTGAGAATAGATTGCTTTTTTTCTTTCTTTCTGGCTAACATGTTGAAATCTGTAAACCACTTTCTGCAGAACAGAAGCTGTTGGGGGCTTATTTGTTCTGTCTTGAGCCAGAGCATACAGAAAGAGCTGGAATCTAGCTTTGCCAAGGATGCATCAGGATGAGCTGTGGGGAGTTTAGATTCATGGTGACATTACTGAAAAGTTGTAAAGGGGCTTGCAGGGTGACTGTCCAATTTTTCCTAAGACTGAGGATCTTAACAGATCATGGGCTGATCAGTGCCAGACTACAATAGTTTGAGGCCAGGTAGAATGGCTATTCACCCTTGGGGTAGATTGACATGAACCAAGTTGTGGTGCTGAACGGCTCTGGTTTCATACAGAAGTTAAGTTTTCTATAAAAATTGAAGTGAAAAGCAATGTTGGAAAGGCACAAATATGTGTCTAGCTGCCTTTAGTGAGGTGAGTCTTGGAAAGTGCTGGGTGTTCACTCCGTGCCTGTAGCTGCTCTCCCTGTAAGTGCCTCTGCACCTCAAAGCTCAGCCATGCACCCCACAGATGTCTACAGAAACAAGCCACCACTTGCACGCAAAATTCCTCAATGTCAGAGTCAACATTAAACTCTCTAATTGCTGCATTTGTGGCTCTCTTCCTCCTCTAACTTTAACTTACTGAGGGGCGCTATCTTCCTTAGAGGGATGGGTCACTCAGGTGCCGTATGTAAAGCATTCATCCTGGGCTAATATGGCAGACGTCTCCCTTATCCTACTGTCTGTTCTCCCCCACCTAAAGAGCAAACCCCACAAGACAGGGTATCTTGTCAGATTTGTTTATTGTTGTCTGCCCAGGACAGACCAGAGCTTGTGGATCGAATCAGAAGCTAGTAAATACTCGTGGAGAGAAAGTGAATGAGAGCTCAGAAAGGGACAAGAATCTGACTGTTCTCAGCAGGCTGGCCACCTGTCTTCCTAGCGGGGCCACAAATGAGCTCAGAAGTTCCCTCCTGGTGGGGCAAATGAATCGCAAACCATCCTCTCGTCCTGTTTCTAGGGATGTGTTGACTATACATCCCACAGGAAGCAGATCCCTGTGGACAGGAGCTTCATTGCTTTGGAGAGTCTCTCTGAGTAGAAACCACCAGAGGCAGCTTTAGACTATGGAATAGACAGTACATCAGCCACTGGTCCATGGGGTTGCTCTTTATCCTAGCTACACCTCCACTGCCATGCCCAGTCCTGCTCCTCTGCTTCTGCTGAATTAACACGGTTCTTGACTTCCCTTGCTCCATAAGGTAAGGAATATTGCAACCGAGGGACACTATCTGAGCCTCTGTGGCATGCCAGGCTCTGTGCTGGGTGGTAGTGGCACAAACAAACCAGTCAAGGACTCTAGAACTCTATTGGCCCTGAATGGGAGAGAAGGCCAATGCACACAGGGAGGAACACTGTGAAACAAGTCTCAAGTGTTCAACGTCTAGAACATCAGTTGAATCTCAGAGATGTCTTTCTCTAAAATCTGCGCTGAAGGTGCCTGCTCTCTCTTTCTGGGGTCCTGGCTGGTTCAGTACAGTTCCTCACAAAGGCTCCTTTACCCTCCTCTGGTGTGGGAAGTCCTTCCGTCTATGTGCTGCTTTTATCGGTTAATCAATAAATCTGTTTTGGCCAGTGTCTTAGCAGAATAGAGCTAGGTGGCAAAACTAAACTGAATGCTGGGAGAAAGAAGGTGGAGTCAGGAAGAAGCTATGGAGCTGCAGCTGGAGATAGACATGCTGGGACCTTGCCGGTAGGCTACAAGCCTTGTGGTAAAATATAAAATAATAGGAATGGGTTGAATTAAGATATAAGGGCTAGCCAATAAAAAGCTAGAGATAATAGGCTAAGCAGTGATTTAGTTAAAAGAATTTTTGTGTGTTTATTTTCGGGGTTGAGCAGCCAGGAACAAACAAGAGGTCTCCTACAACAAACTGATGCTCCAACCTGTGCTAGCTAAATCCACATAAAACCTGAGAGACTCTGGGCTGTCAATGGTTGCCCAGGAAGGGTGCATTTTCCTCAGTGGTGTCGCTCTTAATAAGTTGCTCATGTTCTAGGAGATGACCTCCCATTCATGGTTATCTATAAGCATACAGTGGGGGGGGGGGGAGACATTAAGAAGGAAGGGTCTTCCTGAGAAGAAGGGCTTCTGCAGGAGAGGGTTGGATGAGAGAGGGTGGTAGGTGTATGTATGAAAGTGACTGAAAATTCATTTATTATATGTATAAAACTGGCAAAGGAAAAAAGGGAGAGTTATAGGTTATAAACATTTTAAGTGCACTTAAGATTCTGTAATATTCCTCTTGCATTTCTTCACTGTCTTTTGCTTAAGTGTCGAATTCTTTTTCTGGACGGAGGGGCCTTGATTCTCCCATCCTGAAGCCTCTTCAGATTGCTCTTTCTCGGGAACAATCGGATTAAGCCCCCAGTTACGGATCAGCTGCACCAGGGGTGATTAAATCTGTCTGGATTCCACGCGGCCTGTCTCTCAGGAGATTTCTGAGGCTTGCGTGGCTTTCTCTCTCACCCGGCTGTAATTGTTTTTTCGGTAGATAAAAATTGCTCTGTGGGTTTGCCCTGTTCTGCTGGGATGGAATAATGAAAGGAGACAGTTGCATTCCCCCAGGTGGTGGAATCTTGAGTCTGGCTCAAAAAGCTCAGGGCTGCCTGTGTTGCCCAAGTCAGGGGTCTGCTAACTGGTCAGCTGGTAACCTAGGTGATTAGCCAAGCAAGCCGTTTCCTCACCCAGCACACAAACACTCGTTGCAAGCCTTGTGCAGATAGATGCCGACATCTTCCCCCCAGTAGCCGGCGTTCTAAGAGGCACAGTCTGAGAGGAGTGCATTACAGGGGCTCACCAGGGCCTCATTTCAGGTTTGTGGCCATCACAGGCACTCCCCCGCTCTCTCCTCTACCTCTCTCTAACAGGCTCAGTTGGTCTCCTGTAGCCCAGAGGTGTCCGGTCCTGTAGCAACACTCAATTTAATTTACCGAAGAGCTTCAAGTTGTTCATCTTGGCTTCATTTCTTTCTGGAGTGCCTTCTCCCATTTGGAATGCTCCTGTCTATCCTCTGGAACCCAGCTCAAAGGCGTACGACAGCTCCTGTTTACTGCTTGCATGTCACACGGCGATTCTGAGCCCTACGTACATGCCGGCTCCAGCACCAGCATTGCAACTTTTCAAGACCCCACCCTGGACCAGGATCTAGGGGTGGGGTAGCGTCTTTTTGTCACAAATCCTCCAGGCCTATCTGTAGCACGTGTAGGTGTGAGAGGCACCACATAAAAGTAGCCACATTCTTTTACTACTCAATGTATTCTTCTCTTAGAATTTTCTTTTCCCCTTTAGCAATCCCTTTGTTCTCTGAATTACCTTGTGGTATTGCTCTGCATGCCTTATCTACTTTCCCTTTCCTCGCCAGAGGGTACAGCGAATGACTTTAAGTCTCTGATTGGCCCGAGGACAATGAGATCTTCCAGGCCAGAGATGATGCAAGCAATTTTTTTCAACCCCATATCTGACTTGAGGCAGACGTTCATGGAATTTTCTTTTAGTAAATTGAAAAATGAACCCACCCCAAGGCTCATAAACACTGTGATGCAATAAAATAGGTTTGGAATCGCCTTTAATGTCCGCCAAGAAGTGAAAGTGTATGGGTTCACCATGCCGATTTCATTACCTTCTGGTATTTTTTTTGTGAGGAAAACAGGAATAAGCTCTGCCTTCCCCAAATGCAGGGCTAGAATGACCCTCATTCAACACCCATTAACTACTGAGTATTTATTATATACAAACTACTGTAAAAGCCGAGGGGCAGATTTAATTGGCTTTCACTAAAAGTTATTAACATTGCAATAAATTCAAGCTCCAATCCCTCTGTGTGTGTGTGTGTGGTGTGTATGTGTGTGTGGTATGTGTTGTGTGTGGGGGTGTGTAGTGTATATATGTGTGTGTGCAGTGTGTGTGTGTGGTGTGCTTGTGTCTGTGTGCGGTGTGTGTGTGTGCGTGTTTGTGTGTGTGTGTATGATCATGGGAAAACATGCCCCAAGGACTCCTTTCAGATTGCTTTTTTGTAAATTCTCAAAATGGGGTGAAGATCCTGGGGTAACCAGGTGATTTTCTCTGAATAAAAATGTGTGCCTAGAAGTGGAAGAACAGGATTTGGAGGTAGACAGTTCAAAGGGAAGAAATGATGGCCTGACCTGCTTGGGTATTTCGGTAGGAAAACAGAAGGAGGAGGATTGGGGCTCAAGGAAATAGCCAGAAACACTGACGCTCACAGCCACCCTGGGCGAGCCTCTGTTCCCCATACTTCTTAGGCACGGAAACGGAAGCTCAAGAAGTTAAGCGTTTCTCAAGGTTTTAGCGCTTCTAACTGGCAAGTTTAAGACCACACTATCTGCCAAGCAATTTCTTGGGCACTTGAGGTGGGCGAGACAGAGAAACAACTCCGGCAAGGACCCCTTGAGTCCTATGGGGTCAGCTTTCCAAGCCTTTCCAGTCCCCTGCTGACTGCTGTCCAGCAGCCTTTACTGGACGCTTGAGTGAACAGCCGCTGTTCCCGAGCCCTCATCCTGCTTAGTGCCTGGGCAGGACAAACACCTCCTCTGGGGCCTTAATCCTCTAATCCCGGTACCCGGCTCTAGGCTTTCCTCTGTCCGCGCTAAACATTTCTTTCAGTGCACACTGTGTTTCCCAGTGCAGATGCTCCCGGACTCCCAGTGGAGTCTCGTTCTGATAACCTGGTAAGCTCAATGCTCATTCAGCAACCCTGGCCGCTGCAGACACAGGCTGCTCCCGTCAGCGCTGGCCTGGCTGGCCAGCGTCGTCCCCGTTAGTGGGGATGGCCTGTGCCTTTCAGGTGACTGTACCCACAGCCATGTCCCCAACTTCTTAGACCTTTAGCTTTCCCTGAAGGACCCTAGTCTAGTGGCTGTTTCTCCCTCCTTTGGTCCGAAAGAAACTCCACTTCTCCAGACTCCAAAAGGCAGTCCAATGAGCTCCACCTGCACCATAGGAAGATTCCTGGCAGTTAGATGGAAGCCATCATTCCTCAGGAACTTAGGAAACTTCTTCCCATCTATCAAGAGGAATCATTTCCCTTACCTTGGCAGAAGGACATATGGCTCCCTGTGGGCCAGACAAAGCACCAGGCTCCTTCAGTATCACAAGTACCTCTTGGGGCTGGAGAGATGGCTCAGAGGGTAAGAGCACTGGCTGCTCTTCCAGAGGTCCCGAGTTCAATTCCCAGCAACCACATGGTGGCTCACAACCATCTGTAATGAGACCTGGTGCCTTCCTTGCCAGCAGTACACTGGATGCTTAATAAATAAAATCTTTAAAAAAAAAAAAAAACAAGTACCTCTTATACATTTCAAAGTTCATGTTAGCATCCTAGCCCTTCTGCCTTCCCGACCCTAAACTCCCTTCAGCTCCAGGGTTCCCCTCCGTCTACCCATTCTCTTTATGGCCCTGCCGTTCTCACTATGACCCCCCCTCTCTCTGTTCTTGCTTCTCTCACTGTTTTCTCTGTTCTCTAAATCCTATTCTTCCCTTTCTCTTAGATAGTCCTGGCCATGTCCAATCTACTCTACCACTTTCTCTGTCTCTGCTCTGGACTCTTCCTCTCTCTCCTCTCTCTCTCTCTCTCTCTCTCTCTCTCTCTCTCTCTCTCTCTCACACACACACACACACACACACACACACACACACTAAAATCCTTCCCCTTAGACATACCATGAAGTGGTTATATCCTCAGTTTATCTATTTACAAGGTCCAGGAACCTCCTTCCTAGAACTTCACACTGCAAAACTCATGCCTTTGTGTTTCTATCTTTGTAAAGAGACACCATGATATGGCAACCCTTATTAAAAAAAAAACTTTTAATTGGAACTGGCTTACAGGTTCAGAGGTTTAGTCCATTATCATCATGGCAGGAATCATGGCAGCATGCAGGTAGATGCTGGAGAAAGAGCTGAGAGTTCTATATTTAGACTGTCAGACAGCTGGAAGAGACAGTCTGTGCCTGGATTGAGCATTTGAAACTTCAAATCCCATCCCTGGTGACACACTTCCTCTAACAAGGCCACACCTTCTAATAGTGCCAGCCCCTATGAACCTATGGGGGCTATTTCATTCAAACCACCACAACCTGGAACTGAGGCTCAGTACTGAGCTTCCAGAGCAAGAGAGACTCAGTGCCCAGAGAAGACAGTACCTTCTTCCTCTGCATGGCCAGACTGTGACCTCCTCACCTCATCACCCAGAGGCATGCAGGGGCCTTTGGATGTGCAAACTCCATACATGCCAAAACTGCCTCAAATAGAGAGTGAAAATCTTACACGAGCATTGCCTAGGAACATTTGTTCTGTAGAATATGTAGTTTGGGTTATTGCTTGCCAACTGGAAAAAGCCTGACGCTGTTTAGATATCTGTTGCTTGGTAAGCAGACTTGTTATAAAGTGTTTTCTTATGTCTAAGAGGTGTCATGCAATAATGTGGTAGCTGGTACAACTTGCGGACTGATAATGATATCATTCAGATTTATGTTAAGAAAAATGAGCATAGAGAAGACTTGAGCATAGATTTTATGTGAAAAGAAACTACAGAGGAGTATGTTTAAATTTGTGTCTACCACTCCTAGATGAGTAAGTGAATACGCTCCCAAGTTCTCAGTAGATTCTCCCATCCGAATAATGTTAAATAAATGTCAAATAGTGTCCTGAAATCTGGGCCTGTGTTCCCAGCATTAGGGGGCAGTGACAGGAAGATCTCTGGTGTTTTCTGATTACCCTATTAAGCCAATCTCTGAGCACCAGGTTCACTGAGAGGCCTGCATCAAAAACTGAGGTGGGCTGGAAAAAGCACTTAAGAGCACTGCTTGCTCTTCTGAAAGTCCTGAGTTCAATTCCCAGCAACCACATGATGGCTTACAACCATCTGTAATGAGATCTGGTGCCCTCTTGAGGAAGAGACCTGTCAATCATCCTTTTCAGCTTAGACCATGGACAAGTTCAACAGAACCACCATATACACACAGAACGAGTGCCCATGCATGCTTCAGCATCGCCAGAGCATAAATTTCAAATTTCAGGAGTTCAGAGGAAGACTGACAATGTCGACCTCTGGTTTCTGCATGGATAGTATACATACTCACATACATGTGCTCACCACAGACACACATACACAGGCTAAAAACAAATCACAAAAAGGCCTCAGTGTTCTTAGTAAGTTTCCAGCTTTGTGTGGGCCACACTGATAGCTGTCCTGAGGTACATACAGCTTCACAGGTTACTCTTGACACACCTGTGGTACACACAGGCAAAGGTCTCAAGTTGTATACTGGAGATTTGTATTCTCAACAATAGACAAAATATACACAAACAACCAGAGACAAAGAAAAGAAACAAATAATCATAGCAAGAAGCAGCTGTTAAGAGCACTGGTTATGCTTCCAGAGGGCCTGGGTTCAAGTTCTAGCACCCACAACACATCTCACAATATCTATGACTCCAGTTCCAGGGGATCCAACACCCTCTTCTGCCCTCAAGGGCACCAGGTATGCATGTGGTATAACACCAGGTATACATGCAGGCAAAATACCCATACACATAAAATTACACATAATAATAATAATAACAATAAAGAACTCATCTGATGTGGGATTCCTTGCTGTATGCTGTTAATATGTCTTATTGCCATTGGTTAATAAAGAAGCTGCTTTCGGCCAATGGCTTAACAGAATATAGCCAGGCTGGCGGAGATATATATAGAGAAAGTAGGCAGAGAGACACTATGTAGCCACCGCCGACGGAGACAGATGCCCGGAAACTTTACTGGTAAATCACGAGCCTTGTGGTAAAATATAAAATGTCAGAAATGAGTTAATTTAGGATTTAAGAGCTAGCTAGAAATACCCTTAAGCTATTGACCAAACAGTATTGCATTTAATGTAGTTTCTGTGTAATTATTTTGAGTCTGAGTGGCTGGGAAACGAACGAGCAGCTTCCGACTACACTCATCTCTCAGTGTTTTCTAAGAGAAGTATAGGAGCCCAACCATTTTAGAATTTCCTTTCCTGGGGCACGAATTGAGGTAGGAGATAAAGCAACCTTGGGCAGTTGTCTCTTACACTGATATGTTAGGACCTTTTAATTTTCATTTTCACCCAGCACGCTCAAAGGTCAAATGTTTATCATCCCAGGTACCAAATGCGAGTTTGTTATCCTGAGGTCCGCTACAAATAAAGTCCCAGTCAGAACTGTTACTCTGGTGTGCTGGGGCTGGGTAGGCGGGCAGGTCTTCCCATTTAAGGCATGGCTAGTCCAGGCAAACTGAATATGCAATCACAGATGAGAAAGCCAAAAGCAAAGCCCCCTCCACAGCGCAGCTGCAGAACTGTGGAGTGTCTTGAGACATCCTGGTCTGTCCTGGTTAGAGCTGCAGCTGAGCAGTCTGTCCAGATGTCAAGATTCCAGGGGCTTGGTACCCAGCAGGCCCTTCCCAGATTTGGCAAGTGAAAACAGAATGACTGGTTCAAACTGAATTTCAAATTAACAACTGGTACATCTTAGAAGAAAAATTTGCATTTTATCTGAAGTTGAAATTTAGTGAGTATCTTGTTTTTATTGCTGTCTTAGCTCTTCCATTCATGATAACGGCAAGTCTGAGAGCCATTCATTTCCACACTCACAAATTAGATTTAAGTACAAAGCTCCAGAGAGACAGGCAAACGAAACCTCGAGAAGGGCACAATGAAGCTTGGGATCTGGGGTAGGAAAAGAGACCCTGCAGGTGGGGAAGTTTTGCCACTTAAGATTTTTGCCTTGTTTAATGTTTTTTTCCTTGTTGCATTTTAGGAGAGAGGTGAAAACATCTCTCAGCCTTTACATTAATACATGAATCAGTGAGCGGATTCTCCTCCATCTCTGGCATTTTTGCCCACAGAATGTTTATCTGGGACAAAGGAAATGATGCGTGGGGGTAATGTTGGTTGTCAACTTGACTACATCTGAAATCAGCTAACACCCAAGTAGCTGGGCCCTACTGTGAGACATTTTCTTGAATTAGAGGTGGCAAGACTCGCCCGGAATCCAGATTGTTTAAGGTCTCAACACCAGCTCTGAATCTGGCCACACCTGGTGGAACCTGCTAGAATCCACCCCCCCCCCACTTGGGATTCCAATAATGACCGAAAGCTAGCAGCTGTCTAGGACTTCCCTGGGCTGCTGGTCCTGGGTTTTATAAGAAGGTGGGCGGAGCTGACCAGGGGAAGCAAGCCTCCATGGCCCCTGTATCAGCTCCTGCTTCCAGGATCCTACTGTGTTTTGAATTTCTGACCTGACTTCCTTCAGTGATGAACAGCTCATACTGTTCCCAGAGTCCCTCTCTCTCTGCCTCATGCATTAGTTTTAAGATGCAAGCTTTCAGTCTCTGCTCCAGCGCTATGCCCGCCTGCCTGCTGCCCCACTCCCACTGTGATCGTCATGGGCTCACCTTCTGGGACTGTGAGCCCCCAGGAAACTCATCCCCTTCTCTAAGGTGCCTTGGCCATAGTGTCTCAACACAGCCATAGAAAATTAAGCAAGACGAGGAGTATTGGGGTATCTCTTACACCTTCACAATGTTGTTGTGGCCTTTCCTATTTGACAATTTGTCAAGGATAATGAAAATCTCCAAAACTTCCAGCTGTTAAAAAACACCAGCTATGCCTATGCCTTTTAATTATCAGTTTAGTGGGAGGGGGGCATTAGGTATCCAGGGAGACTTCTTCTATAAGTAAAGGACCTGTGTTAGAGTTGCCGGATAACTCAGATGTGTGCTACCGGGGAGAGGAATCTTGAATATGCACAAAAGACTTATGTGAGCTACAAAAGTATCTGCAATATTCAAGAATCTAGTCAGCCTGCACAGGTATCAGAAAAGCCACGGATAAAATGATGACTCTCAGTTCCTTTCTGTGGTTTCCAGAAAGACTGCAGGGTCCAGGTCCTTTATCTGTTGACTTGATGCTTGTTCCTAGGAGTCACACAATACACTTCCTGGGAGCTGGGAGGCTTACATTTAGGTGCAGCAATGCTTTCAAATAATACGCATACAACTTATAAACTACATGGGAGGCCAGAGTGAATGGAGCGTTTATTTTCCCTGTGTGAGTGTCATTAAAATGAGACGAAGATACAGAGATGCTGGGTTCCTTTAAGCCCAGGTAACGATTCCAGACCATGGCTGTTAACATAGACTTGACTGGGGATGCAGCCATCTGTGGTCCTGGCTGGAGCGTTGCCCTTGTCGGTTAAAGGGGTGGGAGGAGGCTCGGAATGCTTCTGATTTGATCTTTTTCCACAAATGATATTGGAGAAAACTATGGAGCCCTAGGGCTTGCTTGCTATTGGGAAGGTGAGGCTTTCTGTCTGAATGTATCAAACCCCATAACGTTAGGAGAGAGAGCTGAAATTCCATGTTCTCATTTCTACTAGGATTCAGGCACTATGCTGACCCCCGCCACCTGGCAGGATGCACCCAGGCAGTGCCCTGACCAGCCCAGGGTCCTATGGCTGCTACGTCACCCTGTACGAATGCAGGTACAAAAGGTCCCTTTAAGAGATGAGCTCCACTCACTCCTGCTCTCTTTTCCACTGCTCTTCTGAAGAGGTGGGCTTGTCCTTGCCTCCTCCTCTTTTTTCCTTTCTGTATTTTTCTTTCTTTCCTCCCCCTCTCCCTTTACCTCAATAAAGCTCCCACGTAA
The DNA here is from genome assembly GCA_025134845.1 of Neodon shergylaensis. NCBI lineage: Eukaryota > Metazoa > Chordata > Mammalia > Rodentia > Cricetidae > Neodon > Neodon shergylaensis. Next base: position 13,935,233 of record JABTXL010008166.1, read on the forward strand.
GTTCTGCCTGCCTGGTGTGTCTGTCCCTCACCTTTCGTGGGCTCTCACCCACCATGTGGCCTCTTGGCCCGCCAAGGTCCCTCTCCAGCCTTTTACAACAATTTCTGACCTCTGAAGTCCTTTTCTGAGTGTTTGGGCACTGTGGTGAGTCAGATATCTAGTGCTTCTCTTGCTAAGTTATGACGACTCTTGTTCAGACGAGAAAGCAGGCAGACAGCAAGCCGGAACAAAGCTCACAGTTTTATCCCCCCTTTTATTTCTAAATAACAGTCTAAAGTGCATCTTCCCCCCCATGTTTTTATTTGCCTTAAATACTGTGGGAAAGAGAGAGGGAAACAAGACTAGAAAACAAACACAAAACCGCAAACAGAAATATTTTCTATTTCCAGAAATATTCATGAAAATGTCACATCCTATGCATATTTGTATACACTGAATAAAACTTTATATATAAGTCTTGATAGCTCTTTTAAGGGCCAAGAGCTTTTGTTTTCTTTCACTTTATGTCTATAGGCTAAATACAGAATTAATATGTGGAGTCCAATGCCTAGAAAGCACCAGGAGTGGAGTATTTCCCCCTCTGCCTTATACTGCGGACAGTAAGCCTGTTACAGGGGCTGACAAGCTTGGGGGTCATTGTGGATACTTTGAATCATCATCTGTTTCCATGGTAATGAAAAACTAAAGCATCATAACTGCTTCTCCTTGGGCCTCTTGGTCAAAAGAACAGCCTTGGGCAGAGAATGGACGTTCTGATCTCCAAAAATCACATAACATATCCAGCTTGGCCTGTCAGTAACCGGGCCAGGAGTCTACCCGTGCCCCAGGAAAGCTGATTTATCTGAAGATATTCTAATGAGATGGGAGGGATAATGACCCCTTCATGAGATAGCATAGTACCTTTCCCAGAGGATGCTCCTTGGTACAGCGACTTACAGGGCTGCCCTCAAGGCAACACTGTTAAGCCTGCCTTGTTTTCTGAATTCAAACTTCCTAAAATGTAACTTTTCCTTCTATTTTTTTTTAACTTCTACATTTTTCTTTCAATCATTGGCTAAAAATCTTAGCAAGCTTTCTCTGATACTTCGGGCTTTCTCCCTTCTTCTGAAGTCCCTTTCCTCCTCTTCCACATAACTGCTTATAGATTTCCATTGCTGGGCAAGCCTGCTGCTTTGAACTATAACTGGGAAAGGCCTGGCTCTCTGTCTTTGCTTCACTTCCCTCCTCTTGGCAGCTGCCAAGATTTCCAGCTTGCCTGCTTTGTTGTTTTTCTCTCAAACGCTAATAATATCTTGGAGCTTCCTTCTGAGTCCATTTTTTAAAAAAAATGTCCAATTCTTTTAAAAACAACACTAAGAACCCCAAAAGGAAACTCCAGTTTCCCCAGTAGCAAGCCCACCCCTCTAAAGCTGCAAACTTCTTACCTTTTAGACTTCCACACCCCGTACGAAGAATTTCAGTTCTGCAACTTTTCAAATCTTGTTCGCTGTGACTACTTTGATCTGTATCCATTTAGACCGTGTGAGGATGAAAACTCCTAGAAGTTGGGGCCTGGTCTATTTAAGTTGATTTTGGAAAGACCAAAACCAGAGCCACGAAAATGCTTTGTGAGATAATGAACAATGGTGAGCAGAAACTCCAAATGAAAGAACCCAGGCCCATTCTGATGAGAGGAATTGATTTCAATTTCCGACATCCTCCTCAAATTATCACAGACTGAAATATGTAACAAAATGGCCCAGCAGGAACGCAGACTAAAAGGTAAAATAGAAGAAAATATCTGAATAGGGAAGGCCTGTGATCCCTGAGAATAGATCTATCAAAAATAAATAAAGGGCATAAGTGTAAACACAGGAAGGGGTGCAATGCAATGAGGATGGGGGTATCAATGCCTCAATAATGTAATATTCTGTGGCACTAAAGGAAGCTCGAGGACTTTTAGCATCTCTTTAGGTCAAAAGAAGATGAGACTTTTGCACACATGTGTTACCAGTTTTCTTTCATGCACAGACTGGAAACTAATATTGCTGATACTAGGTAGCAGGCCCGTGCACACTAACCGTTCCATCCACCTTGCGAGGTGAATGCTATAATCATTTCTATCCATTTCCCATGAACAGCAAATATCTGAGGCTGAGTAGCATACAAAGAAAAGCTCAGCTTGGGAGGTTGGAAGCTCAGGATCAGGTTCAGCCTCTGACGAGGGCCTCTTTAACTGTATCAGAGCAAGATGGAGGTCGTCACGGCAGAAACCCGTGTGAGAAGGAACGAACATTGACAAGAAGCTGAAGAGTGATTCAGGGATTAGGTCTGCTGTTTGTATAATGATGCTCTCTGGAGAACTGACTAGGCAGGTCCTATGAGAAGTACTGTAACCTTGACCTCTTCTAGGAGCAACGGCCACCAGCCACCAAACCAACCAGGACAACCAGAGCCAACCAGGACAACCAGAGCCAACCAGGACAACCAGAGCCAACCAGGACAACCAGAGCCAACCAGGTCAACCAGAGCCTGCCTCTTAAAGTTTCACTGCCTTCCATGCCGCCATTCAGAGGACAACTACCTCCAAACCATGACAGTTACCTCAAAAATCTCCCACTTTGTAAATGAGAAAATCAGAAGTTAAAAATATCGGGGCATCATTGTGGGTAGTGAAGCCGGAACTCAAATCAAGGCTGTTAGCTCAAAGCCCTGCCCTTTGCTTCTTCTTCACATGGCAGAACTCTGGAGTAACAACAGCAACCACCGCCACTCAGGAAGACCCTCAGCTTCCCAGCTTCGACTTTCCTCAAATACCTGTGTTGTGTTTCATTTCTGAGGAGAACAAGCCATGTTGCAAGGATACACTGGGTTTGATGGGCCATTTTGATGCTATGTTTTCTTTCTGGACCCCCCACCCCCCTGTGTCATGTCCTTTGACAGGTAGTTTGCCCTGGTAGTTTATCTCATAAATCATACGCCTCAGTTGCTCTGAGAGGACAAGTTTGTACACTTCCAAGTTACATATTTAGATTTTCTTTCTCTTTCTTTTCTTTCTTTCTTTTTCTCTTTCTTTCTTTCTTCCTCCTTCCTTCCTTCTCTTTCCTTCCCTTTTCCTTCCTTCCTTCCTTCCTTCCTTCCTTCCTTCCTTCCTTCCTTCCTTCTTTCTCTCTTCCTTTCTTTTTTTCAGTTTTTTTGAGACAGGGTCTCCCCACATAGCCTTGGCTGTTTTGGAACTCGCTCTGTAGACCAGGCTGAACTTGAACTCACAAAGATATGCCTGCCTCTGCCTCCAGAGTGCTGGAAGTAAAAGTGTCTGCTGGCACACCCAGCTGTTTTTAGAATCTTAAGCTTACAATTCAATTGTTACAAAACAAAGTACCTTGCACTGATAATTCTGTTCCATCTTTGCCATGCCTCCTTGGTGGGTTTCCTTGGAATTATAAGAGTTGAGTAGGTAGAGACGGACAGACTTGGAAATATTGTTAAGTGATGTATGGAGCAGGAAAAAAAATTAGTTGATTACTAAGCACTAAATTATTGCATTAGATTTCCAATTTTTGCCCATCTTAGTAGGACTAGACGCAACACAATCCCTCTTAATGAAGCAGGCTGTCAGCATTCTGGTGTTGTCTTGGAGAAGAAGGGTGGATGCTGAAGTTTTCTACCTTCTCATGTGCGGCTGTGTAAGCACCCCCAGCTGTAATAAGTACAACTGCTGAAGTATGGAATTTGCCAGTGTCTTAATACTTATTTCTACATCCAACAATGTGCTTGATCAGATCTAACTGGGTTATTTATAAATCAGTATGACAAAGACACTGGATGAAAACACTTATAATTAATAACATAATTAGCTTTGACTGGTCATGCAATAAAAGAGGCCTAAACAAAAGAACGAATACATATCCCGAATACTAACATCTTCAAAATTAAACTTGAGAAGGCATAATTACTTGCATAAAATAAAATGAAAATAAAAAATACCATCATATTTTAACAAGTTGTTTTTCATCACATATATTTAGCTACTATACAGTTGTGTTCGTAGTCATAAATGTGATCTTGGGCTAAGTTTGATTCTTTTGAGACAATGTCACGGCTTATCTGACTTTAATACAGTTCATGTTGGCAACCAATCACTATCAGTGCGGTGCTGATGACACGGTGTATTGTCACTACCCTCAGCATGGCCTTGGAGTAGAGAATGCCTGCACTCTCTCCTTACATGGACAGGAACCTCGCTTCTACAGACAGTGCCTGAGAAAGTTCTGAGGACTCGGGTTCATCAGGACTGACTGCTGCTTTTCTTCTAATTGCTTAGCTCTTGACAGATGTGTTAACAGAAGACTATAGCATCAACACACTAGTGTGTCAACAGAAGACTATAGCATCAACACACTAGTGTGTCAACAGAAGACTATAGCATCAACACGCTAGTGTGTCAACAGAAGACTATAGCATCAACATGTTAGTGTGTCAACAGAAGACTATAGCATCAACATGCTAGTCAATATTGTGCATAGGAATAAAGCTCTAAATTGTGTTTCTCTCTCCCCCCATATGTGCATAGGAATAAAGCTCTAAATTGTGTCAATATGTCAAAGACAACCGTTTATAAACATGTTGCCACAGTTCTGTAGACTGTATTTCATTCTTTTCAAATCATTTACTCTCGCCCTAAAATTTTTTTCTGCACATCCACTTTTCTCTCCTCACAAATACTGTATTTTAGTTTCAAATATTTACTTTTCTTTGGTGTGCCTCCTGCACTGTGATTTCCCCCATTAATAAATTTGTGTCTCTATCCCTCGCTTGCCTATTGTCAGTTCATTTCAGTGAACATTTGTAAAGCATTGGGGATGTTCTCTGCTTACCCTCACATGAGGCAGGAGAAAAGTCAAGAAAGATTCCAAAGTTTCGTAAGCTAACTGTCAGTAACTCACATAGAGAAAGCTTAAGAAAGGCTGGGCGAGGGTGGAGGCTATGAGTTTGCCTTAAGACAAGAAAATCTGAGATCCAAGTAGCAGAGACAACAAACGGTAGATGGAGTGCAAATCAGAGTAACACAAGATGGATACAATGGCATGCATACCCAGTTACAAAATTACCTTATTCTATGAATAATATAGTAACCCACCGTTTGTATAGAACATTTTCTCATGTAAATTAAAGTTGTGTGTTTTCAAAGTTGTTTATGAATAAAGCATTTAAAGTTGAGATAGTTATCCATTTTAAACCTCTCACACACCATGGCATAGTTATCATGATGGTGGTTCCTAGATAAGGAGAGGGAGGCTGCCTGCTCAGTGTCATTTCCATTCCATCGAGACACAATTTCGACTTTCTAGGGTTTCTCCCACCAGCCCACCATGGCCTCTAATACAATATTCCCAGTTCCAGTCTTCTGGAGCCATGACAAATCTATAGGGACCTTGTCGGGGCTAAATATCTGTGAAGTGTTTCGGGATGCTCTCCCAAAATAGACTCTGCACGGGCACAGTCCACGTGGCAAAGCAGGATGTGCAGCTTCTATCTAATCGGATCATTTGCAGATGGCATCAAATCCATAGTGTCCCCCCACTGTGGTGATTATTTCCTCGGTGTTACATAAGCCACCAACCTCTGCGCCCCTCAGGTCCTTGCTCGTTTCTCTAGCCCCTGGATCCCGGCTTAACTCGCTGGTCCTTCTGTTCTGGAGGCAAGAGCTTAGATATCAAACAGGAAGAAAACCATGGCTGCACCTTAACGCATCCTTTTGATAAACGATGGCAGTGGGTTGTGGGGAAGGATGAGCAAAGCCTGAGGTGGCCACAATCACCTTAGAACTGGTGTGGAGGTGAGAAACTGGCAAATATTAAGAGGAAAAGGTGTGCACACATCAGAAAGGCAGACGAGGAGCCACTGGCAGCATTTGTGTTTTCCTTTGGCAATGCAGAGGGTTGTATACATTTTTAATGCACGCGTACAGAAAGACTCAAACAGGATGATTCTGATAGGAGGTAGGCACCGATGTAATATATGCTTCTTTTCATGGTGGAAATGGGAGGTTGGCTATCTAAAAGAATTTTGCCAAACCATACAAAGCATTTACTATTTTGTGCTCTGTAGGAGGGGATGTTCTAAATAATACTCATTTTGCCTACAGTGTCTCCATGGTGCTTTTATTAATAGGTTTTATAAGGATCTAAAGCAGTCACTGTAAGCTTTCTCACTTTGTAGCCATCAGACTCCCTGGAAGGGGTTTCAAATACCAACTCATTTAATGCTTGATGCAACGGTATTTCTTCTACTGGGACCTTAGACGTGTTTTCTCAGATAGGTGTGAAGGGAAGGCTCTAAAAGTCTGGCCCAGAGCCAGCTTAACCTCTCCGTTCAAACTAATGGAAAAAGGAGAACAAGAGAAAATGGAACGCCTACCCAAACCAAAGCCAAAACAGCAGTGACAGTAGCAGAAACTGTGCCTAACGCAAGAGCCCCCACTGGATAGCTGATAGAATCCACAGGCTTGTGCACGGCTCCTGCTTTGCCGGGAAAACCTCTAGACTTCCTACGAGTTTCCCTTTCCTAGGAGTCTCCCACTGAAACTAGAGCTGAAAGTTCTGCAGCTTCTGCCTCCTTGCTGTCCTTCTCGGGGTCCCCATTTGGCTTCTCTCTTGTCCTTTACTTCCCGGCTTCTTCCTTAGCTGGCCTGTAGCTAGTATCCCCCTGGGCAACAGTTGGTCCTAAATGGTAACTGAACTTAAGTCATCACTTTAGTCCTGGTGGTGGTGCTTTAAGTGGAGGGATGATGATGACAATTCTTAATCTTGGGTCCAAGGTTCCAACCCTTTAAGATGAGACCATTTCTGAGGAGGCCTTTAAGTGGTTCCAAAATGGAGAGGGCTCTCTGGTCTAAATCTGTGCTGTCTCATGAGGTTGTTTCCAGCTCTCTTGGAGAGTGAGTGGCCACTGCAACTGAGGCATATTACTGAATTTTAGTGAATTTAAGCTAAGATAGACACCCGGGTTAGGGACATCTGGAAACATGAAGAGCTGTTTCAACTTGAATGTAAAATCTTTTTTAAGATTCATTTATTTATTACGTATTCTGTCTGCATGTATGCCTGCCGGCCAGAAGAGAACACCAAATCTCATTACAGAGGGTTGTAAGCCACCATGTGGTTGCTGGGAATTGAACTCAGGACCTTTGGAAGAGCAGGCAGTGCTCTAAACCACTGAACCATCTCTCCAGTCCCCGAATATGAAATCTAAGGGCACATTATGCTTTTCTGATGAGACTTAAGACTCTAAACTGAATTTTTGTTAAGTAACATACTTTATTTATCTAATAGAATTTGAAAATTTACTATAGAAAAGTAATATCTGAAATCGACTATCTCAGCAATTTTAATCCTTCATATTGATATCATCTGGGAATCCTGTGGGGTAGGATAACATACTGAAATGATACATACACATGCAATAGGTGAAATCAAATAGATTATGGAGGTGGTTTGACAAAGAGTGGCCCCCATAGGTTCATATTTGTATACTTGGTTCCTAGTTGATACAGCTGTTTTGGGAAGGATTGGGAGGTGTGGCCTTGCGGGAGGAGGTGTGTCACTAAGGGTGAACTTGGAGGTTTGAAAAGAGCCACACTAGGCCTACTCTCCCCGCCTCCAACTTGCAGGTTAGATGTGAGTGTTCAGTTGCTGCACCAGTGCCTGCCTGCGGCCATGCTCCTCACCATGGTTGTCATGGACTAACGCTCTGAAACTGTAAGCAAACCCTCAGTTAAATGCTTTATTCTATATGTCGTCTAGGTCATGGTGTCTCTTCACAGCAATAGAAAAGTAGCTAGGACAATTATTAAACACAATTTTACCTGTTGATTTTTTTATAAACTTTTTCAAATACAGCTATCTGTAAGTTTAGATTGCATATGTAGCTTCTGTGTATTCTATTGGACAGTACTGCTTTGATACGTCTTATCATTTATTATAAACTCTTACTAAAATCGACACAATAGTCCAAGCATCCAATAGGCTTTGGTGGTTTGTTAACATGAATTTGCATAAAGAAAAACAGTAAACCTGTTATATACTATGTGTGACTTAGAGTCACAGAGTTTCCTAAATATTACACTGTTACACAATAGGAAAAAATGGAATTCTTGAGCGTCTTATAAGCAAAACTGTATTCCCCCCAGGTGAAAAATCGTATCTGCTACTCTGCCCGTATTTCTACTTCAAAGGTCCTAGCTACAGGCAGCATGAATCCATTCTTCAATCAGCAAATGCATTCACTGTGGGAATGCCAACCTTAGTATTAAGATGCAGCAAACATCTATCTAAGCTTGGTACGTGAGCCCACGGTTTCAGAGGAAGGTTTCCTGTGGGTGGATGGAGGGTGTGTGATGTGATATTCTCACGCATACATCCATATTTCATTATGATTCGGCCATAAACGGTTTGTTTCTTCCACTTCACCATCTCAAATAAAACACCCACAACATCACAACACACCAGGGGCATCCTGCCAAGTGAGTGGGAAGTTCAAGGAACTCCCTGTTGCTGTCACTTGGAGAGAGAGCTGCCAAGACAGGGGATTCCTCCTGAGGTCCACTCTGACTCCAGAGTTGTTCTCCTGTATCTGGTCAGTTCTCTGTAGCATTTCAATCATTGTTGTAAGGTTGTAAGACATTGCTTTTCCAGCCTGCTTCTGCTAATGTGGGAAAAGACATTCTCTACAGCACAGCCAGGACTGGAAACTTCTGCAGGAACCTCAAGTGTGCTTTGTGGGGTGGAGACAAAGTCCCAAGTTAACTACAGGTTCCACTTGTTCTGAAGTCTGCTGTTAATTGCTCAAATAACCCCGAGAAAGGGAGCGTTGAGAATTCCTAAATTTAAACTAGGAGCTTCTTGGGGTTATAAAAACTTAGTGTGTGAAAATCATAAAGGTTGGCTTTAATTAGTACCTGCAAGCATGTCATCTGTCCCCTCTGTGTGACTCTACTGTTCCATCAGCAAGTTGGGCCGATGATCCTTGGCCCTGCCACAACCAAGGAATGGTGTGACCCAATCTTTAAGTGAGTTCTTGAAGCTTATAGTATTTTCACAATGAAAATAGAGCCAGTTATTTTTTTAATCACTGTCTTGCCTGATGTGTTTCCATTGGAAACTGGCTGTGCAGGGTGAAAAGGTTTCCACTCCCTTGTAAGACAGATTCACAGGGACTATCAAGTGAGCACTGACTGGAGCCAAGCCTTCTCTAGAATGGCATCTTAGGTGTTTGAGAGTAAATGCTGATATGAAGGAAAAGGTAAGATTTCAGATCCTGAGGGTTAAAAATCAAGTTCCTCAAATAGGTTTGAATGTGAATATGGAGGAATATGGACATTATGGTGAATACCAAATGAATTTGGATTAATGAGGTTACTGACATTGGTGACAGTAGCCATGAAAATAGTCATCTTCTGCGATTTAGATTTGCTTTGATTTTGTCTTGCTTTTGCATCAATGACATTCTAGACAGGTCAGCATGCAGGTTAACTGTTCTGCAAGGCAACATGTGCAGCAACAGAAGTGAGGCGGAGGCTGGTCCAGGCAGCCTACTGCTCCCACCTCCCGCTCTGTGACTGCGTCCTCAGGGCCTGCAGTGGCCACCACGATAATGATGCAAGACAGGGTTCGAATCTCAAGCCGAGGCTCCCATTTCCATGCTGGTAAGTAAATTATGTAGAGTAGAATAATGGATTCTTTGATGAACTGTTGATGTTCCTTATACAATAATTAGGTATTGCCAATCTTTTTCTTTAAAATCCCTGGTCGAAGTAGTAGTGCATTCTTAAAAATCTTAAACAAATTACCTTTCAGAATCCATCTGTATGATACATTTTTAATCTTCAGACTGAAATATGAGTTTCTACAAATCAAGCCCGACAAACACTGAATATCCATCTATGTCATTTCAAATACATGGTCCCAAGGCAGCCAACTAGGGATGCCTTTGCTCCCTCTCATTTGGCACTGTAACCAAATATTAACCGGGCACAGATGATTATTGAATGGCTATCTTTCATTTGGATGTAGTGTGCACCTTATGGGATGCTGAAAGTTACAAATATTGTGGGCTGGAAAGTTGAACCCAAAGCACACCCAGTCAGGTCAGCTCATCACACATTGTGGTGCCTTTGTTTTTCTAGAACCGAGGAGGGAGCAGGCGCCATCTTTTCATCCCTTCCTGGCACTCATCCGGTTTTTGTTTGGGGTGAGGATATTCTTGGTTATACCTAATTGATGGGGCTATTTAATTTCCCATAGAGACCAAGGGGCACCTTTGGGCAAAAAATAACAATAAGAAGTTCAGGAACAGTGAAACCTTTTTATTCTATCTTTGGGCCTCTTTTAATTTTCCTGTAGTTTATAACCCTTCTCACTTCGTCTTAAAGACGTAATGACTGATGTTTCTACTCTGCTGCCTTTGGCCCAGGTGATTTGAGTCTAGAATGCTTTTAGAGACATCTTCAGTGACTCCATGGTAGGGAGCCTATAGCCTGTTCCACAGAACGGCCTCCCAGCATTCTTCCTCCGCGCTCTCTCCTCCCTCGGAAAGTGGTCTAGACTCAGTGACTTGATCAGAGCTGGTAGAGTTGAACAGAACTGGCTTCCTTCTTGCCGACCTTCCTCTCTTCTCTCTGATCTGAGCAAGTCTCCATGTTGTTCACATCTCTAGAAAGACACTTACCCGAGAGGAGCTGGGGAAGATTCAGAGAGGAGTCTGGAAATGGGTCTGTCCTGGTTAAGGCCTGAGATGCTGACAGCTTAGGTTATTATCTTGACTGAAGCTTCACAACAATACCTGAGTTAGGTCCCACCTAGATTCCTAATCCCTGGGAAAGGCACCACACAACAAATACAGCACGAGGCATTAGGCGTGGCGTGACACTTCAGCACACGGTCAATACAGCCCCCAACACCAGGAATACCACACTGTCCGTAAGCATCACGAGGCCAAGATCTGGTTCTAATGCCTCCTTCTGTATCTGCAGGCCAACATAATTCCCAACAAATATAGAAACTCAAAAGGGGATGGAGAAATGAAAGAAGGAAAAAAGAAAAGGGAAGAGGATAGTGAAAAGTTAGCACCAGAAAAGTAACGGAGTTGTAGTTTACCTAATAGGTCTGAGAATTAAGGCAGCTGCCCTAGACTTATATTCCCTTAAATGACTTTGATTCTGGTCTTAGTAAGTGTTTCTATTGCTGTGCTAACACATGATGACCAAAGGCACAATGGGGAATAGAGGGTTTGCTTCTTACAACCTGCAGACCACACTCTTATCACTGAGGGAAGTCAGGGCAGGAACGCACGGCAGGAACTGGTACAGAAACCAGGGGGGAATTCAGCTTCCTGTCTTGTTCCTTATCACTTGCTCAGTTTGCTTTTCTTTACACAGCTCGAGGGTGGCAGCGCCCACAGTGGGCTGAGCCCTTACCCATCCATCATTCATCAAGAAACTGTGGGGGTGGAGAGAAATCGCCCAACAGATTTGCTTGCGATGCCGTCTGACGAAGGCGGTCCTTCAACTGAGATTCCTCTGCCCAAACAACTCTGGCTTGTGTCAAGCTGACGTGAAACTGACCGACATGTTTCTACTTCTGACATAATTTTATGTTTGGTGAATTGCTTAACAAGTTGCATGTGGCAGAGCTAGAACCTTCAAAGAACTTTGTAGAAGGTGGCAGCGCAGAATGGCCGCTTCGCTAGGTGGCCGGGCCCTCTGGCCATGTGTGCTCCTGGGAGGAAGTATTAGATCTTTGAAGGTGGGCAGCCTACAAATGGGGCTTAGTGATAGAGCCCCCCACCCCATGCTGAGGATGCCAGAGGCAAAAGTGAGGCACAGCACAGGGTAGACAGGAGGTTCTTTGCGAGGGTCACCTAGTTCTGGGCAGGGCTGCTCCCTGGAAAGGCTGTACACTCTGTCCATAGCTTTCCCATGATATTGGAGAATGTTTCCCTTTCTACCTGAGCTTCCCAGAACATCAAGAGAACATGGAGTAGATACACAGATGCTCACCTTCCAACTAGGAGGGAAAGAGCTTTGGTGGAAATAAATAGCTTTTGAAGAGTTGGTGATCTGATGCGAGGAGGATTATGGACGGGAATCTTCAGAGGAGAAAAGCAGAGGCCTGAAGGAGGTGGGAGAGCTTGACCTTGATGTGAGTCTAAGGGGAGCCATAGATGAGGGGGCGACTGACCCGATGCTCTCGTAGATCTGTATGGGAAGGGGAGGCCGACTCCCACATCACGGCCCAGGATTACTGCAGTGTTTCCTCCATCTCTTCCCACAGCCTCAGTTCCCTGTCCCTCACCATGGATTTGAGCCTGGGAGAGCCCTCAGGGTTCTGCAGGGCCTTAAAGTGGCACAGAGACCACAAGTAGACAAACCGCTGTAAGAGGGTAGTAGAGAACCCAAGAGCAGGGTATCACAAGATCAGCACCAAGGAAGACTCCAGGCTGAATGGGAACAACAGTAGCTCAGCCCAAATTTGCCTCCACACCATAGGAATCCTTCAGAAAGAGGCATGGCCCCAGAGGAGGGGCAGGGAGAGTCGCTGAACTCCTAAGCTGAAGTTTCACCAGCCCATAGGATGGGATAATAAATGAACTCAGACACAGAGGCAGAAAGAACATCACAGGTCTCACTCAGTTCAGCTGCTGCAGTGAAATGCTTAGCTACCTCAGGGCCTCTCATTTGCCAGGAGGGCAATTAGGGGAGCGGTGGGGAGAGGGGAGCTTCTCCAATAACCAAAAACCCCAGGTCCCTCCACCTCCAAAGGGCTGGGGACGTTCTGTGTGTGACTCAAAAGTTTGCTCTACCAGCTAGGTCCCAAATGATGTTTTGAAAGTGAAGGGGAATCAGAGGGTGATGAGCAATAACACAGCGAGAACACGCGGAGTTGGAGCTTTAATCAACATCAGCTGGCTGCCAAGGACTGCGGCTCAGCCAGGCACGCTCGTGCGGCATTGCACTGACAGCAAGCTTGCACGTGTTCACATTGGTAGATTAATCACTAATTTTGAGTGTTTTAGTATGTTTGGGACAAACACCAGGAAAGCCCTCCACTTCCAGTTGAGGGCAGCATATAAAGAGCGACAGCTGTTTGTAATGACTAACCTGAGGTCAACTCACTCATGTTTGCTGCACCTGGGAGGGCTGCAGCAGCATAATCTAAGAACAATTCCATGCTTTGAAGAAACTGAGGTCGCAAGACCCCTTGTCTTGTTTTCTTGCAAGCACTCCGAAAGGTCATACGATTATGTCCTGGTTGGTCTTATGTCAACATGACCCACAAATTAGAGTTATCTGAAGCGGGAAGGAACCTTAATTGAGAAAATAATGTCACAAGGTCTGACTTTAAGGCATTTTCTTCATTAGTTACTGATGGGAGAGGGCCCACCCCATTATGGGTGATGCCATCCCTGGGATGGTGGTCCTTGGCTTTAGAAGAAAGCAGGCCGAGAAAACCATGGGAGGCCAGCCAGTGAGTGGCACCTCTCAGCAGCTATGCCTCAAGCTTGCAGAAGTACTTAGTAGGACTGCTGTGGGATGAACTTTTTGTACCTTGTGAAGATGTGTCTGTTTTACATCATCTGCTAAGGCATCTTCTAGTTGGTTTAATAAAGAGTTAAATGGTCTATAGCTAGGCAGGAGAGGAAAGGTGGGTCTTCTGGACAGAGATAGGAACTCTGTGGAGAATTTGAGAGGTGGGTAGTTTGCCAGGGAGAGGTGGAGGAAGTCGGACATACCCTGTACTGAGGAAAGGTAACGAGCTAGGTGGCAGAATGTAGATGAACAGAAATGGGTTAAGTTTTAAGAGCTAGTTAGGAAGAGGCCTAAACTAAGGCCAAGTTTTCATACTTAATAAGAAGTCTCTGTGTCACTATTGGGAGCTGGAGGTTCAGAGAAAGTCTGACAACATAGGACTGCTATGTGATACTGGTTTTGCAGCCATGAAAGTTGAGATATTGAAGGGATCATGGAGTCTTTCCCCATAGGTGTTTTTTGTCAGGGTACCACAACAGAAAAAGCAAGTAAAACAAGAGATGTGTCTGTCCTACTCCTGTGTTGGGGTACACATGCACACCACTGTGTGTGGCCCTGTCCTACTCTTGTGTTGGGGTACACATCCGCACCGCTGTGTGTGGCTTTATAAAGGGACTGGGGATCTGAAGCTAGATCCTGGTTCTTATGTAGTAGGCACTTTATCCACTGAGCCATCTCTCTGGGTTCTATTCTTATTTATTTTTTAAATCAGTTTAAATAAATGATAAGGGGTGTACTATATGAGGAGCATGGAAATGTTAATAGTAACCTAGAAACAGAAATGCCCACGGGCTTAGCTACAAAGTGCAAGGGGCCTGGAGGCTTTGATAAAGTCCCTGGGAGGCCTGAGGCAAGCAAGAATTCCCAAAAAGCAGCCAACAGCTGACCCGGTTTTCAAAAATAGGGAACCTGAGCCCTGCACATTTGATACCTGGGAGGACGGATGTTGATTCTTTGGCAGATAGGTCCTCGGCAGAGAAAAGAGGTAGCAACTCCGATTTAGCCACCGGCTTGGATTTTAATATAAGCCACAAAGAACTAGACTGCTTTCACTTGTTCACGGTTACTCCTTTTATTATGAAAGCAGATGGGATTTTACACACTAACATTTATTTTAAGGCTTTTGAAGTTTCCTGTAGGATTCATTTTCAGAAAATTTAAACTAATTATATTTGAGAAGTACGTAAAATGCCATGATTTTAAACTCTCTTTTAATTAAATTCCAGTCTCATTCAGGATTTGTTTCCCCTTGGAAGTTCCAAGGTAGGGATGAGGGTCCTGGTGTGTGCTGGTTAAGTACTCTACCACTTGGGTCATATGACAAGTAGAGTATCAATTCCTCCCAGGGGATCTTTAATTCTTCTGTAGAATGTACTTTGTACTGTTCTGAATTCTGTTTAAGGATTTTTTTGTGTGTGACTAAAAGCGATTATTGGATTTCTTGATGGCCTGTAGCCAAGACAGACAACCTAGTTGCAACAATGACATGACACCAACCTGACAAATTCAACTCAAAAGTTATTTGAATTTGCTCTATTTAATACATCAATGTCATAACTATAGGGTGAAGTGAGCCTATTAAATAAAAGGTCACCATATTACATTCTGAAAGACAACTACAATAGGATATGTGCCAAGAATGTGACACAACTGTAGGGAACAAATAAAGTACTGACTGTCATGTATTATTTGACATGAGCACACTCATATCAAGTACTCCAATGCCTCAGACCCATAGGAAAATGGGAAAGCCCCACCCCCTGCCAGGGTGAGTCTCCAAGGGATGGCAAAGCCTTCCTTTGGTTCTTGTGTGGATGGTGATAATGTGTACCGAAAATGTCTACCATAGCTTCTTTCTCCCTCTGGATAACTATGGTCTAAAGACTGATATAGAGACGGCTCCTACTAAGATTAGGTAAACCTGTCCCTGTTCGCTGTATATAACACCCACCGCCTTGTTTATCTGTATGTAATAACTTGGATTCCCTTTTCAACAGTATATAATAAACAGGATGAACTTCTGGGATGCTGCAGTTTCTCCATCAGAGAGTTCAGGCCATCTAATCTCAGCTTCTCCGTATGCTCATGTGTTTGTCTCTTCTTGCTGGCCCTGTCAGGTCAGTCCCTGGAGCCATGCAGGCTATGGCACATAGCAGTTGGGAAAGCCAGTAAATTTGATCTTACTGATGGAAAACCAGTGCTCATCAGAAGTATTCATCTCATGTAGTGTGTCCTAGAAAGTTTAATGCTTTCAGCCCAACCTCTGAGGTTGGATAATTCTGCTCACCAAGTACTCCATAGATTTCCCCTTGATTCTAGAACAGAGCCCACATTCTATTTTTACAGTGTTTCTAGCCACTCACATTCTTCTTCTATGACCCTGATTCAGTGACTAATATTCCTTATTTCTATCTGTTGTTTCCTCCCAGGCCACACGTCGTGTTCCCTGTCAGGCTGTGGGAAGGAGCTGATGAATGGATAGTGTCTTGGAGTGGTGGATATATGTGGGGGATCAATTCCACAGGGATAGACCACATCAGAGTACAGAGAGATGTAAGAGGCTAAGATAAGAGCTATGTAGAAAGAGGAAATGAATGCTAGATTTGGACCTTAGAGGGAGACATCAAATCGATGGAAGAGTGGAGAAGCTAAAGCTAGGGAGAGAAGCAGGAATGAGCATGGACTGAGGTGTGTGCTATTTCTCGTCAGTCATCAACACAGTCTTGACTCTATCTGTCTCCCTGATTCCAAGAGAGAGGAGAGCTAACTCATTCCTCCATATATCAGTTTTATATTCTGAATATTCCCCTTTTGGCTTCCACAGAGTACAGATTTTCACTTTTCCTTTATCTACTCTCCCACCATACTGAATTCTTGGTTAAAAATAGAGCTGTGGGTTACTCTTGTGAGAGTCCTGGACCCAGCCGATATCCCTGGATCTGTATAGTGATATGGCATCTCCTAGATCACACATATGTAAATTGATGTCCAACTCAATAACTATTGACTGAAAATAATATTTCCCAAAGTATTCTGAAGTATTAATGTACAAGTGTCAAGGTATCATGATGGAATATCTTCCTTTAAAAACCACACTGTTGAGTGTACATGTTCATGTTCTGAGATGTATCTACTCAAAAGGAAGGCATTTGGATACCATGGCCATAACACCTGCACTCCTGACCCCCATGGAGATTTTTGTGAATTTTAAATCCTCTACTGTGCTTGACATCAACAAAAGCTTCCACGAGCTAACAGTCACACACACAGAATGAGGAGGAAAAAGCACAGTTCCACAAGACGGAACATTTCCCACCAAGTTGCTGACCAACTTACTGCTAATAAAAGCAAGCTTTAATGAATTGCAGTCCACACATGCAAATTATCATTATTCCATTTTACCCATCCAACAGTAGAGTATGGATGAGCCAGTTAAGAAGTGGTGCTTTGAGACAAATAGGATAGAATTACAATCTGATTTTCTGTCTCATCCCTCAAACCGTTGGAAACTGAAAGGGGAGAAAATGGCCTGTGGTATTAGTTACTGTTGTGTATATTGTGCTCAGTTCCTGAAATTTTCTTCATGTGTTCCATTCTGGTGTCTGTCATATAAAATTAATTATGTTAGTAATTTTTGCTTGTTTTCCATAGAAGGCACATAAGTGTCTCATTAATTCTAGCAGATCTAGCTATAATAACTTTAAATAAATTTAAATATAATTGGATGATAATTCTACAACATAATATAAATTTGTACTTGCTTATATATAGTATTTATAACAAATGTGTATTTATATATTTAGCTAACAAAGATTTTATCAATAAAGATTGATAAACTCAAACAACAACAAAAAACTTCTACTATTTCCTTCTTCCTTGACTCCTTTCCTCTCACCCTCCCTCCCTCTTTCTTCCTTCCATTTTCTTTTTCCTCCTTTCTTTCTCCATTCCTTCCTTTATTCTCTCTTTCTCTCTCTCTCCCTCTCTCTCTCTTTCTCCTCTTTCACAAATGTATCTTAGGTTACCCTAGAATTCACTCTATACAGTAGTCTGGCCACAGACTTATGGCTAGCCTCCTGCCTCAGTCTTCTAAGAACTGTAGGCCTGTGCCACCATACTCAGCTTCATTTGTTTTTAAATCACTAATATGTGAGCTACAATATGAGAAATGCTCTATATTGTTAACACAACAGGCTTTAGTCATTCATGTATTTCACAACTATTTATGTCGGACACTGCTCAGGGTGCTGGGGGTATATAGCTTAATAGAACTAACAACAAATGTTCTCAGAGGCTTTGTTTTAATTTAAAAACAACAGAAAAGCAATCAAACAAAAACTCACAAATGGTTGTACACATATGTGTTATTATACCAAGAAAAGTTATTTAATATAAAGAAAATAAATAGAATGATGAACATCTTGAAAAGTATGTCCAGATAAGACCCCAAGGAGGAATTGTGTATGTATACATTTTGAATGCATTTTACTTTCTTCTTATTGTATGGAATATCAGTGGTTAATATTTGATATTTTAATTGGCATACAAATGCCAATTTTCATTGATATTTTCATGCATACATTCTGTTGTATTTTCCTTGTGTTTCCCTTTAGCCTCTTTCCTTCCCTATATCCCTCATTGTCCCTTCTTACCCATCCTCTTCTTTCTCCTAACTAGAAAAAGGTCACATTTGAGCAGGGGACTGGAGTGAGGAAAGGAGCCAGTCTCAATTCCTGTAATGGCCAAGAGAACTCAGGACAAAATATAAAAACAAAAAACAAATTTAGCTAAAAGAATAGAAATAAAAACTACCTAAAAGACCCTAAGAACCACTCTCTGGAGATTGTCAGGAGAAACATTCTGCTCTAGACCCTGGGTGCGCCTGGGTCTACTGGGTATGTCAAGGATGTAAGACCCTAAGTGCTCTTAACTGCAAAAATTACTGACAGTTGAGTTTGCAGCTGAAATCTTGTTAAGCCTCCCTTGGGGACATAAAGCAGGGTACCAAGCTGCTACTATAAGTGGCGAATTCCCCAATCCTGGTGGTGTTCCTCACTGTGCACTGTACTAGAGCCTTCTGTCTAGGCCAAGGGTTATCCACGTGGGTTTCCATGGTGATAAGGAAAATCAGTGCCAGCACATTGACCCTCCTGAGTCATAAAGTCTTTGTTTCTGACCCATGAAATAGTGATAATCTGATTTCCTGGCCTATCACTAAAGTAAATCAAATTCCAGACCCTAAGAGAGAGAGTCAAAAGAGAAAATGACCCTGGATGGATTTACTGCTGGTGTGATTTAGGCTCCGTCTATGTCAAGGGAAGTAATTACGGTTTCGATAGGAAACATGCAGTGTATTTGGCTGAAGAATTGAATGACAGATTTTGGGATAATCACAGCACTTGAAATTCAGGAAAATCACCTATATGAGAGAGCCAAAGGAAGGATTATGGAATCTGTATGTGAATTTTATACTTCACACTCTTGGCCTCTGAACTGTTTACAAAGCAGACCTCATATAGCAAGATCAATTTTATAAAAATGAGACTTCAACAGCTTCCTAGTTTACAGTTTGCACTTTGAACTCAAACAACGTAATCATCTTCTACAACAATAAAAAGCTCTTTGGAGAAATGTAATAGGATACTGAGCCTTTACAGGAATATATTCAGTGTTCAGAATCTAAAATGATTTAATATAAAAAGAAGCAAGAGTATGTGACCCATCCTTAGGCAAAACAAAACCAAATAAAACAAACAAACAAAACAAACACACACAAAATAGCACCAGTAGAGCATGACTCTGAGTTGCCCAGTATGGTAGAACTAGATGACAAAGGTTTCTTCTTTTGGGAGGAGGATGAAATTGGTGCTCTGTCACTGTTTGGTTAGCCTGGTATTTCCTATGCTGAGGACTGCTGAGAAGTCAAGATCAATGACACTGGATTTTGATCCTACTGCACATACGGGCTTTGTAGGCGCCTAGGCAGTTTGGATGCTCCCCTTATTAGACCTGGAAGGAGGTGGGAGGTCCTTGGACTTCCCACAAGGCAGGGAATCCGGACTGCTCTTCGGGCTGATGAGGGAGGGGGACTTGATTGGGGGAGGGGGAGGGGGAGGGATATTGGAGGCGGTGGAGGGGAGGAGACAGAAATCTTTAATAAATAAATAAAAATAAAATAAAATAAAAAAACAAGCAACCAAGACCCTTCTACAAGCTCAAAATTCCAGAAACCACTATAAATGATATAGCTAAAATTCTAGAAAAAAGTTCAGGGCCTTTCTTTTAAAAATGATCAATGGCCACACAGAAGAATAAACAGCTATAAGGAAGTAATGAAGTAAGGAATTCAAATCAACTCAGTGTCTAGATAATGTTAGCAAATTGATGTAAATGTCAGAAATATAGTGGGGAAATTCAAAAGCATGACAGAAACATTGATTTAGGAAAGTAAGATTCTGTAAAAGAATCACAAAAATAGGCTCAAAATAGATTCAATTAAAAAAAGCATATTTGAGAGCATAGTCATAGACAACATCAATCAAAAGAAACAATATTGAAGTAGAGACAAGATAATAGATTCACATACATGTAAAGAAAAATTGATCATAACCAAAACTTTGAATAATTCTGAGATATGCTTAGGAAACAAAACCTAGGAGTCCATTAGGCAGAAGGAGTTGAGATAACCTTTAAAGGCATAGTGAATCCACTCAGTAAAATTATCAGAAATTTTCAAAAATCTACACCAAGAAATAATTGTATCCAACTTTCCTCTTTCAACACACCATCCAACCCAGAAATCAACCCAGAAATTTCAGAGATAAGCTACATCACAAATG
The DNA here is from genome assembly GCA_025134845.1 of Neodon shergylaensis. Lineage (NCBI taxonomy): Eukaryota > Metazoa > Chordata > Mammalia > Rodentia > Cricetidae > Neodon > Neodon shergylaensis. Next base: position 13,955,639 of record JABTXL010008166.1, read on the forward strand.
TACACCTCTTAGAAATATATAAATCATTCTATCCAACAGCTCTAGAATATATATTACTCTCAGAAGCTCATAGAACATTCTCTAAAAATAAATCACACTATAGAACATGGAGTCAACATGAAATAATTGATGTAATTTCTTATATATTATCAAGATTATAGCAAAATAAAAGTGGAAATCCGCCCCCAAAGAAACGACCTGAATATTTGGAGAGTAAACAATGCACTATTGAGTGAATGGTGGGACACTGAAGAAGCCAAGAAGGAACTTCTAAAATTATTAGAATCAAAGGAAAGTCACAGCAAAATTATTAGAAATTCTGAATAAATTTTATAAGTGATAACATTAAAACAAATCAGGAAGATTATAAATAAGTAATCTAGTGATAAACACCAAAGGCTTGGGAAAAAAACCAAACTGCAAAGATGTAGATGACCAAATTTATAAAAACCAAAGTTGACAATAAGGAATAGAAACAAAAAGATCAATGCAGAGACTCAATCAATGAGTTGGTACTTTGAAAAGATAATTATGATTGACAAACTCCTAGCCAACCTAGTTGCATGAAAGGCAGAGAAGACCCAAATTCATTACATTAGACATGAAAAGGGAGTTGTTGCAACAAATTCTAATGAATCTAGAGGGCCACTGGGAAAAAAAAACACTTAGAAAACCTATACTCCAGAAACTTGGAAAATCTATAATAAATCAATGAATTCCTAGGCATTTATGATTTATGCAAATTGAATAAAAAAGATAAAACAACTCAAATAAATCCATAACAACCAAGCAGGGAGAAGTAGTAATAGCAAATCTTTACACAAAGAAAAACTTAGGACTGGACTGATGTGGGATTCCCCTCTGTATGCTATAAATATGTTTTATTACCATTGGTTAATAAGGAATCTTGTTTGGTCCATGGCAGGGCAGAATATAACAAGGCAAGAAATCTAAGCAGAGCTAAAGGAGGAAAGAAGGTGGAGTCAGGGAGATGCCCTGTAGCTGTCAAAAGAGAAAGATGCCAGAACCTTACCAGTAAGCCACAGCCTCGTGACAATACACAGTTTAATAGAAATGTGTTAATTTAAGATATAAGAACTAGCTAGAAATACGCTTGAGCCATTGGCCGAAGTAGCTTCTTTATTAACCAATGGCAATAAAACATACAGTATACAGAGGGGAATCCCACATCACTGGACAGAAACATTCATTACTGAATCTCACCAAACCTTTCCTTAAAGTGCTCAAAGTCTTGGCTAGAAAGTAAGACAAGAGAAAGGAAAAAAAAAAAAGGACTGGAGAAGTCAAGATATCTCTCTTTACAGATGACATGATCCTATACTCAAAAGACTTTAGAAACTCCACCAGATGGCTCTTAGATATGATTAACATCTTTAACAAGGTAGTGAGATACAAAATCAACATACAAAAAAATTAGCAGCCTTTTTCTATATAATAATGAAATTGCTGAGGAAGAAACCAGGAAAATAATATCACTCTTAATAGCTTCACAAAGTAAAATGATGTACCTAAAAATAAACCTAATGAAGGAAAGGAAAGACCTTCATGACAAAAACTTTAAAACACTGAAAAAGGATTTGAAGAGGACACTATAAGGAAAAACCTTCCACACTCATAGATTGGCAGAGTTAACATCGTATAAATGGCTACATTATAAAAGCAATCGTCACAAAATTCAATATAATTCCCACAAAATTTCTAACTACCTTTTTAAAAAAACTAGAAAAATAATCCTAAAAATTACAAGAAAGTACAGAAGACCTCAACTAGCCAAAACAACCATCAACATAAAGCAATGTTAGAGGAATCATAGTACATGATCTCAACCTGTACTACACAGTGATGGTAACAGAACCGTACAATAATGATGCAAAACCAGACACAGAGACCAATGAAATAGAGCAGGGGGTCTAGAAATAAATAGGAACAACTACAGTCATGTATTCTTCACCAAGAGTGCTTTAAAAATGTATTTTAGAAAAAGGATAATGTTTTTAGCAAATGCTGCTGGGAAAACTGGAGATTTACTTGGAGATGAAGAAACTAGATCCACATGTCTCACACGGTATAAAAATTAATTAAAGTGAACCAAAGATCTTAATGCAAGAACTGAAGCTGCTGTACCAAGCATGCATGTGGTATACATACATACATATATGCACATACAGCCAAAGCAGTCATATAATAAATAAACCTTCAAAAATAGGTTAACGAAAGACTTCATAACTTCTATGGTAGTAGCATTTCATTTGTATTTTAATAAATAAAGCTTGCTTGAAGACCAGAAAAGTAAAACAGCCACACTGGCCAGCCTTACAGACCAGGCAGCAATGACACATACCAGTAGCCACACTAGCTTGCCATAGAAACCAGGCTGTTGGATTGCACATACTTAATCCCAGAACTAGGGAAGGAGACAGTTCTCAGTTTCAGTCTCATTCTGAGATTCCTGGAGGCAGGATCACCATTTTTGGACCAAGGTAGAAGTAAGAGCCAGTGACTAACTGTTTTGCTTTTCTGACCTTCAGGTTGAACCCTAATTTCTGTTTTTGAGTTTTTATTAATCGTACATCAATCTATGTATAACTCAAAAGGTATGAGTATCTGCAAGCAAACTTTCATATTACAAAGTTCCTACAGACTATGTTAAGTTAAAAAACTATTAACTCAAATTGTAAAACATGAGAATGAACACTTCATTTAAGTTTTAAAAAAGCCACATATTACCAAAGACAGTAGCAAACAATAACAAAGGAACAAAGAACACAAGATAAACAGAAGTATACTCCAAACAAGAATTCAGCATTGTTCGTAATTACATCAAATGTTAACAGGTTAACACTTCAACTAAATGTCAGAGATTGTTAGGATGAACTTTTAAGAGGATCTAAAATAGACTGTCTTTGAGATTTTTACTCTACATAGATTGAAAGTAAATGTATGGGAAAAGCTACACCAGGCCAGACACAGGAGACTTTAAAACAAAGAGACGTATCATGAAAAAGTCCAAGATGATAAGTAATCAGGAAGACAGATAACTACAGACATATCCACGGGATTAACAGAACTTCAAAATGCATTAAACAACTTAGCAAAAGAAACAGAAAAAAATCCCCGTTTTAGCAACTGATAGAACTAGCCAAAAATAAATCAATAAGAACATTATAGTCAGTCTGCCTTGAAAATAACCACTTAGAATGTCCAACTGTCCCAACTGTTCATGCCAGTGTTCTAGGGCAACTTTGAATTTCTCATATGGAAATAAGTGCTAGACCAAATTAAACATATTTGAGATGGTGCCAACTGCACTTCTAGCTCTCTCTTTTGGAAAACGTCTCTCTGAGGAGTTTATTGAAGATGTGAGATCATATCTTTCTATAATGATGATTTTGTTCCCTATCATTGAGCACCACCCTTAAAAACCAAGGCTGTATGGGTGCCCCACTATAGGCCTAAGATAGTTCTAGATTTTCCACTGTCTTATGACTCACAATTAAGACTCTGCCTAAACAGAGAAAATGGTCAAAAGTTGGGTCTGTGTGTCTCCCAGAACTTTTGGCCAGGATGTAAGAAGAAAAGGAAGCTGTTAGGGAGGCTGGAGCTGAAAAGATGTGTGGAGATTCCATGGCACAGCGTGGTAGGGAAAACACAGGAAAGAGAAGAACGAGCAAATGAGAAACGCAGAAACAGGCAGACACTTGGAGACACTTGGAGAGTAGGGAGTGCGATTGGACTCACACCAGGGAGATGATGTCATTTCCTGTTTCTGCCTGAAGCAGAGAATGGGCTGTTCTGAGGTTATTTGCTTGGAACTTTCCAGAGACCCTTATTTATGGTACTTTATTGTATATCCTTAGGGTGAACCCGTCTTACATGATTGATGGTGAGAGAACTCTTATGCACTCAAGAGGCTTAACTAGGCCAAAGTTATCGATAAAATGTATGAACTGTTTAGTAATCACCAACCCTCATAGCTGGTATAATTTAAGCTTGGCACTATCCTTTTTAGTCTTCCATATTTTGCTGAAATTTTAGATTCTTTAATGCCAACACTGCTACTTCTAAAAAATAAAACAGTTAACATATAAAATTCGCTTTGAAAAATGTGGAACAAGTATCAGAGGAATGTCAAAGAAAACTTTAATTTTATTTATATCTTACTGGGTCTACAAGTCATTTTTTATTTTCTTTCCTTTTTCTTTATTGTTTTAAATTTCATTTTAATTCCAACCACAGTTCTTCCCCACTTCTCCTTCTTCCCCCTTTGAGTCCTCCCCAGCCCACCCCCCCATCCACTCCTCCCCATGGGTAAGGGCTCCCATGGGGAGTCATCAAAGTCTGGTACATTAAGTTGGGGCAGGACCAAGCCCCTTCTCCCTTCATTAAGGCTGAGTATGGCTCCCAACATAGGGAATGGACTTCAACAAACTATCTCATGCACCTGGGATAGATCCTGGTCCTACTGCCAGGGGCCTCTCAGTCCAAGCTTCACCATTGTCTCCCACATACGGAGGGCCTAGTTTGGTCCCACAGAAACCCCACAGCTGTCGGTCTAGAGTTCCTGAGTTTCCACGAGCTTGGTTCAGCTGTCTCTGCAGATTTCTCCATTGTGATCTTGACCTCCCTTGCACATCTATTACCCCCTCCCTCTCTTCAGTTGGATTCCTGGAGCTCAGCCTGGTACTTGGTTGTGGATCTCTACATCTGGTTCCATCAGTTACTGGATGAAGGTTCTATGATGATAGTTGGGATATTCACCAATCTGATTATATGGGAAGGACGGTTCAGGTTCCCTCTCTACTATTGCTAAGAGTCTTGTAGATTATTGGGAATTTCCCTAGCACCATGTTTCTTTCTAACCCTATAGTGACTCTATCAAGATATCTCTTTCATTGCTCTCCCACCCTGTCCCTCTGCCCCCTCAACCATCCTGTTCCCTCATGTTCACATCCCCTGCTCCTCCACTTTACTTCCCTCTCCCACCCCCAGTTTATGCAGGAGATCTCATCTAATTCCCCTTCCCAGGGCAATCCATGTGTTCCTCTTAGGGTCTTTCTTGTTACCTAGCTTTTCTGGAGCTGTGTATTGTAGTTTGGATACCCTTTGTTTTACATCTAATATCCACTTATGAGTGAGTACATACCGTGCTTGTCTTTCTGAGTCTGGGTTACCTCACTCAGGATTTTTTCCCCTAGTTCCATCCATTTGCTTGCAATTTTGATGATGTCATTGTTTTTTTAGCTGAGTAATACACTCCATTGTGTAAATATACTACCACATTTTCTTTACCCCTTTTTCAGTTGAGGGGCATCTAGGTTGTTTTCAGGTTCTGGCTATTACGAATAATGCTTCTATGAATATTGTTGAACAAATGTCCTTGTAGTACAATTGAACATCCTTTGGGTATATTCCCGGGAGTGGTATTGCTGGATCTTAAGGTAGATTGATTCCCAATTTTCTGAGAAACTGCCATACTGATTTCCAAAGTGACTTTACTCAGAGGAGGAAAGAATGGGGGGGCATTAAAGTGACAGAGGAATTTAAAGGAAAAAAAAAAACTTTGACGTAAGTGGGATGTGCTCAATAAGAAAATAAGATATCCTGAGGTTACAATCGAGGATTTCAGAAGGGCCTGAAGTAAACTTCTTAAGAGCAGGGGTGCTCTGGACTTTGTACCTTAGAAAGGGAGAGATTCTGGCGTAACAAATGTCATGAATGAATGAAGGAATGAATGAATGACGTTATGATAAAGCACCACAGCAAGATGAACATGACTGAGGATGCAGGGAAAGTCAGCTGGTAAAGCCCCAGAAAACAGTGTGGCCTCTGACCTCTAGCTCCTATTCAGGACCAGATCTGAACTTAAGAAAGTAAAGAGGATAGAGGAGGGAGGGGACACTGTGTTTTTGTCCTTACCACAAAGCAAGTAGCTAATAGTCTCCATGGAGTGAATGAATGTTTGTGCAAACAAGGCTTTCTCCCAAACAGCCTATCACCATGCCACTGATGCCCCACTGATTCATGTGCAACCAATCCATCGGCAGTATCGTCCTGGTGCTGCTTAGAAACCAGACATCGAGGTCTTAAAGAAATTATTTTGCTATCTATTATGCTTCTATTATCAGTCAAGCGTGCTGCAGTATAGACTAATTTAGCAAGTGCAGCTTGGCCTACCACAGGTTTGCGAGAGCCAAATGGTTGCCAAGGACAGGGTGAACTTGAAATATTTAAATGAAAGCACATGCCTATCCTTTCAGCTTGAAAAGAAGCTGATGTAGCAGCATCTAGGTGATGCTTGCAGTTTTTTTTTCTATTAGTTCTGACTCATATTTACAAAAGTATAGCTCATTTTTCATAGATTTTCAGAAAGCATTTGGTTGTCCCGAGGAAATATGAAATTATGAAATAAATTGCTCCAGTTTTGATCGTTGTCCCACGTGACTCTTGGGATTCTGAAGTAGTACAATACATAAATGACAGTGTTAAAAAAAAAAAAACAGAACAAAAAATAACCCAAGGCATTCTACACGTTTAAACACGAGAACTTTGCCTTCATGCTACCTGACTCAAAGCTGTTTCCAGATTGTTCTAAAAGCAGCATGGGGTGGAGCAACCTTGGCTAGGTATCCAAATCCCTGTGATTATGGAAGTGCGGACCAGGAAAAGTCAAGTGCTGCCCAAGCCACAGTAACAGGCACCCAATATGGAGGCCCACGTGCCAGGCTTCCAATGCATTTCTCTCAATATTACACAATAAAGCTGTTACCGTGGCAACTGGACCTTCAACCACACAAAAGAAACACCTCAAATTCTTTCTTAAGAATGCCACAGATTGCACATGCACAAGGGATTAGTTTAAAAAATACTTTCCTAATGCTATTTTTAATGTCTGACAGATTTAGGATCCTAAATCAGAGATGATGAACAGGCAAATGAGATGAACCGAGTACATACACAGGTGAGTTACACCCTGACAATTGATTTGTTGCATGTGTTATGTGTACATGTGTGGATGCATATTTGCACATGTGTGGGTTGCATTTGTGTGCAGGTAGGTACATGCATGTACAGGTGGAGGCCCAAGGTTCAGCTTGTACCAGGATCCCTTGTCTATGCTTCCCAAGTGTGGAGTTACAGGCAACTACTACCACACCCCTTGGGCTCTTATGTGGGTTCTGGGGAGCAATACTGAACCATCTTCTCTGCCCCCTTGATAGTTTGAAATGGCTTGAAGTTTTACTGTAATGATGTAAATAAATACAAGTCTATGTAAGTGGGGTAGAGATATTTAATGAATGTGTTATTTCCTTCCCAGAATAACAGTAAAACAGAAGTCTTTCAGTTTAATTGAAGGACACCTGCAACCCACTCGAATCCTTGGTCCTTAGTGTCTGGCTTTCTACACAACATATGACCTATATGACTTAGACCCACATGAGAGAAGAGAACGTACCATGCCAGTGAGCTCAAGTCACTTTTGAAAATTAAAATTTAGGAACCAAATGATGGAGAGTGAATCTGAACTTAATTCAAGCCACCTGCCAACTATAGTAGCAAGCACAGGCTGTAGGAAAGATTCACCTTCTTGAAAAAGAATACTGTAAATAAGGGTTCCTCCTGGCACGTGCACAGCATCGTCCTTTAGTGAAAAAAGAATGCTGTCTCATGCGTTCAGCAGCATCCCTACCAGACTGAGATGGATGCCCTTAGCTACACCTGTGCTTGCTGGCCGGGCAGACAATCGGCAATCCTAGCAATCAGGAAACTGAGGTGAAAGCTACATAGGCATCTTTGTTTCTTTTGCTGTTGCTTAGATAAAACACTTTAGCAAAAGCAACTTAAGAGAGAAGGGTTTTGTTGAGCGCGTGGTTCCCAGTTATAGGGAAGTAACCAGCAGGAGCTCGAGGAACCTGGCCATGTTGTCCCATCGTCAAGAAGCAGAAGTCCAGGAATGCATGTTGACTGCTCTGCTCCCTTTCTCCTTTCTGAGGTTCAGAATCTAAGTCAGGGTATGTACTGCCTGCCTACCATTAAGATGGGTCTCCCCATTATCGCCTTAACAAGATAATCCCCCTATGCACGCCACAGGCCCACCCATCCCCTTGATTCTAGGGTCTGTCACGTTGACAACACTACCATGCTAGGAGACCCTGTCTCAAAGACAAAATGATAAACAAAAACCCTTCAAATCTTCCCATCAGCTAAGGAAATAGGCTCCCTAAAAGGATGAGACTGAAAGTTTGGAATCATGGAAACAGTTAGTAATCTGCCTGTCCCTTAAGAGCGCTTTACCAGAGGGATCTCCCCCCCCCCCGCCCCGCCCCAGGAACCAGTGGTCCAGTTAAGTCCTAAGGCTTTGCATTCTACTGAGGTGAGAAAAGAGGTAAGAATTTGAAGGCTTTTGTGATGGGTGTAAATGCTATGTATGCCATTTCACACAAGAGATTAAACATTTCAGTAGTTCGAGAGACTCCTCAAACCAACCCACCACGAACACTGAGAGGAACTGTCTGCATTTTGAGTTCGGTTGCATCATTAATTTAACATACTCCATTTCAACAAACTGCAATTAGAACAATAGAAGAAGAGACAGATAATTAAAACCATTTATTTTTTTGGCTTCCTTCATCTAAGGAGTTTCTGGGTAGGACATGAGCTGGGAGAGCCTATGCCACTTTGCTAGACCCCATGCCTGGGGCTGCCAGTACAAACAGATCCTGAAGCGAGGGACCAATTCAGGCCCTCAGCACAGCCACTTGCTCTTCAGCAGAGGAATCCACATGTGGAGTGGGACAGGTCTGGAGTAGGAAGTCGGCCTGATGGATTTCTGAGGGTAGTTTGGCTACATCTGATTTTCTCTTTGCATTAACTTTGAAATATGGCCCTTGTGGAAGACAGATCTCCACTATTTTAAATTCTAGTACATGTTAGAGAATCTTGACTTTCTGCTTCTTAAAATACCATCTTAAGAGACTGGAATTTCAAATGAAACCCAAGGTTGGGGGAAAGTCTAGCTTGTGAATAAGATGAGACTCAAAAGTTGACTTGTATACCGGCTGTTTGGAAATTTGAGTGTGTTTGATGTTAAGACAATATTATAAATGGTAATTTATATTATAAATGGCTTAAATAGCATGTGGATTCCCAGAAAAGCACACGTAAATATGGATTGTAATATCCATACTTCTGCAAAGATTTAGAAGGTGAAGGGGGAAAGGCTACAGAATAGGAAGCCTAGTTCTAGCAGGAAAACTCTAGGCTAAGAGTCTGAGGGCCAATCTGCACCCAGACAGTGGTTCTCATCAATGCTTAGTCAGGGCACGCTAATCTGTCTCTGCCTGAGTTTGCTTCTCTGTAAAATGTGAAAATAGGGCTTTCCTTCAGGACTTTGCAAGAGGATATAATTGGCCAGTCTTACACACTGACCTGTTCAGCTCCTTTACTGTTCTCCCGTCTGAAGTCTGTGCTGAAAGGTCCACGTGACTGTGAGGCCTTCTTTCAGCTTTTGAACTCCCACTGAACACACCACACAGAGGTGAGTGTGAGACAAGGGTGAGGTCCTTCAGCTACATTCCTGGAGTCTCCCCTCTGCCCTGAGGCCCTGTGATCTGAGCCTTTCTTCTGGGCTTACTCCCATTTTCAAGGTTTCCTCCGGGATCTCCCAAGTGTTCTTTAGGGGAAAACGAAAGCTTGCTCCTGTGTGAGGTGGCAAAATCCTAATGTGGTCCTAAGGGGGCGGCGGGACTTTATCAGTGAGACCTGGAGCCAGGGTCAGGCCACTAAGGCACTGCCTAGTCCTAGGAAGGGGTCAATGGTGTCCAATGAAGTTGTTTAGTTCTTCAGAGACTAGCGAATCTTCTTTTTCCTCCTCCTCCTCCTCCTCCTCCTCCTCCTCCTCCTCCTCCTCCTCTTTATGTGTCTAAATGTTTGGCCTACATGTATATGCATAATGTGTGTGACTGGAACCCATGAGGGGGCAACAGATCTCCTAGGAAAGTACTTAGAAATGGTTGTGAGTCACTGTGTGTGGGGGTGGGGTTGAAACCAGGTTCTCATCAAGAGCAGCAAGTGCTCTTAACAGCTGAGCCATCCCTGCAGGTCTAGCAGTGGTTTATGTGAACTCCACACGATTGCCTCTTCTGCACTCAGCCATTCCCGTCTCTTGTTCTGGCTCAGCCAAGAGCCAGATGGAGCTTCTGGATCTCAGAATGATAGCCTCTAAAACTGTGCACTAAATAAGGTGGGTTTTTTTTTCACTTCCAAAGGTATAGCCAAATACAGCATGCTTGAGGGAAGGAGACCACAATTTCTGACTGTTTCTCATGCACTAAGTACACAGCAAGAGCTTGTACCGTTCATCCATCCATCCATTTTCTCAAGACGATGTTAGCTTCTGAGAGTGAGAAACATATAAACCTTTACATTGTGTTTGAGGGAATATCATTGTTCTCAAGGGGTTCACAAATAGCTCCAACTAAGGATAGACTTAATTACCTTTAGTTATTAAGCCAAGGCTTTGCAAGCCTGCAGCTTGGACCCAGTGCCCACACCTAGAGTCCACAGAGGGTACTCAGGAGAAGTGTGAAGATGGAAATGCTAAAAATAGGAAATTTGAAGAGCGATTTACTGGCCCTTGACTAAACCATCATTATCTTGGGACTTTGATTTTCTTGCTCATAACATAGCCCTTAAGGTAACAAAATAGTAAACAGCTCCTAGCCATAAGCTGCGTTTTGTTTGGGACACACAGATGTGGGCTCCCCATTTGTACATTTACCTAAATTATAACAAAACAAAGGTCTATTAAAATCTAAAAGTATTGTCAAAAAATGCAGCTTGCTTGTTCTTTAACTCAGCAGATACCTTTGTGTGCTTCCTGTGTGCCATACCTCATTTAGACTCTGGGGTCACACTTGAAGAAAAACCATATAAAAATGCCTTTTTGAAATTGATTGACATTCTTGTAGGTTCCCAGGTTTTCTTAAAAAAAATTGGAAGCCTTGAAAGCACGGGGTCAACATTTAAACAAAGTGACAGTGACCGAAAAGCTTCTTGCTTGAGGCTAGCATTTGAAACCTTTCTCTTTTAGGTCATCAAACCCATGACAGGCCTTCGCATCATCCCTCTGGGCCCTGTGGTGCCTGGACAGTCATCTATTCTATTTCAGGCCTGAGTCCCTAAGATCCAGGATTCTGAAAGTATATGCCAGGCTGGGGATTTGTTGCTAGCTGGGACTCGCCTTGAATTCACAGGGATTGTTCAGGGCCTTTTGCAATAGATCAGCGAATGAACCAAAGAAAGAGACAATCATTGCCCAGAAGATCCTGCAACCGAAAACGAATGCCGCCATGCCTGTGGCCTCTATGAAGGGAAGAGCATCTGCCCTCCCTTTTCCTCGGCTTCACCGTCTCTCACTGAATTCTTCCAGAAACATTCAGCACAACCACATTTCTTGGGCTTCTTTTTCTGCTCACTGTAACTGTTCTCCCAGGAGGTTTTTTGTTCTAGAGAAGCAGATGAGCTTTGTAAATAACCAACGCTACCTATGTCTTAAGTATCTTAAATATTTAACTTCCGGAGTAAAGTGTTAGTTGTGCTATAAGAAGGAATTTACATATGGCCTTAATGGGATTCTAGAAGTTCCCATCTCTGTGCTGCAATCTATTTGCTAATTCCATCTCTGTTCTTCCCAGAGAATCCCAGAAGGGCTGTGGGTGCAGTGATGGCTGATGTATCTGCTCTGATGGGAAATGGCTTTGTGAAAAATATAGGGGCTAGAAAATACTAAAATGTGTGTGTGTGTGTGTGTGTGTGTGTGTGTGTGTGTGTGTGTGTGT
>JABTXL010008166.1:13967506-14011263 GCA_025134845.1 Neodon shergylaensis
TGTGTGTGTGTGTGTGTGTGTGTGTGTGTGTGTGTGTGTGTGTGTGTGGTTGAGGCAAGTCACCTGTCTTGTGGCCATTCCTTTCATGTCTTTCTCTCTTTCATTCTCTCTCCCCTTCCCTTAGATGGTCCTGCAAGTGACTCATCTTTTTGAGTCACTTTCTTCCAAAGTGGCAAGGTTAATGGCATTGCAATAGTAAGAAAGGAGACAGAACAGAGAACTATAGCCACGTGTATTAATGGGTCGATGCACACACACTTACACCCACAGTGCACACACAGCATTCTGCTACTCAAGTGGAAGACAATGAAAAGGATGTTTTTCTCTTAAATTTTTTTTTAAATCTAAAGACTGAGACACAGTAGCCGAGTTTCCGCTGGAGCAAAATTTCATAACCAAGTTATAAATGTTTGAAAATAGCAAGCCACAATGGTAGCCCTGTCACAGTCTTAATTACACTGTCAGCAGATGCAATATTAAAATATACATATAAATGTGCCTTTTTACAATGCTGTGATTAGTCCTGTAAAGAGAATTAACTTCTAACATCTGACCTACCTTTTGCAATTCTGAGAGAAGAATAATTATTCTAGGTTCCAGATCAAAATAGGTTCTTTCTAGTCGAGAACCTAGAAATATTAATATCTCCCTGAAGCTGAAAACACACCGAATGCTGAGGGAGTGGTAAAAATAATCATGTCAACAGCTGACCTGTGGGGAGGCCTGCTCTGCTCTGGGCTGTGTCCCAGTCATTTCCCGTCTTAGTCCACGCAACCATCCAAACCCCCTCCTCCCCCCGCGAGGTGGTCCTTGCAGACAGTCCTGCATCTCCCCTCCCCATCTGTACCCTGCTCTGTGCCCTGGGCACTTCCTTCTGTGGATCTCACCCTCTGGCTCTCAGAGCTCCCTGGTTTTCGTCAGGATCCCGCAGTAGGATGAACACGAAACCCTTGTCATCTATTCTCCCGGCTTTATTCTTGAGGCCCCGGGGTTACACATCTTTCCACAACTCTGGGTTCTGAGCCGTTCTGACAGCCACAGATCTCTCTTTAGCTTCTGGGCATTGCTGGCCCCTCCTCATTGCTGCAGACAATGGGGTTTCCATGCTTTCCCCAGGTTGTTACCAACCTTCCTGGGGCGCTTTTAGCTCCGTGTGTACTCTGCCCATCGATACCCTCTAAATAAATAACTTCCTACTACCCCTCCTATTACAGAAAATAAATGTGTTTTCTTTTCTGGATCCTGAATAATTTAGTAAGTCCTTTCCGTTTTGTGGATTGAAATATATTGAAGCCCTGGCGTGCTCCGTGACTTGTACAAGATCACGAGTTAATCAATGGCAGAGCCGGCATATGAACTGAGGTTTTACCCCAGCTCAGATCTTAGCTAACATGTCACACAGCCGTTCACTGTATTGTTTTCGGTAGGGATGTCTGTAACAGACCTGGGCTTCCAGTCCCGGGGGGCGGGGGGGGGGGGGAGGTAGGCGGCCTGATGTTACCACCGAGGGCTGGATGATGCTGGCTTTCCAGAGTCACTTGCTTTCTGGACGTTGGCTTCATCTATACTTGGGGGGAAGGGGGGAAAGCCTTGTTCTACTCACTGCACAGGATTCATTTAAAAATAAAACCGAGGTAATAAAGCTGACATGAATGCTATGTAACCAAGTTATTTAGAGTGACTATACTTTTTCTAATACTATTAATACGCATACTCTGTCTATGTTATGTATATGAGGCACATAAGCATCAATCCAGTCTGTAGGTTAAAATGTCATTCTTCTAAGACAAAAACCCTTGCCAGGGTATCTCCATTGCTTTCCCAGTCAACTTTGCTCTAAACAGTGAGACCCCACATTCCTATTCAATTATATAGCAGCTTTTCTGCCCTTGATTTCACTCACCATTGACAATTTCCTATGCCACAAGACACGCCCACATCCTTAGAGGCTAAGGTAATGCACACATGACTTAGATTCTCTTAAATTGTTTTTATCCCGCCTGAAAGTAATAAGGAACTCCCCCCCTTACATTGGCCCATATATGCTACCCTGAGATATAAAAACACTAAGATGAAAAGCAAACCAAAGCATTGGTTGGTTGGTGAGAAGCTAAAAGCTTCTCTTTGCCGTCAGTTGGGGGTGCATATTTGGTAATATTCTGGACCCCAGTTCTCAAGATCAGAAGCAGCTCTTGAAGTTCAAAGCCTCAAACCTTGATGAACTTCAGAGAGCCTTCAGAGAGCAAGGCATCCTCGGCTGTGGTGTGATAACAGGTGGCTCCCAGGAGACTGCAGGGACCAGAGAGCATCCCTTTGCCAAGTAGAGGCACCACTGAGCCTAGTAGTGTCCTGCTTGCAGCCCACATGTTCACAGATCTTCTAACGGATTCCTCCCCCATCGGCAAGGCTGGCTGCCCAGGCCCCAGAAGGGAAAAGCAGGCCCTCCCATGCACCCCAGATAAAGTCCTCACTCTCCTCTGCCCATCCTTCTGACTCATTGTCTGGTGTTGGAAATATCATTTAATTATGGAGTGACTAAGTTTGTCTATCGACAAAGCGTGTACCAGCTTCCTGCCTTGCACTCACATGATTCTAGATTGCTGGAGAATATGTCTCCAAACGTAGCCGCAGAGCAGTGAAGAAAATCCTTTGCACCTTTACCTAGAATCAAGGATACACTTGTCACGTGCACTTATTTATGTCCAGCTTTTAATCAAACAGACATGAGATGTCTTGACATTCAAGATCCTGGCTAAGGGCAGGCAGCCCACGCATCTTTGCTCCTTCCACATGTGGTACATCCTTGCAGGCATATGGTACGAAGGCAGTAAATTATATGGCTCCATGGCTGGCATCTATAGAGTCAGGGAGGTTGGATGATATTGAATGTGTTACCTCCCCAAGCCTCCGTTTACCTGGCTATAAAATATAGGTAACCACACCCATTTTACTGGAAGTTTTAAATGAGGATAAATACAAACACTCAGCCATAGGTCTTGGACATAGTCCCCTTTGTGTTTTTTATGCGTGTTTACCACAGTCTATGAACTGACTTACATTTTTCTTTGTATACTTCGTCTTCCAGCTCTTCTCCCATGTGCCCACTATGTGGCAGGTGCCCCATAAGTATTGATCAAGAGAAAGAAAATGTATCCTCACCCTCCAGGAGATCACATATGAGAGTTACGTACCAGGTAGCTAGTAGTGTTTCTGGCTGATGAGTGGTACACACAGAGCCGAGATGGGGGTGAGTCTAAGCACACAGAAAGGAAAGCTGCTTTGGTAAGTGGGGCTTCCAGCTGAAATCATAATGGCCTCCACGTAGCAGGGCTCAGAGGCAAATGCCACTCCTGCTCTGGTCCCTCACACACTGATAGCATCTCCCCACTCCTTTCTGGGTCGTCATGTTTGCCCTGACCTGGTGACAGGTGACTGTATTTGGTTCTTCTTGCTGCCGCAACAAATTCACATGTATTTGATGACTTAAAAGAACTCAAGTTTATCTTGCATTGCTGTGGAAGCTAGAAACACTCAATGAGTTTCACCAGGCGAAAATCAGGGCCATGGTCAGGGCAGGCAGGATTGAACCTCAGTGAGGAGGCTTTAGCAGAGAATCATTTCCTGGCCTTTTCATCTGTGCCACTGCATTCCGTCCCCTGCTTCTTCAGACCCAGCTGTGACCATCTTCCCACCTCTCTGCTGTCCTCAGAATTTCTCACTACTTCACTCTCGTGAGGATGCTTGTGGTTTACACCAAGGTGTGCCTGGATAATCCAGGATAATCTCAATTCAGGATCTCTAAGGGAACCCCAGCTACATATTGTGTGAGCCACACACTCACCATGCAAGGGTTAGAACCTGGTAAATAGTGAGCTGCCAAAAATCTATTTTCTTCTAAAAATATGGCCAATTAAAATTTAATTTGTAATTCAACTATATACATATACATAAACATATGTAGGAATGTACACACATGGGCCAGAAGAGGACGTTGGATCCCCTGGAACTGAAGTTACAGGTGGTTGTGTGCCACCCAACTTGGGTACTGAGAACTAAACTTGGGTCCCTTGCAATAGAGCAACAATCTTAACTGATGAGCCATCTCTCTAGACCCCAAAGTCTATTTTTTTCATGGTAGAATTTCAGCCATTTGAATGAGCACAGTATTACTCACATCAGGAGACTTTTGCTATGTCCACGATTGGCTTTTCTACATATCCTTTTGAGAGCTTTTATTGATTTTAGTCTATTACAAATTCCCCTTCTTGGTGTTCAAAAACTGTTTGCTTTTCATTCCTATTTAAAACCTCTGAGAAGGGCTGGAGAGATGGCTCAGAGGTTAAGAGCACTGGCTGTTCTTCCAGAGGTCCCGAGTTCAATTCCCAGCAACCACATGGTGGCTCACAACCATCTGTAATGAGACCTGGTGCCTTCCTTGCCAGCAGTACATTGTATGCTTAATAAATAAATAAATAAATAAATCTTTAAAAAAAAATAAAACCTCTGAGAACTTGTCTCCTCAAGGTAGAGACACAAGCTTATTTTTAATCTTGAGTTTAGTATGCACATTTATTAGAGGAGGTATAAGTCTGCTATATAAATGTGGTTTCAGTACCTGTCACCCCCTTGTTCAGGGAGTGGCACCCACTCTACCAGCTTTCACATGAAGTCAACATAGCACTTCACTTGTGCATGGCACTAAGCTCCGCCCCTTCTAATAATATTCTGTTACCATGGTTTCAATTTATTTCCAGGAGTGGGGCAAAGTCGTTTACTATTGTAGACAATAGCAGAAATATACGTAGCATGAATAAAATGTGCAGGAATGTGCTGTCCCAGCTCTGACTGAAAACCCAGAATCTTCTAAGATGAAAGTTGTCAATAGGCTGCAGATTTCCAGGTCCCACTGCTGTACCAAGTGAGCACTTTAAACACTTAAGAGAGAGGAGGTAAAGTCAATAAATATCGTTACAGAAAGATGTAGGAGTAATGGTCACAGTCTCTTAGCCCTACCCCTGGGATATGGAATAGTATCCTGAGGGACACCTTTGCTTCCTGTGCTGGTTTAACTAGGAATGGCCCCCAGAGGCTCAAATATGTGAATGTTTGTTCATTAGGGAGTGGCACTACTGGAGAGAGAATAGGGGGTGTGCCTTTGTTGGAGGAGGTGTGGCTTTGGTGGAGGAAGTGTGTCATTGGAGGTGGGCTTTGGGGTTTCAGAAGCCCAAGCCAGGCCCAGTGGCTCTCTCTTCCTGCTGTCTGGGGATCTGGATGTAGAACTCTCAACTTCTTCAACACCATAATATCTGCTTGAGTATCATCATGCTTCCTGCCAAGCTGTGCTAGTCCTAGTTCCCATGGCTCACCTTTCTCCCAGCCTCACCTACTACCTAAGTTCAACAGTAAGACTCAAGGCCCACCCATATTCCGAAACCTCTTTGGTTATTGGGTCAGAGTTGATCTCTCTCTCCCCTATGCCTCCTTCACATACTCTTGCCTTAACTCACCAGGCTATATACCTCAATTGGTTTTATTTCCTACTTAACTGTTTTCAACTCCTTTGTCCCAGACCCACCCATTTCCCCCAAGTGAGAGCTTTCACTGAGGCTCTCTTGGCTTAAGTCCATAAGTGTTGAATCTCTTCGTTCTTAAAACACTTCCTAAGACTCAACTATGCTTTCTTTAGACCACTAACCTCATATTTAATTCATAGCTCTCTTCTCCATCCATAGTAGGCTCTAGCAGTCCGCACTCTCAGTGTGGAAGAACAGGGAAGGGGACCATCTCCCAGACCCGAAACTCAATCTCACTTTTCTTTGCACATTTTTCTAGTGTTGATCCAATTAAAAAAGAGAAACAGAAAAAAAATCTCCTTTCTGTTCTGCTGGTAGAAATGTTTAGGTTTTTCCATGTCCAAGTCCTAATTGCTGGTCTGGCTTGATTTCTCGGAGCTAAGCATCTAGATAATGAGGTAGATGATGGCAAGCAGGTCTCAGGGGATAGATGTTTCATGAGTCAAGTCTATGGACCCTTAGATAACGTGTCCCATCATACCCGCTCCTGGAAATGCACATTGCCCTGTGTTGGTCAGAAGTCTGCAAGGTGTTTTTTCTTTGTATTAACCCAAATGGATACTTTCTTCCTACATCTGGATACTTCAGTATCCTTGCTTTACACCACCCCCACTGTCTTCCTCCTGACACCCCATCCCTACTGGCATTTGTAATGGTGTCAAAACTGTTAAGATGACATTATGTCATTACCTGCATTCGACATTATGCAGCATTAGAGTAAGTAATGACAGAAATACTCTACTTAGGGAGGTTATCCAAGGAGAAAGACCACTGTACTCCCCAGAAAACACACATTCTCTCCACTAAGCCTTTTATATTAGCTCGGTAAGGGTGATTTATGGGCATGGTAATCTAGACTGGCTTGCCTGTAGCCCTCTCTGGGTTGAGTTAGATAGTTAGGCAGCTGCTGGAACAATAGGAAACACTACATTTAAGCACCCACTTTTCTCTCTAGTTCCTAAAATTATGAAGCCCCAGACTTCTGCTTTCATTGACTGGGGACTCTTGACATAGGTTTGCTCAAAAAGATGTCACCAACAGTAGGGAAATCCTAGTGTAAGCTTAGAAAATCTAGTTTCTATTTCACTGATGCTGGCCACAGGATTGGATAAGCTGAGCTCCATAGTCATTATTATAATGTTTAAGTCTGTAATTCAAAACTATCAAGATGACATTCCATCGCCACCTCTGACCATGAAGAAGATAGAACATTATGACATGTTTATAAGTCAATCTCTTAGAGGTACCCTCTTAGCAAGGGAAATGCCCTGTTTTAAGTTAGCACTGAAGGAATCTACAATATCATACATTGTCTCCAACTGGTGACCCTACTACACAATGCTGTTCACACAACAGATAAGAACTGGATACTTTTGCTTCTATGGGACACAAAGAGGGTACATGGACCTCTTCACTCTGGCAGCCTGTGATGGCTACTGCTGCCATCACATAGCAACAGGTGGTGGTGAGTTTCTGTGGTTAGGAGAGAGAGAGCAGCATCCTGGCTCTCCTGCCAAGGGCTGCACCTGCAAAAATCTCAGTTGTGATAGTCAAAAGTGACAGTAGGAAAGACATCAATGATCTTATATAGTGCTGGCCCCTGCATGCTATATGAGGCAAGACGTGCTCAGTGGAGTAATGGTAGCAAGACTGTAGGGGTAGTCAACCATCCTCTTGATGAGATGTGTGATTGGAGGGAATTCATGTCTGGTACTAGAAACTCGGTTAAGGTGGTCATAGAACCTAGGGGAGAATCTGCAGTTAATGCTTTGTGAAATAGTCACGTTGTCAAACTCCCTTCTAAATTTTGGGGCTTTTATCTTTTTATCTACAGACTGGGACTTGTCTCAACTTTGGCCAGAAATACTCCTTTCTGCAGTGGGCAATAGTTAGCGCAGAGACTAATAACTGCTCAAAGACTGAGACTAAGTGGCTAAGATATCTGTATTAACCCACCTCCCACCCAGATCCAGGGAACACCATAGAAGAGAGGGGGGAAAGAACTGGATGGTGCTGAGGATGCTGTAAAAGGCATCTTCTGGACACAACACGGTATTGCAACATGAACTAACTTCAGCAGCAGTCACCTGCACAAGACATGCACACGATCAAGCCAGTTAAAAATCCCCGCCTGGATGGGAGATGATCTACCAGGCTGCATCCTTAGCTAAGGAGTTACGGAGGAGGAAGAGTAAATTTTGGGAGGGTAATAGCCATGGGGTAACCCCACAGCCATGGACATACGGATAATACTGACTGGATTTGAGTGGCTTAAAAACTGTAAAATTTTTAAAGCATGACACAGACTTGGGAAAGAGATGTATTGGGTGAGCTCTGGGAATTACTGGAAGGGGTGAGCTGGAATACAATCATGATACATTGAATACGTGTGTGAAATTTCAAAGGTGCAAATGAAAAATATTGTTTAAAATATTTAGTTCTGGCCTTAGTGGTTTCTGTACATTCTCTTGAACGTGTTTCTTCTATGACCATTAATCTTCAGCGCCATTTATCTTCATAACAATGATGCCTCTCGATATGCTAAGCTTTTATTTTTTTGATTTTCTTTTTTCCCTGTTCTAATTTTTAAGCTCTGTTTTTGTTCACTGCCTTATCATCAGGACCCAGAACAGTGCCTGGCCCAGAGCTGGTGCCCGGGGAGTATTTGTTAATGAATCAGCTCTTTTGAACCTTCTGGCCTTAGTGGTTAGGAATTTACATCTGTACACACAATGCTCTGTTGGGGATTTTCTATTCTGCAGAACTCCTACTCTATTTGGAATAACCACAAGAAGTAAAAAGAGAATTCTAAAAGCCAGAACATAGCCTGCCCTCTGCCTCCTGCTGCACTGTGATTGGAATTGAGCCTGGGATTCTGGAAGAGAGATGTACACCAGTTATTTCCCATTCACACCCTTGGTCTTTCTTTAACCCAGAGGTGGACAGAGCTACCTTGGTTTCTCTTTCTCAGAGCTGAGATGAAGGCTCCAGAACAAATACTGAGCCTTAGTTTATTATTTAGGATCTCCTCTGCGCTATAAACTCAGCTGGACTTTTAATAAAATTCTCCCATGTTCTAAGTGAAGACAGCACTTCATCTTCTGAGGGAAAAAAAATGTACTGGTTAGGGGATATTTGTTACCAAGAAAATAGCTTCGAATCCTGTGGCAGTGGAAGAATTAAAAAATGAAATGATTAGAAAAACATCCAAATTAGAGAAGCTTCCTATTTTCATAAGAATAACTCCTGTTCTGAAATCAAATCAGTAGTCTCTGCATGGCTGAGCTTGGAGACTCGTCTCTGCACTACGAAGCATATGCCATCGTGCTGCTTGGCTGATTTCCCATCTTGAAACGATGCCTGGATTCTCAGGCTAGTTCTCCTTCCCCACTTTGCAAAGTGCATGCAAACAGAGAACGCTGGGCTAAAGTCTCAGGTATTGAAAACAGTACAGCTGCCAACGCTTTGCTAATTTGAATCCAAGGGCTCCCTTCCCCCTTCTTCTAAGCCCAAAGGAAATATAACTTTTAGACAATATTGGTTCACTCGCAAGTCTTTCCTTCATAGTGCTGCTAGGGTTGGGCCAAAGTCCTGGGTCATATGTTCCCAAGCACCAAGGACCATAGCAAGGCTCTTTCATAACTCTTTCGCTTTCAAAAGTGATACAGAGTATTCACAGATGTTGGGAGGGTGATAATTCATGGCTTGGGATCCAGTCTCCTCTCCTACTTCAGAGGTCCACCTCTCTGGGACTGTACAGAGGGTGGAGGCCTTCAGGAAACAAGACTCAGAGGACCTACAGGTTCCTCACCAGACCCCCAAAGGACAGAATCTCAGTGTGATCTGTGTAAAATATGTCCCAAATCTCACTCCACACTGAGCCTACATGTTTGGAATTTAAAAAGAAAAATCTCACACTGGTGACTTTGAACGGTGTCACCTCACCAGTCCCAGAGTAACTCAACCAGATTCTTCTCTGCAGATTCATCTCAGAAGAAAATGCAGACCCCTCAGCGGGGGGGGGCTGGAGCTAGTGGACCTGGAACTGGGCACTCAAGTGGCCTCAGCGACTGGCTGCTGGCAGAGACTCAGTCTCTCAGTCATTGAGAGAAGGTCAGAGTGACTGGACATGCCCCACAGAAGCTTCAGTTAGTTCCACTGCACACAGAGTTCTGTTCAACCCCAAAAGTGCCTTGTCACAGGTGACTTTTAGAATTTTTATATCATGTTTGGAAATTGGTAAATTCAAGCCTATAACCATTGTTTATCAAAATATCCAGTGCCCCCAAAGTACAGTTTGTCAGCTGATATTCTCTGGGACGCGATGCGCCTTTGCCCAGGGAACACAGCTTTACAAAATGTTTTGCTTTTATTACCCTGATTTGTAACGGATCAAGTGATAACTTAACTGTGTTTTATGGATGCCTATTCTTAGCAGAAGACCAACCAAAACAAAAGCTCAAGCAGTCTGTGTGCAATCATTCCCCCAGGACCTTTCGCAGTGAGGCACTTTCTCTTTCAGAACAAGAAGAAATGGACAGCAATTTTTTTTTTGAGGACATGTGTATTTAGTGTCAACACAGGTCATGGTCCAAAGCATCCTTAACTTCTTTCTCCTCTCAATGCCTTTAGTCGTCTTTTCTCTTGTAACACATGTCATTTTGAGAAGCACCTTAGATTCTTTTCTGGGAAAGCTGGATATAGATTAATATAACAGACACTAGGTGCAACTTTTAGGGTCTGTCTAGTCAATAGGGCAGAATAATCTGGTAGATAAGAAGGACAGGCCATGCTGTTCAGCAGCCAAGGTCAACAGCAAACAGAATTTCTGTATTTGAAAGGAAGAAATGGCCATCATGAGTGTGAAGAGGGGGAGACCTGGTAGAGAATGAAGTCTGTGTCGGAGGCCAGGAGGGTTCTGTTCTAGTCTAGACACAGAAACCTTTGAAGCTTCTGCAGCTGAATCATTCATCTAGCCAGCGAACCTCTTCAATGGCTTACAATATGCCACGTGGCTATGTGTAGACTGGGAATGACGAAAACAGGAACATTCCAAAGAAATGAATGCGAAAATGTATTGCAAGCATCTCTTGCCAAGACGTCATATGCTCGAAGACCCATTCTCCCTTCCTCTTGCATCATTCTATATAAATATACTGATGACAATTATAGTAGATAATTATTGCACCTTCTTATGTATTGTTTCACGCAATCTTCAAAACAACCTGGAGCCCTGGAAAGGTGTTACCAGATCCACTCTAAGGCCCTGTTAGCAAACACAAAACTGATGAAAGAGGTACAATAGTACCCTTCTGCAACATGCTCTCTCCAGTCATTAACCTCTTCTACCACACAGAAATGCACACACATGTATACATGCGATCTTAATAGTGGACAAAGTACATACAACGAAAATATTTTAAAACCACTTGAAAATGTTATCTTCATGAGTGAGGTAT
Organism: Neodon shergylaensis; assembly: GCA_025134845.1. Lineage (NCBI taxonomy): Eukaryota > Metazoa > Chordata > Mammalia > Rodentia > Cricetidae > Neodon > Neodon shergylaensis. Next base: position 13,978,539 of record JABTXL010008166.1, read on the forward strand.
GAATCTGACTGGTAGAATTTGAAAATCCACTTATTTCTTTCCTGAGAGTAACAGCCTGAGCTGACCGAAATAAAAACAAAGAAACAAAATTCCCACAGTGGCCAATCTTTCGATCAGCCTGTGGCTTCTAGAATTAGCTCTGAAATCCTCATCATGGGTTCCTTGCATCACTGTGACCTCTGGTCCTGCCTCCACCCTGCTTTCTGTGTATTGTAAGGATGGGACCACAGAGCACCTGGGTACTCCATTGTCTCACACCAATGGGGGAAAACAAAACCTTGTTTGGAACTGCCATGTGCCACTGTTAGATGTCCTAAGTCACGGGCATAAGCCCAAGTGCTGGTCGGTCTGAGAGACGAGGTGAAACCAGAACCCAGTTCTGCAGGCTGCACGGTGTGTCACTTAGTTCTGGCTTCTGCCCTCGCTCCCATTATTAATGATGGACATAGTTCTACCAACGACACCTGCCAGACAATAACGCTAATTCAATTTGTTCAAGTCTTTGACTTAAATGCTTACACGAGGCAATCAGCATAACATAAATCGTATTTGCAGAGAGTGTTATTGATAGAGTGTAATAACCAGAAAATCCCGTCGCTAAGATGTTTCTATCTCATAACATGGGTAGACCCTGCTGAGAGGCTGAGCAGTAATAATCAATGAGCAAAATTATAGCCGACTCTTTTTGAGTGTTTATGTTTCTAAACCTAATTGTTAAAATAAGACCAAATACTGTGATTAGTCATATCACCACGGAACGGTACCACTTTCCTGCTAAGAAATGAGACTGAAGGTTGCTTGCTGAAGTCACCATTTATTTCCCTCGTGCCCACAAGGACTTACAATCAGGCTGACTCATTAGCGGGGTGAACGAGCACCTTCAGTTCCTGTGTGTTTCTTTCTACTGTCAACAGTACTCAACATCACTGTAGTCCTATTAAGCATATATGATAGATATAGTTTTGGTTAGACAACAGAGTATGTTGATAATAACTTAGAATACATCAAGAGTAGGTCTTGTTATTCCCTCTTCTTTCCTCAGGGTACCTGAGCGAATCCAGGTGTCTTTTTTTCTCTAAATCTATTGTCATTTGGACCTTATGGAGAAACTGCTAACAGGTTAAAAATGTGTGGTTATCTGGCCAGAAGGGCTCGATGGCAAAGCTCATCAGTTTCTCCTTTAGAATGATTTCTACCACCATTACATTCTAACCCACGCTTTGCCTCCCAGCTCTGGTGGATAGGGAGCAGCATAATTGATCAGCAGCAGGACCTAAGGAGCCATTTCCTCTTTTCTCTCTTACCCGGGCCTTGTATTTCTTAGAGCCACCAGGAAAAGATATTTGGCTACAAGAGACAAACTTGTAAAACAAGCTTAAATTTTAGCTCTCAATTCCTCTAATTTCTAACACGTTCCTAGCACTTGAGGCCCCGTTCCAAGAGAAGAGATACTTAAATGGTTTAGCATCAAGAGTCTAATCTCCAAACACTAATATTCCAGATAATGAGAGGCTACTAGGTGGCCTCTGGAAGGTGATGGAAAGAACCAAGAACCATCTCTGTGGACGAGTGTTCTAGTTTCATTCTGTTGCTATGATACGACACCCTGACAAACAGCAGCCTGTGGAGGAATGAGCTGACTTCATCCTACACTTCTAGGTCACAGTCCATCACCAAAGGAAGTCAAGGCCAGAATCCAAGGGAAAGAACCTCAAGCAGAAACCATGCAGGAATATTGCTTGCTGCCTCAGTCTCTGACTCATTCCCAGGCGGGAGTTAGCTAGCTCTCATATATAGGCCAGGATGACTTGCCCAGGTGAAACCCATAGTGGGATGTCCCCCTCAGTCCTTAGCAACTAACAATCAAGACAACTTCTCAAAGACATTCCCATAGGCTAACCTGATCTGGGCAATTCCTCAAATGATGAACTCAGGCTGTGGCAAATTGATGATCAAAGCTAACTAGGAGAGTCTGTAAGACTGAGCTTCACAAAAGGAACTACACCAGGCTTCGGGCACTTGAAAATTTCTGTCAGAATATGTCAGGATTTGATTAATAAGAAGAAAAGCGGCTTTGTGATGAAAATAAAATAACCTAGTGACTTCAAATGAATAATACAAAGGCTCAGAGGAAGATTTTCACATCCTGGCAAGAAACTCCTTCTTCCCTCCTCCTCAGTGTGGTTCTGACAACACTAATGAAGCAGGGGCAGCATGGGTGTTATGGAAGAATGAGGTGGTTCTGTTATATGAGGTGCACAGAGTCATGTCGATTCAGGCATCGGGAGAGTCACCGCTGTTATCCATTCCCAGGATCCCAAGTGCACAGAGCCCCACAGACGCACAGCAGCAGGAGAAGGACTCACCGCTGTTACTCATTCCCAGGACCCCAAGTGCTAGGAACGAATTAGAACACCATACATCATTGATCACAGCCAGGAGATGTGGCAGGCAGATACATTTCCTGGGCTTGGAACATTTTAACGATGGTTTGATTCAGCTTGATATATATGGCTATCATACTGTTTTTCTGTTACGATTGCCTAGATTTTAGTGAGGGAATAAAAGAGGCACACCAAATTCCAGCAACAGATGCCACAATGGTAATTATCAAGGCCCAGGCTAAACTTTATCATATCAGGTCTACACAGATAAATGGCAGAGTTTTAAATTCTGACTCAGGCTGAATTTCCCCTTCATTCTGGAATTTAAATGATCTCACTGCCCCTTTGCTGTCTTGCCTCCCTCTAACAAGTTTTCCACTCTAGTGAACGGAATTTGGGAATAGTGCCTATTCTCATCAGGTCTCTTTAGCTGTGCTCTCGTAACTACAAGTACACACAATGTGAGGCAGGCTGTAAGATGACGGGCTGAGGAGAACATCTCTGCCTGAGTCATCGAGCCTGTGAATCTATTTCCCTCTCAGATAAACAGACTTTATTGGCCTAATGAAATGAGAGGGCCTGAGACAGGAAGGTTCTCCTGGATTGCCAAGATTGACCTTCTGATACTAAAGAAGTTCTCGGCAAAGTGCAGAAGGTCAGAGTTAGAAGAGGTAAAGACAGAAGCAGAAGTCGGGGTGATATGCTTGAAGATGGTGGTAGGAGTCACAGGCCACGGAATGAAGGGATGAAGGTGACCTCTAGAAGGTGGAGGAGGGAAGGGAGTGGTTTCTGCCCTGAAGCTTACAGAAGGAATATAGCTCCACTGATTTTCGTGTTCAGACTTCTCACTTCTATGTGAAAGAAAAATAAACCATGGTCTTTCGAGGCATTAGATTTGTGGTAATACAAAATATACGGACAAGAAACTTCTCAGTTTGCTTTTTTAAGCATCAATCTATTTGGTGTGCATGTTCTTGCATATGTGTGTGTGTGTGTGTGTGTGTGTGTGTGTGTGTGTGTGTGTGCACAACACAGTGGGCTGGGGGAGGTCAGAAAATGACTTGTATCTTTTTTTTTTTAACCATGTGGATCCTGGGGATCAAACACTGGTCATCAGCCGTGATGGCAAGCACATTTACCCTCTGTGACATCTCAGTGACCCTAGCTTTGCTTAATAGCCCTTGTATTTCCTCTTTAATTCATCCCTTGTTCTAAAACATGACCAGAGAAGGTTCCATTGAAGCTTCCAGGAAATATCCGACACAAAATCAAAGGTTTAGAGAACGTGCACCTGCTTCTTTGATGAAGGAGTCCCCCTGAGAGGTTTTGAAAAGCTGGGCCTTCTGATTTTCGGGGACTACCTCCAGAAAAACTGTATTTGAATAAGAGCAAACAATGCCTGCTGTTTTTGAGTGACTGGCTGTGTGGTTGACTATACACTCCGCAACTCCCCCGCTGTATTTGGATCTCACTGTCATAGCAGTTTATTTGTTTTTCTTTTTAAAAAGGGAACGGACCCGTTTTGCATCACAATGAAGACTCCCTGGAATAAGACCGCTAAGATTTCTCCCAAGCACTTCAGGTTTTGTAAGTAAAGACAGACATTAGTACGAAGAAATGCTTGTGCATACATGGGTAGGAAATGGAATATTTGTGAGTCAGAAGGTCTGGATACACAATGCCCCAGAGGAACGCTGTTCTGCTTCTTGAGATAAGGGAGAAGCAGCGATCATTAAAGCCACATTATTTCTGCAGTTGATTTTTAGAATGAGCTTGTTGTAGCCTCGGCCCACAGATATTAAATTTTAAAAAATCCAATAATATGAAAACCTAGTTTGAAATGGAAATTAAGTTCGGAGAAAGTGAGAGCTGGGATCTTACTGCTCTGTGCTTCTCGGGTGCTTTTCTCACAGCAGAGCTCTGAGAAACCACAAGGGCTTTCCAGTAGCTGCTAGCTCATCACAGAGAGCCAAGTCCCTTCTGGGACAAGGTCCTGAGAGATGCTAGCTACCCACACAGCAAATTTTCATTGCTGATTTACACTATTCATCCATGGTTGCCTTTATAGCTACTTGGCTAGAATATGCTCTCTGTAAGAGTACCTGAGAAAGAATAACCATATTGTAAACCCTTAGTATTTCTATCTAAATACTCAATTGTCATTGAAATTTCATTAGAAAACCTTTTCCTATTTCTTTTTTTTTCTGACAATCTTCAATGGGCACCATAACCTTTAGAGTTGATGATCTCGTAAAGTTTTCAGTTTGTCATAGCATAACTAGACCCCATTACTCCGGAAACTTAGAATACTTTTTGAGTGTTCCACAGTATATTTTCAACTATTAGCTAAAACACCCTTTTCTCCTCTTTCAGTTAATAACCCTGATCAAGAAATGAAAGCAAAGTTCCAGAGAAGTTTCTAGATAGGTTAATCCCGTTACTTTGGGCTGCAACGTCCAGATGTATACAACATTGAACAACTTAAAGGGAAGACAGCCATCACGTGCAGACTGTAGATGAGAGATGCAATCACAGTTGGGAATGATAAAATGAAATCTAGGAGGCGTGGGAAAGGCGAGAACCATTCCGGAAATTAGGAAGCTGAGTCGTGGTAATGGTTTTCAAGTACCGGAACCCTCACGAGGCAGGAAATTACAGCTAGCTCATTTTCCTTTCAGTAGAGAGCAGGCACAGAAGATTCCAGTGCAGCGTTGAAGAGCCGAGTACGTTGTCGGCAGGGCTGTTGTGTAACCTTGAAGCATACGGGCTCCTAGAGGGTCCCTCTCCCCAGCTGTCTCCAGGAGGTTGACTCTCTGTGCACCTGCCCGCCCCTACAGTGTGCCTCCCTTGTTTTCCTCCCCATCCTGACTGTGGGGTCCAGACAAGCATTCTAAAAATGCTCACCCCTCACCCCGGGACTTAAACACTTAAGGATGATCCTGGTTCTTAAGATGACAAGCTAAACTTTTCATGGCTGCTGTGAAGGGGATTACACAGATTTCTTCAAAGGCCTTATAAGCAGTTGCTGCGTGGAGCAAGCTGGAAAAGCAGGGCAGATTTCTCACAAGGACTGGACCAGATGGCCCACGCAAGTCCTCTCTGGCTGTCGACTCCGACAAATGAAAAGGACTCCTGGGCTTCTGGTTTGGTTTCCAATCCGGGAGCCAGAAGATGAACCAGTAAAGATGTTTAAATGTATTTTGATTCTCACTTTTCAGGGCCAAAGTTTTTTTTTAATGCAGTCTCTAATAGGTGTCCATCTCAAGTGGCCAGACGAGTGTTTCTGACTAGCACGCACATGCAGCCCTGTCTGTTCCCCATGAGTCGGGGAATCGCTTTCTGAGACATCAGTTTCATAGACAGCTTAGCAGTAGCCGTGCTATCATCTGGAGTTTACTTTGTGACTGACTTTAGGACGTGCAACAGCATAGACTTGCTGTGGAAACACTTTGGGGTCTTTTAAATCTTCCCTGTGTTAAAAAAACAGGCCAAGACATGTCATCCAAACCTAAAAGAATGTACCTTCTAAGAACCTCATGAAACCTTCTCAAAAACTTGACCACATACTAGGTAACAAAGTAGACCTCAACAAATATAAAAAAATGGAATGACCCCCTGTATCTTATCGGATCACAATGGCTTAAAATTAGAATTCAACAGTAACGCTAATTTCAGCCCACAAACACATGGAAACTGAATAAATTCCACCTGAATCACCAATGGCTCAAGGAAGAAATAAAGGAAGAAATTAAAGATTTCCTAAAACTCAATGAAAATGACCACACAACATACTCAAATTCATGGAACACAATGAAAGCAGTCTTAAGAGGAAAGTTTATAGCACTTAATGCCTACATGAAGAATCTGGGAAAATCCCACACTAGTGAGTTAACAGAACACTTGAAAACTCTAGAACAAAAAGAAGCAAAACTCACCCAGGAGGATTAGAAGGCAGGAAATCATCAAGTTGAGAGCTGCAATCAAATAGAAACAAACAAACAAAATACAAAGAACCCATGAGACCAAGATTTGGTTCTTCGAGATAATCAACAAAATAGACAAACCTTTATCCAAAATAACCAAAAAGCAGAGAGAATATCCAAATTAACAAAATCAGAAACAAAAAGGGGGACTTAACAACAGACATGGAGGAAATCCAGAGAATTATCAGGTCATACTTGGAAAGACTGTAGGCCACAAAATTGAAAAACTTAGAGGAAATGGACAATTTACAGAATAAATATCACTTAAAAAATTAAATCAAAACCAGATAAGCAAATTAATAATTGTCAAAGAAATAGAAACAGTCATCAACAGTCTCCCAACCAAAAAAGTCCAGGACCAGATGGTTTCAGTGCAGAATTCTATAGGATTTTCAAAGAACTATAACCAATACACTCAAATTATTCCATACAATAGAAACAGAAAGAACAATGCCATACTCTTTTTATGAGGCTACAATTACCCTGATACCCAAACACACATAGACATTACTAAGAAAGAGAATTACAGACCAATCTCCCCATGAACATTAATGCAAAAATACTCAATAAAATACTGGCAAACCAAATCCAAGAAGACATTAGAAAAATCATTCACCATGACCAAGTAGGCATCATCCCAGAGTTGCATGGATGGTTCAACATGAAAATATGTTGATATACTCCACTATATAAACAAGCTGAATAATAAAAACATGATCATCTCATTAGATGCAAAAAAGCCTTCAATAAAATATAACATCCCTTTATTATAAAGGTCTTGGAGAGAGTAGGGATACAAGGAACATACCTAAGCATAATAAAGGCAATATACAGCAAGCCAACAGCCAACATCAAACTAAATGGAGAGAAACTCACAGCGATCCCACTGAAATCAGGAACAAGAAAGGTTGTCCACTCTCTTCATATCTATTCAATATAGTACTTGAGGTTCTAGCTAAAGCAATAAGACAACAAAAGGAGATCAGGGGGATACAAATCAGAAAAGAAGAATTCAAATTCTCATTATTTGCTGATGAAATGATAGTTTATATAAGTGACCCCAAAAATTCTACCAAGGAACTTCTAAAACTCATAAACACCTTCAGTAATGTAGCAGCATAAAAGTTTAACTCAAAAAAGTCAGTAGCCCTCCTGTACACAGATGATAAATGGGCTGAGAAGGAAATCAGAGAAACATCACCCTTCACAATAGTCATAAGTAACATAAACTATCTTGAGTAACTCTAACCAAACAAATGGAAGACTTGTATGACAAGAACTTTAAGTCTTTGAGGAAAGAAATTGAAGAAGACACCAGAAAGTGGAAAGATCTCCCATGCTCTTGGGTAGGTAGAACATAGTAAAAATGGCAATCTTACCAAAAGCAATCTACAGATTCAATGCAATGTCCATCAAAATCCCAGCAAAATTGTTCACAGACCTCGAAAGAACAATACCCAACTTTATATGAAAAAGCAAAAAAAACAAAACAAAACAAAACAAAAAAACAGGATAGCCAAAACAATTCTGTACAATAGAAGACTTCTTAAAAAAGAAAAAAAAATAGAGAAACTTCTGGAGGCATCACAATCCTGACTTCAAACTCTACTACAGAGCTACAGTACTGAAAACAGACAGGAGGACCAATGGAACCAAATCGAAGACCTAGATATCAATCCACACATCTATGAACACCTGATTTTTGACAAAGAATCAAAAAATATAAAATAGAAAAAAGAAAGCATATTCAATAAATGGTACTGACATAACTGGATATTAACATGTAAAGAATAAAAATAGATCCATACTTATTGTCATGCACAAAACTCAAATCCAAATGGATCACAGAACTCAACTTACAGCCAGCCACACTGAACCTCATGGAAGAGAAAGTGGAAAGTACACTTGAACACATTGGCACAGGAGACCACTTCCTTAAAACCTCAATAGCACAGACACTGAGAAAAACAATTAATAAGTGGGACCTCCTGAAACTGAAAATCTTCTGTAAAGCAAAGGACACAGTCAACAAGACAAAACAGCAGCCTACAGAATAGGAAAATATCTTAACGAACCCCATATCAGACAGAGGTCTAATCTCCAAAATACACGAAGAACTCAAGAAATTGGTCATCAAAAGAACAAATAATCCAATAAAAAATGGAGTACAAACCTAAACAGAGAAATCTAAAATGGCTGAAAAACACTTATGGAAATGCTCAACATCCTTATCCTTAGCCATCAGAGAAATGTAAATCAAAACAACTCTGAGATTCCATCTTATACCTCTAAGAATGGCCACGATCAAAACACTGATGACACCTTATGCTGGAGATGATGTTGGGTAAAGGAAACACTCCTCCATTGTTGGTGGAAGTGCAAATTGGTACTGGAAATCAGTATGGTGATTTCTCAGAAAATGTGGTATATTTACACAATGGAGTACTACTCAGTGATAAAAATAATGACATCTTTAAATTTGCAGGCAAATTCAAAGCATCATATTGAGTAAAGTGACCCAGACCCAGAAAGACAAATATCACATGTACTCATTTTAGACATAAAGCAAAGTAAAACCAGTCTACAATTCACAATCCCAGGGAACTTAGACAACAAAAAGTAACCTAAAACAGACATACATGGATCTAATGTACATGGGAAGTAAAAAAAGACAGATCTCCTGAGTAAATTTGGAAAGTGGGGATCATGGGAGAGGGATAGGAAGGGAGGGAAGAAAAATATATAGCTCAATAAAAGCAATAAAAAAGAAAAATAGAGTAACAAGTAAATGATCAGATCTTGGGGGAACAAAGTCAAACATTTACTGATAATTGACAATAAAACTTTATTTTATAAGAGTAAAAAAATAAAAATAAAAAACAGGTCAAGACCCAGAAGCTGCGAAATCAAAGCTAATGGAACACCAAGGACCCTGTTCTGGGAGCCAGGAGGCTTGAGTTCAGTCTTGATTGTCCTCCCCTTGATTGCCTGTGTAACTCTGACTGTGGACATGGTGTTCTGTATAAAGCAATGTCACTCCTCAAGTTGGTATCTGAGGCACCCTTAGCAATGCCTGCCTGACTAATCAATCACTTATGATGGTCATCCTAAAATAATAGCTCTCAGTGTTGAAATTATCAGGAGTGTTTTCACCTTCACCATAAACTGGCCTCAGCACTCTGTTTTCTAGTTCTGGAGAGTGGAAATTATTGACAAAAGTATTTCTTAAGCAGGAAACATGATAGCCTCTCATATGAAATAATTTATCGTGTCTAATTAGTATTTGTCTTAATGACTCTGAAGTCTTTAAAGAATTTATTTATAAACATGAGGAGGTGAGAGAGCATATTTCCAAGACCCAGTTCCCTCCCTCTACTGTGGGTCCTGGGTGAACTCAGTTGTGAGCCTTGCCTTAAACCATCTTGTTGATTCAGCTTTGAAATTACTTTTTATTGTTTTTATTGAGCTATATGTTTTTCTCTGCTCCTCTTCCTTCTTTCCTCTCTCGTGATTCCCATGCTCCCAATTTACTCAGGAGATCTTGTCTTTTTCTACTTCCCATATAGATCAGACAGCTTTGAAATTCTTAATGGACACCTATGAACCAATGTTTATGAATTCTATTATTCTCATAACGGTATTACCCTTGCCTAACAGTAGTTTCAAGACATACTCAATGAAGTCAAGATTCCTCTATTTTGATCAAATTTCCTTGCCCAAATCCCATACTACCCACTTATTAATCTACCAGAAAAAGATGGGTAGTTTGATCAAGTGAGCTTGAAAAATCAAAGTGAAACCTGAGAGTTTGATTTGCCTTTTGAATCTGATGGGATCCTTTTCTCAGAACATTTATCCAATTACCGTAAATTGAAAAGTTGGCAGAAATGATAAACAGAAGTTTCTCTAACATGACGACAGTCATTGAGTGAACTGGGGATTAAAGGCTCAGGTGGAGCAACCAATTCGAAGACTACAGAAAGGAAATGAGATGGTTCTGGAACCTGTGGATGAATCACTGAAAATAGATATGCATTCAGGCCTGGGCAGCAGCACACAAATATACATAGTCCCCATGCCCACCCGCACACTTCCAGAGCCATGGAACTGGGACAACATTTTCCTGACAACATCCTGCGGTCCCCCATCCCTCCCACCACCTTCTCACCAGCCCATGGATGCCAGACTTCTGACTGCTGCCTTGCAGAGGTGGAATAAACTCCACGAGACTGACTCAGCAGCTACTTTTTAGGAAGGTTCCTCCACCTCTCCATTCTCACTCACCATTTGGCTTTGAGGCAGCGAGGAAAGCCCACACCCATGGGCGTCAGTGAAAATCATGATGGCAGTCAGCAAATTCTCTCTAATTAAAAATTTGACATTTTAAATAACCAGGCTATTCCCTTCTCAGGACTAAAATCTAAAATTTAATACTAAATACTAAAAGTATTTCCATCTGAAACATAACCGCAGATCTGGCTCTGCTCACATTTTTTCAACCCACCCTTTCCTCCCACTTTCCCCACATGAACACACACACGCATACACACACACACACGAGTGCCTTTTATGTAATCAGTTGATAAGATTGATCTCTTCTTTGAATTGCTTTGATTTAAAATCCACCCACTATTTGTGGGAGGTACAGGGGGATGGATGCAATGTGTGCTTTAAAGATTCAGGAAGTACGAGGCCATGGATGCAATGTGTGTTTTAAAGATGAAGGAGGCACAGGACCATGGAGGCAACATGTGCTTTAGCGATGCAGGAGGCACAGGGCCATGGATGCAATGTGTGCTTTAAAGATGCTACTGAGGATAGCACATCCGGGATAGGATCTGTGTCTTTTCGGTGCAGTTTTGATTTTGCTAAGAGGGCTATAAAATTCAACACATATTCTCCTATTTCAGAACTAAATTCTTCAATAGTGGAAGAACAGCTGCCAGGGTATTGGTTACCTAACTGAACCATAGGCTCACACGGCTCACAAAGCCTTGTGGATCCCTCAATACTGATGCCCACTCCACCTCTTGATGTCTTCCTCTATGTTTCCATGCTGTTGCAAGTCTGATCCCCTTTGTGGCCACAAAATTCTCTCTCCCCACTTGTCTGAAAAAAAAAATTCTCTGAAGGGAGAAAAGACCATTTCTAAAAGATAGCATTTTGTATGTTTCCAATTATACAATATTCATAAAAGAATGAAATTACAGATCTGTCACAGACTGTTGACTTCTGAGCACTAGGGTCTGGAGAGCAGATAGTTATAGCTGTACAGGAACAGTACCAGGAGGCCTTGGGACTCTTTACTGTGGTGAACCCGCATAGACATCCAAATGAACACATGCCTGCCTGGTGAAATCGGAATCCTCTTTTATAAGACAGTTTTCAAGGTTTGAAACCATGGTATCATTATGTTGCCACTGGAAATGTAATGGGTCATCGAAATTGTCTATACAATTTAAAAAAATCCTGCACATCTATAATTATTTATAAAAAGTTTAATGGTCAAATGCAGCTAGCTAAGAATAGGAAAATTTGAAATTTTAAAAGGGATTTAAAGCTTATGTCTCAGGTTTGTAATGTTCTTTTTGCAGATAAAATTTAAAATATTGTAAAGCCTGTATCCAGCTGTGTACTAACTGCAAAGCACGTTTTATGTAACTACACAGCACAAGGTCATATTGTCATGGTTCAAATACATTTTTCTTAATAAAATTAAGGTTATCAATATTTAAATTGTCAAACTAAAACAATAATTTCAGAATAGGAAGAGGGGTTTAATAAACACAAATACGTTGTGTTATATAATCAAAAAAGTTCCAAACCATGTCAAACATTGGCACCTGGAGCATTCTAAAAAGTTCCCTTAAAACAGAACACCCCCCAAACAAACAGGAAAAAAAAAGTCAGCAAGTAAACCTGGTTTAACTTCTGAAAGATGAGCTCTGGGGGATGAAAGGAGCGTGTGTGTAGGAACGTCTACCACCCGGAGATCCATCATCTATGCCTGGAGAGTTCCCACCAAGCTACCAGGCAGTGCTGAACACAGAGTAAAAGCAGGGAAAACTAAGACAGAGTAACTTTCGTGATTACCAAACACAAAACAGTCTTAGATACAGACAGCCCCAGAGTAAGCGTTAGGAACAGTCTTGTTCTTCCGCTAACAGTAACGTTGGAACAGCAGCATGTTCTCGTAGGTTATTTTGTTCATATTAAGTCTTGAAAAGAATATCCGGTTTGATAGAAGATTCTTACACAGTTGTGGTGAGAATCTAATTACACTGCAAAATTTAGAAGACTTGTACAAACACATTAATTGTTGCTAAGCTCCTAGTTTATATGAGCTCTTGACCTATGCTTATTATTCCTAGGCTTAAGAATTGAGACTTAAGAGTCACGATCATTATAGAAGCAGAAAGAAGCCTACTTATTCCTCAAGGTCATAAACAGGTTCTAAACTGCCAGGGAGCACCAGGGCCTTACAGCAAGGCTGAACCTAAAAGCATGGGACTGCAAAGTGAGTGGGAGATTTGGTCAGTTCATGCCCCAAGATGAAATCACTTGACATAGGATGCAAGCGGAACTCGCAGCCCCCAAAGAGACAGGAATAGCACCCTAGTGTGTAGCCCTACAAGAGCGTGTCACAACAGAAAATCCGAATATCTACTTGCTGGTTTCCTTTTAGGGGTGCCTTTTCCCAGCTTGAAGCTAGTTCCTAAGCTTGTTTGGCTTCTGCATTTAAGTACTCTGTGCTCGAGGAGAGTAGGTGTGCACTAAATTATTACTGGCTACCTGAATGCATATTCACTGCACAAAATTTCTGAAGAAAACTCTGATCAACCTTCTTGGATTCCTTCCTTCTCCCGCCCCAGGATTGGTGGCTAGTTCTCAAAGCTCTAACATGGAAACCATCTTCAAGAGTAAAAATAGCATTCTGATCACAACCAATCACTAACTTATAGTCCTGGTTTCACCAGTGACTCTCCCGACAAGCCAGCTTATCTTCCCTTTAACCTAAAAGCATTACAATTTCTTCCTAACAACCACCCCATGTACTCACATTATATTCTAGATGAAACAATGTAACAAAAACCACAATTCAGGCAACAAAAATACTCTCACTATTTTGGGGAGATAGTAATTGCCCTACTCCTCCATACCCTGAGAAAGCTTGCCATGCATATGACATTCTCTCATAATCTTTCCCATAAATGTCACTCTGAGTCGAATTTGAAGGAGGGAAGTCTGATTCACACACACATAAACCACCTGCCGTAGATGGAGAGGCACTGCATGCGAAGAGGACTGGAAAAGAGGCATTCTATTTAGTTACCACATACTCAAGAGGGCTGAAGGACCCAGATGATAGCCAGTGAAGGGCTGTGCTCAGTCGCAAGCAAGGAAAGGCATCCTTAGGAGCGCTGCCCACATTGAGCTTGGGGGGGGGGGGGGGGAGACAGTTACAGTCCAACCTGAGTTCAACTGTGTTCCTAGGAAGATTTTACTGAAGAGCTCCCCATTTCAAAAGCCCGGTAGACAGATCCATGCCCTGACAAACACCTGCGACACAACACACAGCTTCCTGCGACACAACACACAGTAGGGCCGTGACTTTCTAATTTGTGCCTTACAGGAAACCATTTATTGTTCTGCCAAATACCGCGGATCACAACTGGTGCCACTTCAACCTGGGGCGCCTTGTTCCTGGACTCTTCTCTGGTGGCATCAGCTTAGCTGCGGCCTCAGCAGCACCTACTGTGCACAGGACTAAGGTTGCATGTGTGCCACCACAGCTGTGCTGAAAATGCCAGAGCGGGAGCGACTGGGGTCGTCGTGGGGTCCCATGCCCACTAGAAATGCAAGGGAAAACAGAGGGTTCATGGCACCAACCCTTGAGAGGAAGAGACCACAGTCAGGTGGTTTATATGGTGGTTTGTCCTCACCCTACAGTTGTGGCTCAGAACTTCAATTATGGGTGACTTCCTCCCATCCCCATTCAGAGGTTTTCTTTCTCATTTGCTTGAAAACATTAGAACAAGATTTACTTTTGCCATGGAAGGTTTCCCTTAACTCTGCAGATAAACTTTCACCAGGGACAACTTTTATAGAGAAGTTTAAAATGCTTACTTCACATAGAAAACACAGTCTTCAATATGCGGTATCTTAATTGTACGGAGTTCACCTTATCCAATAATCTGGTCTCTCGCAAATGAGAGAGAGATAAAAGTAAACAATGAACAGTGTCCCCTGCAAAGGAGAGTAGCCAAGGACTTGGAGGATGTGTCAGGAGCTTCTCTCCTTTGTAGGCTCAGACACTTAGAAGCTAGAAGTGCAGCAGTATTGCAGAACTGACGTCCCGAGGGCTGCGCAAAACACACACAGTGAGGCGGCAGGAAACCCATCCCAGAATGATGAGCTGTTCCTACTACAGCAAGTTTTCTATCTACGAAAATAGTGAATTTATTGTGCTACAGGAAATAGAAACACAAGACATCTACGAGCCTTGAAAAACTGACCCTCTGTATTTCACAACGTTCATCTCAGGAAGTGATTTCAGTTTAAATATAGCAGTGCTCACTCTAATGTACCATTGTGTTTCTGCCATGAACCTTCCTTAAAAGCTGTGCTTAGCATGGTCCTTTGGTCTCTCAAAGGTAAGGGTATAGTGTGGGATGGGAACTGCTCTGATAGGATGAGCACAGAATCTACTGTCTGTGCATCAAGCCGGACACACACTTCTGCTCCTGACAAACTCTCCTAGCAGAAGAGAGTTTCCGGCTCCCGTGTCTTCACTGCCTGGAATTCATTTAGGTCCTAAGGTGTTCAATAACACTTAGAATACACAAAATGGGCCACATCTTAAAAATCATGCACAGGCTTCCAACCAGCTTGTTTTTTTTTTCACCCCTCCCCCCAAAAGTCTAATTTCAAAGCAAACACCTGAGAATTCTAAATTAAGCCAAACAGCACTGAGTTAAGTCACTTCAAAACCGAAGGACCGCCTGACTGCACCTGCAAAGCCCATGGAAACCCCCCGGCGGAGGGACCTCTCATTCCTACCTATATTTCATGCCAGTCTGCTTGGCGGTGGACTCTTTGAGAGAAATATGATGCTGAGGGGTGAAGGTCCCCAGGCTGCGAGCGATGATAGCGACAGTGCGGAATTTGGCCCGGGCTGCGTTCACCACATTAGGGGCGGTGGAGTTCTGCTTGCTCAGAAGTCGGTCCTCACCATTTCGACTCTTCAAATTGTGCTCTGTGCAGGCTATAGAGACTTGCATTGCTTCTCAGGACCAGCGCAAGGTCCTCTCAGAACCCCACAGCACAGGCGGTCGGCAGAGGGTGAGCAGTTGGGGGGACTTCTGCAGTCTTTTAACCCCTCTTGCCCCCGTTCCTGGATGCGTTCAGAGGAGTCCCGGCAGCTGACTTCAGAGCCCACAGAGTCTCAGGAGAAACTGAGGTTCAGGACAGAGTCCCGGGGACCCAAAGAAGTAAACAGCCAAGCTGGAAGTTGTCTCGGCAGCTGGAGCGCGGATCAGCCTCCCCAATCTTCCCAGGCTGTGAGTTCGGCTGATTAAACAGCCAGATCCATGTGGTCAGGAGGCTGGTGCAGAATCCTAGAGCTGAGCCTTCATGGTGACTGCACACAACCCTGCCTGGAGCCAGTCCGAGGTGCCTGGATGCAGAGGGCTGGCTTCTGGGCGCTGGCTCAAAGCAACGCAGGCATACCGCAAGATGCGCCGCCAGCACCCTCTGGATCATAGGCAGGAGGCTCAACTGGAGAGGAGCATCCCAAGAAGCAGCTAACAGCAAGCCGGGCTCCGCGGACCCGTGGTCTCCATCCGCTCTGCCAGTCAGCTGCCTCCTTCCTGGATTTTGAAGGATGCGGAGGTGGAGGCGTCTCAGGACCCCTCCCCACTCATCCTCAGGCGAAAGCTGGGGCTCCTGAGCCTGCACTTACTCGGGTTGGCGACGGCATGGAGGAGCTGGAAGGTCCCTTTAAGGAGCGCCTTGCCGTTGTGTGCAGTGGGAAGGGAAGATCACTGTGACCACTCCTTACTAGAACAGGACTGGGAGGGCTGCTCCATCAGGGGGCTCTGCCTAGATGCCACCAAATCTTGCTGCAGCACAAGAGTAGGATCTGGAGAAAGCTGAGCGGGGTGCTCCTCAGAGTGGCATGCCAGTGATTAACACGTGAATACTGCCTGGCTTGCTGGATTACAGCTTGGAATTCTGCTCCTAGCCTTGTAAGGGCTCACATCTCCTCTGCATGCTATTTCTTATGCAGATAAGTTCAAAGTTTCCTGAAAAGCCACGGCGCAGTCCATGTGGAGTCAGGTCTGCTAACTTACTGCAAATCTGTGTAGAAAACCAGAGTAGGGACTTCTGGGATGCTGCAGGGAGCTACGAGTTCTCCACACTGGAGGGGCTGACTGGCGGTGGGTGCAATGGGGGAGAAGCAGATCAATATCACTGCCACAAGGGTCCGGAGGGTAAGGGGAGCCATAGATACTGCTCTGGCCACAGGGATGGGCAGCAAGAAGCCCTGTGAGCTGAGCCTAAATGAATCTTATCTGTCTGTTCCATCCAAGAAATGTACTCAGACCAAAGTATCAGTTGATTGATAATTTATCTCTCCATTTGAAGTATGTGAGAATGTTTTCTCCAAAAGCATTTTTTTCTTTCTTTCTTTCTTTCTTTCTTTCTTTCTTTCTTTCTTTTTTTTTTTTTTCTGAATGTGAGTCCTAACAGACCGCACTGCCAAGCAAGGAAAAACAGCAAACACTATTTGGGAGGAGCATCTCTGGATTTGCGACAGAGATCAATACAGAAGGGAAAGTAGGAAGCTCTGTTTCCCTCGTGGAGGAACAGGCAGTCTGGGTGGAAAGGGCAAAGCATTCCGTCTTCAGAGACTATGTTGAAAGTCGCCTTCTACATGTCCCCAAGTCTGATAGCCAAGCTGAGCCCACCAGAGTGAAGCGGGGACAGATTTCTGGAGCCTGGAGAACATTATATTGATCCATTGCCCACTCCTCAATAGAGTCCCTATTGGTATCTGATTCTGCTGTTGGGACACAAATATGTCAATGTCTGGGGGTTCGGGAGGCACGTGGGAGACTCAGGGAGCCTTCCTAGAGGAATGGGAGTCCCATGTGGCTGGCAATGGGTCTGATTTGATTGGCAGGAGTGGGGGGAAGCAGTCACCCCTGGACTGGCATGTTCAGGGATGATACACACTCTGCCTGTGTTGACTAAAATATAAATAAAACAGTTGGTCTGATCACGTCTATCCAATTGAATAAAATGGTAGAAATAAAATTTTCAAGGAGATTCTAGGCTTGCATTGAGATCCATTCAAGAAATCAGTCTCAAGATCTTTGAACCTGAAGATGAGATTAAAACCACATTATGGAGTTGCATCCTTGACCCTCCACATGTTTTTTTTTCCTTTCGCTCTTTTCTTTAGAAAACAAATGTGTTGATGAATAGGAAGAAATTTTAGGATGAGTGAGGGTGGAAGGGTTGAATGGTAACCTCTTCTTCGCACTCCTTTATGCCAGGCAGGAATACCGGGGTGGAGGCGCATATATGTATTCTTTGGAATAAACAGTGGGCAGAGAGGAAGCAGATCAGAGAAACCTTTATTTTTGCACACTGAGCCAGCTCATCGAAGATGATCAACGTGAATCAGAAAAGCAGTCAAAAATGAGAAGAGGAAGAAGTGGGAGGAATCAAAAGGAACAGCTTTTAGCACATGGGAAAAAAAAAACACCAACAAAGCAGCTTGGGACCAATTGAGTGAGCTGATAACCACCAGGCTGGAAGGGTCTGGAACCTGGCCTTCAACTCAGCCCCTGGCTGTGAGGGAGGGGGTGTATGATGTAGGCAGGACTTCAGCTGAAAATGCTGACAGTTTTACAGCAATGACTGGGAACTTTGAAGCAAAGAGAGGCCTGGCTATATTAATCAATGTGGCACTCAGCTTTGTCGAAGAGCTAGCAGAGGAAGGCCAGAAAGCACAGGCTAGCCCAGAACAGGAAGAGGTTATCTGAATAAGACATAGAAGGCAGAATACGCATGAGTCACCTCTGGCCCCCACAGGACTGCACTGAGAGCATGGTCTTCAACAAGCCCTCACTCTATAAATAATTGAAAGGAGCTGAAGAAATAAATAGGAGGGAGAGAGGAATGCAGGGAGATGGGGAGCTGCCATTTTCTGGTAAAGTCCTGACCATTCACTCTGAAGGACAGCCTGTGTACTGAAAAGGTGTCCCACGTTCTCTCCTGCTCCTCTTGTGTGTAGACCAGTGTCCCAGCCTTTGCAACACACCACATAGAGAATCAAAGACCCGAGGCCAGAGGATGCTCACAGTGCGAGCCTTGTTCTTGCAGTTCACAGTGCCTTTCATCTCTGACACCACGCGGGCATTCTGACAGGCAACCAGCAGCCCCACAGTCTCCCCAGACATCCTCGCTCTTCCCGGCATTAATGGAGCAGTCGGTCTCAGGAGCCTGGAAATCAGATAACAGTTGGCTGGAGAGAGCCTGTTCCTAATAAGTTTGCTAACAGGCCACGCGCTAATGAAGCTGGGGAAATTAGACTTGGAATGTGTGTCCTCTTGCTGTCACCCAACAGGATTTAGAGGAATGCTCACTATGAGCATTTCAGGCTGCATCTAGATACACCTACATAGATGTATACAGATACAGATACAAGTATAGATATAGTTATGGGCTGGGTCGCCTCATCCCAAACTTCATGTGTTGAAACCCTGGCCTCTCCCCAGTGCATCAGAATGTGACTGTATTTGGAGACCGTCTTTAATGATGTACCTGAATTATAATGAGACTGTAAAGGTGACCACTAGCCCAGTATGACACATGTCCCTATAATAAGGACTAGGGTCAGACACAAGACACAGAACAGAGGATCATCTCCGAGCTCAGGGCAAAGCCCTCAGAAGAGGCCAAGCTTGCTGTCACTTTGATCTCAGCCTTATATTCTGCAGAACTGAGAGAAAATAAACTTTTTCTGGTGTAGCTACTCAACTTGTGGTCCTTGGTTGTGACAGGCTGAATTAATACAGGCAGAAATATAATTTATATCTGTAATGTTGTCCATAAGAAACTACTGGAACTTAACAAAGTATGAGCTCCTAAAAGTCATTACTAGTCACGACGAATGTCCTTACATATTCTGCACACAGCCCAAGCTGCCGTTATTAGCGTTTTATAGGAAGATAGTGAGTTCCAGCTCAGCCTGGGCAACACAGCAAGAGTCTGTCATAAAAACCTAAAGATAGACAACAATCTTCAGATCTTTTCTCTAGGAAGGCTGATGAAGTGTGCTCTGAAGCAAGGCTCCAAGTGAAACCCTTTGTTCCTCTTCATAAAGTCAAACAGGGTTCTTTATGTTTGCTGGTGGCTGCTTTTACTAGCATACACTAATTATAAAAATAGTAAGTTTCATCCTGTGTGTGTGTGCGAGACATAGTCTGCTAACAGTCACCTCCAAACACCCTCCTCTCTCCCATCTCCAGGTCCCCATCCTTTCCCACGTTCATGCTCAACGGTGAGTCTTGACTGGGTCATTTCCTTCGTGTTTAGCGGTCTCCTCAGTTTACCCATTTTCCTTTGCTTGCTCATGTTCCCTGAGGCACGAGTTAGCATCCTCAGAGACATCCTGAAGCAGCAGAGAGCGCCACACCAGTAGACAAAGCACAGTCCTGACCTCTCACTGTAACTTAGGAGTCACCTGCGACTCTCTTTTACTTCCCTCACCGGAAGCACAGGGGTGGGACGGGCATCTTTATTTCAAAGACCTCTTCCTGTTGTGACTGTGTTCTGTAGATGCCATGACTACATTTCTAGAGGTTGCCACGGCACGGGGCTAAATTATCAAACTCTTCAGCTTGGCCACGACTGACTCCTATTGGTTACCTTGCAGCAGAGTTTTGGCATCAGCATCAGCCGTATTGGGTCTTGGCTATTTAAGACCAGGCAACAGGATGTGAAGTTTGCATAGAAGAGCTTTGGTCTTTGTGGTCATCTCGGTGTTTCTGGGAACCCTGGAAACTTGACAACAGGGATATATGAGATGCAGTTAAGCCTGGTGCTTAGTCTTTCTCTGCCTCCTCCCTTTTCTGTGCTACTGAACAGGGTGCTAGCATTCTTGGAACCTTGGTTTCCTCATGGAGACCCAGTGATGTGAGAGCATGGCTCTCCAGAGCTGCTTCCTGTGATGGAGCTGCAGTCTCTGGTTCAGGAAGCAGAAGGTAAACACATCCAAGATGGCTCTGGCTAGTTAAGATGTAACTGAGGAAGCCTTCCACCTAATGTTTGGTTCTTAACCACTATGCATATTGTTCCTCACCCACCATAAGCGTCCCGCTCATCAGAAGGACTTCACATACACGCTCTTATGAATACAGTTTAAAAAGAAACCCTATTGCCATTATGAGTACTAGAAATAAATTCAATTTAGAAGATCTAAATCTCAATATTTTATGAAAAGTATCTTGTGAATGTTTATTCTTGTCCTACTGCTGTAAAAATTTCCCAATTACCCAGAAAAAAAATTGGTTTATTCAATTTCTTCCCGGCGAAGTCAGAACCAAATATTTTTCACTGGTTCCACTTAGAACTTATGGTTTCTATTCCATTGGAAAGCACAGCCAGCAGGAGCCAGGAAACATTTGGTCACGCAGCCAGGCAAAATTGGAGTTATCCAACACAGAAAAGAATCTGCTAATATCAGAAGAATTTTAAACATGAATCTGTACAGATGGCAAGCTGCTTCCTGTGCCTCATTTGTGAGCAGTAGAGCTATGTCATTTATCAAGACTATTAAAACCTGGTTAGAGGGTTATTACATCCTCACAATTTTAACCTGCCATTGGAAACCATCATGGTCCCATGTGTACAGAGACACAGCCTTTACAATGGTAAATAAAATTGAGACTGATCATGTGACTTCTAGGTGTCTACCCTTTGACTAGAATAACAGACTTTACCAAAGCACCCAGCAGGACATGCAGGGGACAAACCCATTTCACACACCAGACTCTATTCTAGAAACAAAGCGCCATGAACCAAAGGATGGACACGCTTTAGTCCTGGGAAGTAAACCCAGGGCTTGAATGTGAGAGACAAGTGTTCTGTTACTGTGCTATTTCCAAGGGGCACTTAACACTTAAACTTTGTCCATGGCCACTGACCAACCATTTCCTTAATCCAGAATATTCTAAAATAGATGAACCACACATTCTAATATTTTTCATCAATGTTCACATTGGAAACATGGTGTACCAGTAATACATAGAAACAGTTATAGTGAAATGGCAAATTCACAATACAGCTGATTTTGTTCTGCCAGCTTCATAGTAGGCAACTTCTTGTGCCTTTTGGGAAAACAAGTGAAAGAAAACTGACTGCTATTCTGCCTGCTTTTACGAATGTTATTTTACTTCCAAATTGTTCTCCATTGCCATGATTTCTAACATTGTCTTCTATTAGCCTCTGACAACTAGAAACATGTGCTGTGGTTTTGGTTAAAAGTTCTTCTTGAGAGGTTAACTCACAGAGAAATTGATTTCAAAGGTAGAGTTATTATATATAAACAATCCATGATAAAATCAGCTAAATGGCACATTGCTATTTCATGCACTACAAAGTGATTAATTAATTATGCCATAATGCATATGGTTAACTTTCAACAAATTAAAATGTTTTTAGTCATAGACTCCCTCACTACAAAAATCACCATTTTATACACTTAAGATGACAATGTAAAGGAAATAAATTATTTAGAACACAGTTCTAAAATGTATTCACATTTAGACTTCAAAGTTCTGATTTAAAGTTCTGAGCTGTGAGTACGTACTCTTTTCTCCTATCATATTTATATTTCAGAAGCAATGCTGTTTAAAAGCATGCCCGACTTCTGTATCTCCCCCAGATGCTGGCACAAAGTCTTAACGTTCGGATTTTAATCTATGAGCAGCAGTGACCACAGCATCCTAAGAGCTCAGCCAGCAACAAGTCATTTAACAATTTCAAGGGAAAAAAAAACTACTTCAGAGAATTGATGAAGTATCATTTTTAAGATTGTATTCCATAAACCTTTATCTAACAACAATTTATAACTGATCGACTGCAGAAGGAGAGAGATGGGGGAAGGGGAGGAAAAGATGTTGAGTTGTTTTTATTTTCTAGGCTTTGTGGCAAAAGCTTCCACACTCATCACCTTGGTCCAGAGGAAAGAGAAAACAGGCTGTTGTTAATTATTTCAAACAGCTGAAAACTAAGTGTTGCTAGGAGGTAGTTTCGTGAGCGTTCATGGAGCCAACATTGGAGGTAGAGGATTTGCCAGCACGTATTTGGCTCTAGGTTTGGTCCCCAGGTAACACCTATATACATAAATGATAAATATCTCTAGCATATGATGTGTGTTACATCTTTTCAAACCTACAGTGAATAGAGTTCCCAAAGAGCCTCCCACAGAAAGCCATCTTTTCAAGATGAGGCTGAAAAAACTTTAAACCTCCAAAAAGTTACTGAGACAAAGTCACTTTCAGTTCAAGTTTGTTCTTCCTAGAGCAAGAAAGAAAAGGTCTTATTATACACATCTTTCTGTCTCATAATAGTAATATATATTTTGTAAAGGGCCTTCTGACCTTTTCTTTTTATTTAATTCATTCTTTGAACCAGAATTCTTATAAACCAAGCAGATCCAAGATTTTATGGGATCATTTTTCATTTAATTCTGCCCCTTTTAGCAGATGGAGCAAGGTTAATGCAGGTGACCCCTCTAGTCTCTCATCACAGTTCAAATGAAAGTCATCCTGAGTCCACAGTTGTTTCCTCTCTCCTCAGACCTAGTAGGATTGCTACTACAGAACAAGACAGGAAAAATATTTGTGACCAGACTAGAGAAACAATTAGTTTTCTGTCCTCTTTCCTAACTCATGTGTCCATTACTGGATCTGTCTTCTTTCCTTTCCTACTTTCTCTTTCTTTCCTTCTTCCCTCCCTCTTTCCCTTTTCTTCCTCCCTTCCTTCCTTCTTTCCTTCCTTCTTTCCTTTCTTCCTTCCTTCCTTCCTTCTTTCCTCCCTTCTTTCCTTTCTTCCTTCCTTCCTTTCTGTCTTCCTTCCTTCCTTCCTTCAATCGTTTTCTTTCTTTCCTTTTTCTTCTTTCTTTCTTTCTTTCTTTCTTTCTTCCCACCTAATCTTTCTTTTCCTTCCTTTCATGTATGAGCATGCTTTGGATGTCTCAAAAAACCAAAACCAAACAAATAAAAAACAAAACAAAACCCAACAAAAACAAAAAAAACATGATAGTGAAATCCAGTATAAATACTAAATTCAATGAGGATAAGTCCAAGTTTAAAATCCAATGTAAAGCTCCATAGCTTCTCAATGGGTATTATAACTCTGTCAAAGCTCACTTAGATGTAAAAACTTTAGGTCTGGCTGATTTCACTGTGCAAAGCTTTTTATCTGAAACTTTTTTACAGTAAAGCTTTAATTAAAGTGAAAGACAGGAAATATGGGAAGACGCATTAGTAGGGATTCAAAGTGGAATAACTATTATTAAAAATGGTATGCAAGTCCCTTAGTGAATCAGAACCTGAAAAACATGTGAGTCACCCAGTCCACTGCTAAATTGATAACCAAAGAATTAAATCAACATTTTAAAGATCTCTGTGCATGCCCATAGTCACTGCAGCATTATTGGTAAAAGCCAAGTTGTGTCAGCAGTGCAAGTACCCATGACTGGATTAACAAAGAAGCTATGAAACATATGCCTTGAAATATCATCAAGTCTGAAACACTGCTGTTTGCAAGAACATGGGTAAAACCAGAGGGCTTTATGCTTGACTAAATAAGCAAGCCGCAGAAAGACGAATACCACCCGATCCCACTTTCGCGTGAAATGTAAAGTCAGTCAAGCACATAAAGCTGCGACAAGAGTAAACTTTATGTGTCCCTACTAGCGATAGGAGGAAGCAGAGGAACTGAAGGAGAAAAAGGCAAAGAAAGAAAGGGAGGGAGGAAGGGAGGGAGGGAGGAAGGGAGGGAGAGAAATTGATATGATAGCTTTGCTAATTAGCATGGCCATAGCAATGGTATTGTATATCTTTATATGTGTGTGTGTATCAAATCAAGTTATGTACCTTAAGCACATAAATTTTCCATTTACCAATTATACTGCACTAAATTGAAGAAAAGGAAGCAAATCACTTACCCAACACTATGAAACTCATTTCCTGCTTAGTCTGAATCCCCACCCAGATACCCCAACTCATGTTGAATGACCTGACACACCATTTGCTTATTTATATTTTTTAAAGGAATCCTCAATTATGTCATTCTATAAAAACATTCCTACTTTATGGAAAAACCTCTCACCTGTGTTCAACCATACATGCATATTTTCACAATGCATATATACTACTTTTGTAAACAAAGTAAAATTTTAAAGTTACGTTTCCATCATAAAATTATGCCAAGTTTTTCACAAGAAATTTAGAATACCTAGATAAATTCTCTTAGATTTACGTAAATCTTAGTCACAGAAATGAGATAAAACAGATATAGGAAGAAAGGAGGAATGTCATTTAATCAGTGGACTTAAAAATCATCCTGGTCAATATTTCTATGTTTAGACTTTTCTATTTTCACACACAGGTTGTGGTTATTATTAATGTTTCTGTTATTGTTGGACACAGCTGAGAATCCTTCAAGGTTTCTTTGTATCAATTACCCCATGCTATCAGCTTTGTTCTTTTCTTTCTGTTTTTCATATATTATCTTTTCTCAAGACAACTATTTATCATCACCAATTATTCTTTGCTACTCGGTTGGCAAGCTCTGAGTGCCGATCAGGAAAGGCGAAAGATTCTGCCTCCATTTATGAGACTACCTAGCTGGGAATATGCAGGCATGCATGGCCAGCTGCCTAGTGGGCATCAGATCAAACACCACTGGATATTCTTTAGAGGAAGCAGGGAGACCCACATGGGCTGAGGGATTTAGAGAAACCATAGTGGTACCAGAAAAGCTCTGGGCAATGACAGAGGCAAGCTCAGAGGAAGAACAGCTTCCATGGGGAGATTGAGAATCTTGTTGGAGAATGTGCACTGTGCTTGGTGTGCAATGTCTTTGGAAAGAAGACTTCAAAAACACAGAATGCAAAATGAAGTCTATACCCCAACTGACAGTAGAGAACAGCCTGGAATAAAGGGAAGAAAACTAGGGCTCTTTCCTCAGAGCAGGCATGTGACACTTTCCTCCGGACAGTCTTGTGAATACGGAGAAAAGTTCATCAGAGCCTCAGGTGGGGTTGGGAGTGTAAGCTGTATTTTAGGCAAACAAGGCTGGATACCATGTGTAGGTAGGTGGCCTGAGGCAGGAATGCAGTGGGGGCTGACAGGAGCCAGTCAGCCGTGAGGTACAATCTGCTGAAGAAATTATGATGGTTTCTCACAAGGAGTAGAATGGAGAAAGGGCTCACTAGGCATGGCGGTCTGATAAGCAGTTGGATAATACATATAGCAAGAGCTTATTTTGTCAGAAACAAAAATGTTACCAGTAGTTACCCGTGGGTGGTAGGATTATGGGTAATTTTTGCTTCCTTTATTTTGCTCATATATGAATTCCTGCTGGAAGCACATATTACTTTTGTATTATGGAACACAAAAAGTGGTGCCCAGAAAACAAGAAATGGCGCTAGGAATAATAGCAAGCCAGTGAGCATACATATCCTTATGGAAGTATGGTGACTTTGTTTGCTTCATAACATTTAGGTTAAACACCACTAGGCAGATTCAGTTTACTTTTTAAGCAACAAGCCTCCAGATGTAGATTATCAGATTACAAACAACTGAACTCTGTTAACCAACATGAAAGTGAGATCGGGTAGTATTTGTCTTTCTGTGTCTTGCTCATTTAAGCAAGCGTAAGGCCCTCTGGTTTTATTAATGTTCTTGCAAATAGCAAAATTTTATACTTGATATTCCATGGTATGTATTCATAGCTTCTTTATTGCTAATCCATTCATAGGCGCTTACGTTGCTTATGTATCTTGGCTTTTGCCAACAATGCTGCCATGACTATGGGTATGCATAGAGAGGTCTTCAAAATACTGATTTAATTCTTTGGGGTTACATGATGCTTTCACAAGTGTCGCATATCAGTTATCCTGTGTATCATATATTTACATTATGATTCATAACAGTACCAATATTACAATTATGATGTAGCAACAAAATCATGTTATGGTTGGGGGTCACCACAGCCTGAAAAACTGTATCAAAGGGTTGCAGCCTCAGAAAGGCTGAGAATCTCTCATGGCTCTAAAGGCTCTTCTAGCATCTGGTGGTGGTCAGCATTCTTTGTGACTACATCACTCCGATCTCCGTGACTGCTTTGCCATGGTGAAGAGGGAACACCGATGGGAAGAGCAAAGGAGAAACCTCATTGTTTTCCCTGGAACCAGAGAAAAGATGCCCTGAAGGCAAGACCCCAACTTGTGAAAGCGAAAACCTTTTTTGAAAGGAGAAAGCCTCAACCGAGAATTCCACGGAAGGGATCCTCTACTTCCCAAAAGCAATCACCTTGGAAAGGGACTCAGATTCAGCCACCAAGACATACGGAATTCTACCGATGTGGTCTAAAGGGACAAGCTCCTTCTTAAGCTAGCAGCAGAAACTGGCAGCAGCAGCATTTGGTACTGGGTCTGCAGACATGAAAGATTCAACACTGAGGTTTCACGGGGTCTTGTTCTAGGGCTCAAAAAAACCTTGGAGGACAACTATGGTGTGGAAGTGTTGGTGTCCCTGCAAGGTGTTCAGTGAAGGCCCCTGCATGAAGCCATGGAGGGAAAGTCTGTGTTGTGACGGAAACTGTTTTAGTTAGGGTTCTCTAGAGGGACAGAACCAAGGGGATAAATGTACATACATAAATGCACACATAGACACTATATATAATCTATATAATATAGCAAATCCATAACACATATTAGAATTTGTATGTTAGTCATCTTAAAATGTAGCAGCAGAATCCCACCTGAGATCTGAGAACCCGGTAATTACTTGTCCTGCAGGCTGAATGCCTCCACAGAGTAGTTCCACAGCAGTCTCTTCCAGGGAGGCAATAACAGCTAGCTATTCATCTATAAAATGCAGTACCCCAGTAATTCCAATCTGGTTCCCAGATCACAAAAGATTCCTGGAGAGCCAGGGGTCCTTGGTCCATCTTGATAGCTTGGAAACACTGGGTCTGCTGCCAACAAAGTAATCAGCAGCAGCAATGACAAATCAACTCACAGACCAGCGGGAAAGCCAGGCAAGGCAACATGAGATGGTCTTCCTTCCGACACAGCCATGTTATCTGGGCTACTAGCAGAAGGTGGTACCGCAATCAGAGTGGACCTCATCACATCAATCACGGCAGTCAAGACAGCTCCTTAAATGAGTTCTAAGCCATGTCACATTACCCATGAACTGTAATAGAGACTTAGGGATGTTGGAGGTGTCAGAAACAAAGAGACTCTGTTAAGGTAAGCTGCTGATAAGCAATGGAGCTAATGAAAAAAAGCTGTGCATAGCTCCAGTTTAAGAGGGATAGCTGCTATCCAGGCCCTGCTCTTACTGAGCTATTGGAAGTGAACAGTTTCTGAGGCAGAGAGATAATCATTCTATTTTGTAGATGGGGACCCTGGTTGGTTTCCATGCTCTGGTGAATGGCTCACACCCATACACATATGAGCAACTCTAACTGAAATTTGTGGGCTATATATATTTTGAAAAAAGGCAATAAGTTGGGAGGGGGTTATGCTTGAGGAGTCATAGGGAGAACTGGAGGAGAAATTGGGATGTAGATCTGATCATATTTGAGAAATAAAGAAAACTGAAGAGAAAGCATGTGCGTATGGGATCCAGGAGTGCAGAGCTGTGGTAAGAATGTAAAATGTCCCTGATCGGCTCCAGTGTTTGAATACTTGGTCTTCAGTTGAAGACACTGTAAGGGAAAGTTATGAAATCTCCAAGAGGCGGAGCCTTCTGCAGGAAGTGGATCATTAGAGGTGGATCTTGAAATTTTCACTTCCTGTAGATGCTTTGTGATCAGCCAGCTTCTACTACTTAAACTCCTGTTGCCATGTCTTCCTACCATTCCTGAACCAGGAATTCAGCTCAGTAGCTGTGAAGTCCCAACAGACTTCTTTGTAAAAATTGACAAGATGGCTCTAAAATTTATATGGCAATAGAACAATAACAACAACACTTAAATGGACAAGCAATTTTATTTATTTATTTATTTATTTATTTATTTATTTATTTATTTATTTATTTTTGGTTTTTCGAGACAGGGTTTCTCTGTGGCTTTGGAGCCTGTCCTGGAACTAGCTCTGTAGACCAGGCTGGTCTCGAACTCACAGAGATCCGCCTGCCTCTGCCTCCCGAGTGCTGGGATTAAAGGCGTGCGCCACCATCGCCCAGCTGGACAAGCAATCTTAAAGTGAATAGTTATTATTAAGAAAACTTACCATAAATGCATAGTAATCAAGAAAGTGTGGTCTTGGCAAATGGAAAGGATATACATAAAGGAGAAGAATGGGAGACTGAAAGCGTGTCTTTGCTTCCCTCCCCACTGACTCTCACAATAATGCCAAGACAGTTCAACCGAGGATGGAGTCGGTTTTGAAAAAAAAAGTAAGTGAAAATTCCCCAATGAAATTTATTATTTTACATAATTAATATAGACTAATGCTAAAAACAGAAAATCTGATACTGGGACACCTAGACGCACTCATGAATCAGAAATAAAAACAATAAATAAGTACAACTCAGGTCCTCCCCACAAATACCACATGAAAAGAATGCACAAATACAAATCCATAATCATAGAATGACATTTAACCCTGAGAACATTTAGGAGACGCCTTGGTAACGCTACAATATCAAAGGTACAATTATAAACAAAACAAAAAGATAAATGGATTTTCTAAAAGTAGCTGTTTCACCTCAAAACATGTCACTTTATTACTGGGTGAGGAAGCTTAAAATGATTTTAAGTGTTGGTCTGCAGACACAGCACTTAAAGAACACTAAAAAACTAAAAAAGATGATACAACTGAACTGAAACAGTGGGTGAGAGGTCAAGATGTTTTCATAGAAATTTTATTAAAGAAGATAAATGGCTAATAAGTTCCGAGCGGAGGCTAAGCCTTGATCGTCCCAAGGCCATACAAATGAAACCCGTCATGGGACAGTCCTCCACACTCATGACAACAATGATCACAGAAAAATTTCCGCATGAATTAGGCTACAGAGAGACGAGAAGTCTTAGACTGTTAGCCACCCAGAATGACACAGTCACCCTAGAAAACTAGTGGGTAACCTCCTTTATCATGTGACAAAAAGCATCGCATGTCCAATGAATTTCACTTGTATGTGTGAGAAACACACACATGACAGTTCATAACAGTATTAATTAAAAACCCATCGCATTAGAGGTTAGTAAAAGGCCTAATTATGGAATTCTGCTTAACTATAAAAATCAATGGGCTGTTGACACATTTCATATGAATTGTCATTAAACTCCTACTAAAGCAGTTAGCTAAAACCCTGCACACTGCACTAGTCATGTGTGCTGAAATGACACTCCAGTGGTAGGCTGCATATGGAACGGTGGTTCCCTAACATGATAATGGAGATGAAAAATTCATATCACCTAGTAACATCATAGCTATGATAATTTTGCATCAGGAAATAATGAGTTTGTGGTAAAGTTGATGTACACAACTTTCTGTGCTGTTAGACATGTAAAAGAATTGTCCAGGTCCAGGTATCTAGCTCTGTGATACATACTTGCCTAGCATTGGTGAAGTTCTGGGTCTGATCCCCAGCAAAGTAAAAATTAATAGTAACAAGAAAGCATACCATAATGCTACACAGTACAGGATTATAGGAAACAATTGTTAGCAGTATATGTCAAAACTACACTCTATATTTTAATCATTATTTAGAGTATATTCCTTCTACTTACAAACATTGACTTATAAGAGTATATGTGTTATGCTGGAGCAGCCTAATATTCTGAAGTTACCCCATCTACTGATTATAAGGGGCTGTGCCCAGAGACTGACTGAACTGTCCCATTTAGATTTGTGTTCACACACTCTACAATGACCACACAAAAACTAAATCTCCTAGCCATGTCTCTCAGAACATATCTCAGAATCAACTGTCATGGCTGTAACTTTACTTTTATGACACGGAAAAAGGGGGAATATTTAGAGAGACAGAAATGAGATTAGTGGATACCTAGGGCTTGGAACAGAAACAGGGATTAATGAAAAAAAAAAGGGCACAGTAGAGTTTTTGAGGTTAAGGGAATGCTATAAAATTAAAATGGGATTTATTTATGGTTGCACAATTCCATAAATTTACTAACATTGATTTGTACGTTCATTTTAGAAGGATTTTATGACATAAATTATGCTTCCATAAAACTGTTTAAAAATCTCTACAGGAAAACAAAGTATGACTAGGTTGAGAAAGGTTTTCTGTTTTGCAGCTCACAGAGCAAAGATTGGAAGTCAGAATAAGGATTTACTGCCATAGCAGACAAAGGCAAAGATATTGGAAGTCTCTGAAAGGAGTTTTACAGCAGGATCAGAAAAAAACAATGTGTTTTGTTGTTATAAATATTCTTCAGAAGGACCTGTGTGTTTTCCATCATGAAGCTGAGCTACTGTGAATCTGCACCCTGGCTGGAGGGAATCAAGGGTTTCCAGAAAAGCCCCACAGAGTCATGGTGCTGGATCAGGACTGGTGGGCAGGAATGACAAAGCAATGTCTGAGGATGGTTGCAGAGTCCTCTGTTAGTTGCTCACAGTGTGGAATGAGTTGCAAAGCAGCTGTCTTAGCTGGGATTTCTATTACTGAGAAGAGATGTTATGACCATGGAAACTCTTATAAAGAAAAACATTTAATTGAGACTGGCTTATAGTTCAGAGATTTAGTCCATTGTCATCGTGGTAGGAAGCAAGGCAGCACGCAGGCAGTTATGGTGCTGGAGAAGGAGCTGAGAGTTCTACATCTTGATCCTGCTGCCTTTGGATCATTGCAACAGGAAATGAACTGCCACACGGGGTGTGACTTGAGCATATCCCCAAAGCTCGCCTCCATAGATCATACTTCTCCCAACAAGGCCACACCTACTCCAACAAGGCCAACCCTCTTAATAGTGCCCCTCCCTATGAATCAAGCAAGCATTCTACCACAGAAGTTTATAGGTCCATAATTATTCAAACTACCAGTGCAGCCACGAATCTATAGAGTCTTGAGAATATGGCAGAAATCACAGAGCTGCATAAGAAGGCAGAGAAAGGTTTGCAGCCAAAGTTACTGTTTACAGCTGCATGTCCCCAGAAAGTGGACAGACAGCTTTGGAGCATGCAGGCACCAGAGATGCAAGGAACAATTTCTAGGAGAGCATCAGGAAGGGGGCGATGACACAAAAATCAGCTGTGAAGTGGGCTTGAAGCAGATGAATATTGAGAGTGAACCCCAAAAGCTTATGTACTGAAAGTTTGATCTCAAACTCAAAGTACTATTCTGAGCAGTGCAACAAAGTTTATGATGTAGGATGTAGTTGGGGCAAGTAAGTCACTGAGGCCCTGTCCTTGGGGACTGTTTGTCCCTCAGGACCCTGCTTCCTGTCCAACCTGTTCCCACCACCGTAATGTTCTGCCTTGGCACAGGCCCCACATCAACACAAATGGAAACCAGAGAGGGAACTCTCTGAAACGAGCTGAAATATACCCTCCTTTAAGTTGTGCCAACTACTTTTTCACAGAGATAAAAAGTCTAACATCCAAAGCTCCTGCTTTGGTAACAGGGGAGTTGCTTTTTCACGGTGAGATTGGGGCCATTTGCTTCTTCAGGTCTGTGGACTAAAGCAAGATGAAGGCCACTAACAAACAAAACCAAACCCAACAACAACAAAAATCTCTCTCATTTTGCTTTTTATGCTTTGTGCGAAGCTTGGAGTGCTGTGATCTTTGACCTCAGACTGCCCAGGTGGCCCAATCAGGAGGGGCATTCCATGTTCCCTAGTAGACCACTTTTCTGGGTCTCTGGGAGCCCCACTTTATCAGATCAGAAGTCTCTTGGACAAGGTACCAGACAGAACAACTACCTCCTTATCACTGGAATCTTATGGCTTTCATTCCCAAGAAACCCCAGAGAAGTGCTGGTTCCCCCAGTCACTAGATCCCAGTGATGTGCTAAGCCCCAGGTATCTCATTTGTAACTGTGTAAGTGGCATTTTAAGATGGGATATCCCTTA
>JABTXL010008166.1:14011273-14032132 GCA_025134845.1 Neodon shergylaensis
AACACATCACTTCCAGCAACAGGGCTGTGATGGAAAAAGAGAGAGGATATTTGGATCCCTAATGTTTCTGGCTTGAGGCTTTTTCTCTTAACTGTGTGGGAGTAAGTTATTAAATGCTACTTTTAGGTAAATGAGAAAATATGTCCCTTCCAGCAAGTGACGGGCTGATTTTAATTTCCCTGTAATTGTTTTTAATTGCTAACTGTCTTCTGAAACACAAAAGGTTGTCGTGTGGAGGAGGAAGGACATGCAGGGGTATTGTTACACAGGGTAGGAACAGGACCAAAGAGAACTGGCAGCTGTCAGGATGACTGCAGGCCAAGAACTGGGTGGTAACGTGGGCTGCTGCACAGTACATCTGGCTGCCTACCTGCTGATTTGGTGAGCCACTGTCACTGGACACATCCAAATCACTGCCACGGGTCTAGATGCTAAAATCAAGCATGAAATTATGGAGAATTTGCTTCTTTGGGTGGTAGCTGGATCCTTGCAGGTAATGGGAGACGATTCCTTAGAGGACAAGGATCTCTAGTCTTGAGCTCTCCAGTCCTCTGACTTCTGAAAACAGCATCCCGTAGTTCCAGTCAGAGAGGAGTTCCCCAGTTGCTGCCAGGTGCATGTGAACCTAGCCTAGTCCATTAGAGCAATCCATTTTCCGGATGGTGGTAAGTGGTCCAGGCATGGACCTGTGACTAGTAGCTCAGTATTACTGACTTCTGCACCTTTTATTGGAAAAGAGAAATGCTAGTTCTCTTGAACTTGAAACTAGCCTAAGGCCATCTAGGACTGTAGTAAGACCTGCTTGAGTATTAATGGAAGCCATTCGGGTGACCACATATTCTACAACACGGTATTGTCCTTCAGTGAGGAGGGGCTGTCTTTATTTTGCTGTTCTGTATCTGATTTCAGGCTTATAAGTCTAAGCTTGTCTCTTTAATGAAAAATGAATTAGCTTTTTATATTTTTCATTTGAATTCCCAGGAAGAATGCTGATCATGGCGGTATACATATGTATCCTAAGTAGCTGGCCAGGATGAGGCTGGGGGATCATAAGTTCAAGGCTACCTAGACTATATCGCATACATCATATGACCTGTCATCTAAATGATAACAATAATTCCCCTACGGGAAAAATCTGACCATGCTGTTTGCGTGTTGTGCCCCAATAAACTGTGGCCCTTATGCTTGACCATGAAGGACTATGGTGGTGTCAGGCACCAGCTGTGGATCTAATTCCTTGCTAACATGGCAGGGAAAAGAGCTGTTGAGCTCACTCTAATGAGGACACATCACGAGCAAAGCAGGACAGGAGCCTGATGCAAACTTCTTGATGCAGAAGCTGCTCTCGGAAAGGGCTCTGGACATGAAGCAAGCAGAAAATCCTTATCCCCTTCACAGATGGTGTCCAAGTTCTATTTCAATTTCAGGGTTTACTTAAAAGTTCTCTTTCAATCATGCCATGAGGATTTATATTAGATGAAGATCGATCAATTAAAATTGCTAAAGAGTGTTGCTAAGCAGAAAACCTCGCACATTCTATCCCTTGTCTCATATTTTCTATTACCCATCTCCTTCAGAGGGTTAAAGCACCATTTTCATTTTTATTACTTTTATTTTACGAAATTGTCAGTTCAACTGTAAAATCTCATATAGACTAGGGGCAGGATCCTAGAGAATCAACATTTGTATTCCCAGCACCTTCTGATTTCCTGCCAACTGACCCAACCCACTGGAAGCCGCAAGCCTCAGGAGCACACAGCAGCCACCTGGAAATGCAAAGCAGTTTAGAAATGGGAAGATCTTGGATGGAAAACATCCCCCGAAAGGGTGTGTGTGGGAGCCATAAAAGGGAGAGCAGTCCCCAAAGTGACCGTTTAAGATGGAACCAGTTCCTTCAGGCGTCTCTAAGAGCTACCTGGGCATGACACTCATTCTTTCAGTGAGTTGCACAGTTTTCCATTTAATCAAAAATATGGGGAGATAATTCACTTAAGAAGAAAGATATGAAAGGTATCGGGAATGAAATATAGGATGTCAGAAAACATTGCCTTCATTACTTACTCATGAGTGTATGAATGTAAGTGGTGCTGGAAAGAAAAACTTTTGTTATTTGCCAACTCATTCTGCTAAAACTTAAAGTCACAAAACTTTCCTGAAATTACTCAAACTCAGCAATCTAAATGATGCTTCTTTTTTTAGGGAATGTGTAGTATGGGAGAGAAACCATATTAATCTTTCATTTAGGCAAATTTGTACCAACAATTTCCACACTTTGAGATAGCAAGAAAGTAAATACTAAAACTCCCCTTTTCCTTGAGCAGTTTAAAGATGGAGAGAGAAAAGTAGAAAGGCAGCCACCCACAGTACAACACACGGCAGGAGAATTGGGGAGTCCGAGGGAGGGAGTGCCTGGGAGATCTTCATTAGGACTGATGCAGAGTTGGAGAAATCTACATGGAAGAGCGATGTCCTTGTGCACCTTGAAACATGAGCATCATGAAGACAAAGGGAATCGAACTCAGAATAGAGCATGGCAGAGAGTATCATAAAGACAAAGGTAATCGAACTCAGAATAGAGCGTGGCAGAGAGCATCATGAAGACAAAGGTAATCGAACTCAGAATAGAGCATGGCAGAGATGCGGGGGTGGAGGATGCTGGGCAAAAGCAGAACCTGGCCAGCAGCGAGGAACAGCTTATTGAGCTAGGAAGAGTTTAATATTGAAATATATCAGAACGGAAACTTTGGGGGTAAGTCATGGGGTACCTTAAATGCCTGTCCAATTCAATTCAGGAGACAAAAGGACTCTGATGGGTACCATGTCTGGGCAGGATGAATGTCACACTCATTTTTCTTTGAAATTTTTGATCATCATTGGTCCACGGCAACTCTCATACCTCGAGTCTATGCCCCGTTCGTTTCCATGACAGTGACATGTGTAGTGCATTTGTCCCTAATGTGCCACATTAAATCACTCAACCTCATGACATTCACTGCCTCAGACTGCAAATAAGATCAGGCTCACAGAACCCATAGGGATAATGGACAGTTCAAAACCAACAATTTCAGATGGAGTAGCTAGAATCAAAGGGTTTTTCGGAACAAAGTAGCCTATAAATAGTGGTGCAGGACAGGCAGGCCACGCGGCCGAAAGGCCCTTCAACTAATGGGCTGAATCCTCCACCAATCAGCCGGAGCACAGGGAGGGGGCTGATCGTCACCCACACAGTTGGTTCAGCAGTGAAAAGGGAGAAAACCTGCTAATTAATCCTCACCTCCACTTGCTGAAACAAAGCCCACTGCAGTTTCTGTTTATCTGGGCAATTGGTATTAAAAATGACAGGAAAAGAATTTGTCTGCTCGCTTTACAGCCTACGTTACTTTACCTCTGAGGCCATGTCAGAAAATATTATTTTGCTGTTGCCTGGGGTATGGAAAGCGGTGGAACCAGACCACCCCTTTCCAAAATCACCTCTGTCCCAGATAGGGAGGAAGGCTGACTCCCCAGCCCCTCTCAACTGTCAGCACTTCCTCTGCTGTAGGATTCATTCGGGAAACAGAACCCGTGAAGGTCACAGATTCACCAGTGAGCTTCACGACTAAGAATAACACGGCATACCTCCCTTCTGCAGGGTCCACAATGCGACATTGTGTAGATGGTAAGAATTGCAAAACAGCCAAGAGGATAAGAACATGGACTCGGTTGACACCATACACGATTGAGCAGTGGACCCTGACAGAGCTAAGAGAACTCTGGGGGGCTCCGCCTTTCAATGGTCAGCCCAGCAGAATCCAAACAAAGCCAGTCTTCACCATCCTGGGAGAATAGGAGGAGCCATGAGCAAGAGATCTGCATGATGTGGATGACCCCGTCCCTCAACGCCTGACCTTGAGGAACCTCCCTAGGGTCCAGTTCTGCTGGCGGATATACGCTCTGCTGAGAGGACCCGAAATGAGAGGTTCTCAGTTGCCCTGAATATCCAAATAAATTATTCATATAAATTATAGCAGTCCCTCTTTGCTGTTTGTCTATTTATCTGTTTATTTATTTTAATATTTTATGTTTCTCAAAGAAACCAGGATGGCTGTTTTCTGAAACATAAAACCACCTCTTAGTAAATAAAAATTTGCAGTTCTTGGATGTGCAGGGCAATGATCTTTGTACCGCAACCTGTAGAGGCAGAGGCAGGGGATACATCTGCTTTTCTTTGTTTGTAAAGCTACTCAATAAAACCTCCCTCTAGCCATATCTCTGCCCTACCGCCATGCCGAGGACATTGAGGTAGCCCATCTCTTTTCAGAAGGCTCATTTCCCCCACCCATCCTACTGATAAATCACACACTCCCCCAAAAGGTAATTCTGTGCCTGGGACACAGCCTTCATGATTGAGAAAGACCAATGGTTCCTCAACTTGAGTGGGTGCCATGATCACCCACCCAGAAGGCACACGAGACAGATGATTGGTCTCGGTCCCTAGAGGTAGTTTCTCATTCATATTGTGGATTTTTGTAAGTTCTCACTTTTGGTTCCTGCTGATCTACACATAAACAATGTGGCTTGGATGTGTCAAGAGTCACCCTTTGG
Source organism: Neodon shergylaensis (assembly GCA_025134845.1). Lineage (NCBI taxonomy): Eukaryota > Metazoa > Chordata > Mammalia > Rodentia > Cricetidae > Neodon > Neodon shergylaensis. The sequence goes on from JABTXL010008166.1 coordinate 14,015,858, forward strand.
TACAAAGAAGAAGCCGAGACAGCTGTCAAACAAATGACTGCCTGGAAGAAAGCGAACAATGACAGCCGACTGAGGCATCCCAATTGAAACTACTAACGCTTGACTTCACAGAGAGCTGAGTGAGTTTTGTGGTCCACACCAATGCTGGCCTCACCTTCCTCTGGCTAACAGCACTCGGGCTCTTATGGTTCCTGCCATACCCAGGACTGGAACTGGCAGAGAAGATTCTGGGGCAAAGATCATCAGTCACTAAACCCAGAATACCCTGTGTGGAGGATGCAGTTACCCTGGAACACAGAGCGGGGAAGCATCTGTGATCAGCAATGCATCTTACTACAGTTCAGCATCACGGAAGAATACCCCCATGTACTGATAGAAGAGAAAATATATCACATATCATCTTAGTGCTGCCTTTCAACCAGAGGGTATGAGCTGCTTAAACCAGAGAGCTAGCAAAGACAAATCCATTCTCCACACCTGTCTTCTACAAGCCTAGGCAGAATTTAAAACTCCGAAGGAATAAACAACAAAGAACAAAGTCGCTGGTTTATCGAATGTACACCATGTTGCTCTGCTTTCCCTCCAGCAGGGGAGAAAATAATCTAACAAGCAAAAGAAAAGGCTCCGCTTTCCACAGAGTGATTTAGCTAGTACAAAGGATACTTAAGCCTGTGTCAGAAAACAGAAAGAGCCACGCGTACAACACTCAGTGCCTGCCTGTGTTTCCAGCACAGAAGATGCTGAGGCCATGTCCTAGGCTCTGTGTCCCTGAATACTTGGACTGACAAGGTCCTATGATGGGTATGCTTCTCATCTGCCTTCTCCAATATGTCAGACCTTTTCATATCCTGAATTGTCATGCCCAGCATACGTGCTCCACCTCACCACAAATGTATGTGATGAGATCAGGAGAGAGGCACAGGAGGGGGCTAGAAAGCATGTCATGGTGGTCTTCCTAGGTGCTGTCTGAAAACACAAGCCTTCTCTGGGAGCACACATACAGAAACTCCAGGCTTCTTCTGGCTACTGGCTGCATCTTGGTATCTTCAAGCATAAAAATCGATTTTTAGCTAGTATAAAACTCCCCAAGGCCACCTTTCCCTGGAAAGGACTCTTCCGAAACTAGATCTGGATGGGTGACTAAAAGCCACCAGCTTTCCTCACTCAGGATAGCTACAAATATTGGGATTCCCTAACCTCCCATACCTTGTCATACTCTGGCCCTTTTCATCACGCATGGCTCTGTACTCATTTCAGCTTGAGTGTAAACCTGTCCTGATCATAGCATGCTTTTACTCACCCTGACCTTTGATCTTTCATAGATTTCATTTAATTATCCTCATTTTAACAATGAGAGGGCATTGGTTTAAGTCGTCTCATGTTTAGACCTCAGAGCATATTTAGCATAGGAATTGCTTAGAGCCTCCTCGCACAAACCTAGTTGAACTTTGACTTGTAAACACATTTGGTTATTCCTTTGGGGGGGGGGATGAATAGGTGTGTGTGAGCTAGAGTCTCACCGTGTAGTGCAGACTAGCCTTGGTTGCCTTGATTTCACAACCATCTTGCCTCAGCCTCTTCTAAAGGCTGCGATTACAGATGAGAGCCATTGTTATACCTGTGTTAAGTATTGCTTTGTTGGTCATATCTTCTAACACAGAATATGGATCAGTGATACAAACTTTTCCACAAGCTGGATGTCCAGTTTAGATTTCTCTCTCTCTCTCCCTCCCTCCCTCCCTCCCTTCCTTCTTTCCTTCCTTCCTCCCTCCCTTCCTTTGTTTTTGCTTTGTTTTCAGTTTTTGAGAATAGAGTTCTCTGTGTAGCCCTGGCTGTCCTAGAATTCGCTCTTTAGACCTTGCTGTCCTTGAACTCAGAGATCCTCCTGCCTCTGACTCCCAAGTACTGGGATTAAAGGCATGCACACTCCTATCCAGCGTGTATTTTTCACAAAGATGTTCTTTTGGTACTTTTTAGTTTCTTGGTTATTTATCAAAGGATGAAAAAAAGAAAGGAAAGAAAACTGTGCCAGTAAAGAAAATGTTAAAAATCAACAAAACTTTCTTGTGTATTTATAAAAATCTCTTGTCAATTTCTAGCAAGATACCCAGTCCTTAAGGAAATATTCTAGTTGAGGGCTTTGAAAGCATTAGCCTGAATGTAGCTCGCATGTGTCAGCAGAGATTTTATTGACATTGTCACCTATTCATCCTTGGGATATTTTGGCTCATTTGGCCAACTGGGCAGTAATTCACTTCCCACGTCCTCTCCTCAGCTTACCCACTCATGACTGAGGACACCCCTTAAGAACCTTTGACTATAGACAGAGTGAAAGCCATCATCTCTTCTGTGGAACCGATCTCTGAGCATGCTGGGATAACAGCAGAATTGTTTCTCACTGATGGTACCAGCCCCACATCCACATGTTATACCATCCACTTAGGGACTGCACATTTTGCAGAGTGGGTGCAAAGAAAGAACATTGACTGAACAAGTATTGTTGCAGGAACTATTGGTTCCGGGACAAAGGACCATATGGTGAACAATAGGAGGAGGGGGGAAGGAAGGGGCGAGATAAAATAGTGGGTTTCCTTTTTCTTGAATACAAGCTGGTCTCAGGGAAAACTGGAAAATAGGCTTTGAGATGGAATGAATTCTGACTGATTTCAGTATTTACATATTCTTTGAATTCACCTCTCATCCACCCTTCTTTGAAACTCCCCTGCTGTAATCTAGAGAGGCCATTTGCCTGTTGCATTGGTTCCCATCCATTCTTCTTTCTCAAAGTCTTCTGCTTGCCAGAAGATTGTTAACTTTGTCCGTGTCTCCCTCGGGACATGATCGATCTTAACAGCATTCAAGTGTGCCACAGAGCTTCTGGGTTTAGACAAAAGATCTCCCAAGCCCAACACTCTTATAGATAATACACATTCACTCACAGATGATCAGAGCCTCACGAAGGTTGTGCAACACCTCACATGCAAGCTTTTGTCAAGGTGGTCAGTGTCCTTTATGTTGACAAATCTGGGCTCAGTTCTCAGCTCATCTGATCAAGAGCATAATGAAGCATATTCTCCCAAAGATCTGTTCCTTCCACGTGATTCTTATGTTATGACTCTTGAGCTGGAGACCCTCACCAGCTGTGAATATTTGCCAGTGAACAGGGACTAGTCATTGTATTTCATCTTTTACAGCATCATTAGGAATGGGGATTGTTTAAAGTATGGGCTGTAGGATGGTCTTCCTCTCCTTTGAAGCTTCAAAGCTTGCCCCTAGTCAAGCACTGTATATTTATTCTTATGCCCTCTTCTGTAGATCCTTACACGGCCTAGGGCTAGAACATCTCCATTAACTAATCCATTCAAATAGCATCTGTATCTTCATTCCTCATGGTATTTCTTTGTTTTTCTATATGGTATTTATTGTTACTATTAGCTTTGTAGTGTGTGTTTTGAGTCTCAGACTTCACTGTGCTTGCTAACACAGACCAGGTTTCTATTCAAAGTCTCTGAGAATTCATATGGACCTGGAAGTTTCACAAATAATTTGCATTTAACAAAATGATTCTGATCCAAAGTGATTGCAGATAACAAGGGCTCCCGATCCTGCCCAATGGGTCTGTTCTCTTTATTTGGACATGAGATACAAATGATGCATTTTCAGGAAGGATAAATCTCTGTTGAGTGAGGATTCTTTTCACATGCAACTTCACCTGTCTTAACCAGGTGAAATGAAACAACTTAAGGGGTCAACTGTTTTAGCCCTACAGATGTCCTAAAACTAGGAAGGACTGTGTGTCTCAGAATGCTGTTTGTCTCTAGGGATCTCTGTTGGGATATTTATGAAATGTGAGGGTGTAGAGTTAGGTATTCTCTGATATTCCTCACAGAGCCCCTGAACTATGTGCATACGTAGACACCTTGAATAAAAACATGAAGGAAGAATTTCTAAAGAGCAGAAGCATCTTCTATGAAAGGATGGCCCTTTATGCTCCCACAACTAGGCAACAACTTCCCAAGGCACCAAATTGGCAGTTAACAAGAAGTACTTCTGTAATAGGGCGGCTGCTTGTTGGTTCCCGGCCACCTGGCTGGTTAGACCCGAAATAATGACACAGGAACTGTATTAATTAAATCACTGCTTGACCTATTAGCTCTAGCTTCTTATTAGCTAACTCTTATATTAATTTAATCCATTTCTATTAATCTGTATATCACCAAGAGGTCATGCCCTACCAGTAAAGTTTCAGCATGTCTATCTCCAACAGCTCCATTGCGTCTCCCTGACTCCTCCTGCCTCCTCTCATGCTATAGGCCAAGCCAGGTCTTTATTCATTAGCCAATTAAAGCAACACATAGACAGAAGGACCTCCCACACCATACTTCCAGGAGCCAAGGCCTAAAGAACTGCCGGGGAGTTCTAAACAGCTGCCCATCAGAATTGTGGTGGTAAATGTTGAGACTATGGCATTGCACTACACCAAACAATTACATTGGCTAAAAAGAAGTCACCCAAACAGAAAAATTAAAGCACAGCTAACCAAATGCAATCATTAAGCTGTACAAGTGCTTAGAACTTTAACACTGAGAACAGTGCTATTGATTCATTGATGTCAATCTGATAAATAGTGTGGCTCCCTTAAAAAAATATTCAGCAGAGAAATCAACGCTAAGGAAGGGAGTCTTTATGAGATGGTTCAAAGACGTGAAGAAGGAAGAAAAAGATACAGGAAAAATGGCCATCATCTCTTTATTCAGAAATTATTTCTTGGACCCATCACTGTTAGGAACTGGAGACAGAATTGGTTGAAAGCATCACTGGTCCTCAAGGATCAGGAAACCATTAGCAGACAATAGTTTTTCACTAGTTAGTTACAACACAAAGGATCCCGTACTCCAGTATACAGGGGCAAAAGCCAAAGCAGATTTCCAAAGGATACGGTTATTAAACTAGGAAGGGAAGGTTGAGCAAGTGTGCCAGGCACCCAAACACAAAAGCCTCTTCCATCGGTAGGCTGTGTTGTTTTGTGACAATGTTTTACTTACTTGACAAGATCAGCCATGAATGTATGTTGGCTCTCCAAGTTCCATTAGCCAACAGAAAGCCATTTGAAGGCCTGGTATGCTACTTCTTAGGCCAGTCATCGCAAGGCTTTCTGTACTTCCATTGATTTTGCAGCCCACTAAACTCCTGCATGAACAGCCCTTCTGAGGTAGCCAGTCTCCCCAACACTCTGCCAGTTGACTGTGGCTATTGAGCCTGAGGCAGCCAAGACCAGCCTGACCTGGGCATGCCTCTCCCAACCAGTCATACGGTCATGAGCAATCACAACTGGCTGTTGCTTTAAGCCCTCAGTTTGGGAAAGGCTTATCCTGCATCAGTAGACAGCTGCAGAAGCTCATTCCCTTTTGAGTTCACAACAAGGGAAGAGCTCATGCCCTAAATCAGCTCTGCAGATGGGCTCAAACAAAACACTGAAGAAATAAAAAGGAAAAAAAACCTCTCTTGTCATTGCATATTGTAAATGTCCCACTGTCGTCACCTCCTTTGTGTCTTCCTGATCAAACGCAGCAAGTGGGACGCAATTATCTTACAAGAATAACATTCCAGAAGAACCCGCGACAACAAGCGAGAATAGATTTTTAGATAGCGTTCCTTTTAGTCACCTAAACAAGATTTACAACAGAGCACAGTGCACATAAATAAGCCAATATAAAATACTGGGCTTTGCTCACTGTCTATATTTACATTTAGTTTAAATGCTGCCTTTTGGTTAGCCCACAAGCCTCCTCTCTTACTTCCTGACTTGAGTACACATATACAAAGGAAATTTCCTATGACCGCATTAAGCTAAGTGCAAAAAAAAAAAAAAAAAAAAAAAAAAAAAACATTGGTCCTATTTAATTGGCCACTACTTGGTACGGGTTTAAAGGATTTGAGTACAATTCATGTTTAAAGATGGAATTGTCATTTCTTTACATATGCATCTTATTGGCCCATTTGTCCTTCATTCTTGCAGAAATCAGAAAATACAACATTCCTCATGAAGAGAATGTAAAGATCTTTCTAATGCTCTAAGCCTGTTTTTGACCAGTGTCGATTGAAATAATCGACATAAGTGAAATTATTACTTATGATTCCACGTGAAAAAAGAGCCTGACACAGACTGAATGTCACATCCTGGGCCCAGGAAGTTTATTTATTTTGTCTAGTGTTGGAAAATGCCTCTCTCGGGTTTTATTTGAAAATAATGGGAAAGTTACAGACCATTTCATTCTTTGGATGATGACTTCCAACTATGCGAAACTCTAAAATTAAAAGAATAAAATTGGTTTAACAATACAAGTTCATAAATTCCAGAAGAGAAAGGACAGCATTAATACAATTTGAAAGCATTTAAACAGATGATATTAGATAGTTTTGTAGATTTCAGAAGCCACATTCAAAGACAGTGATAAGGAATGCCAAGAAGCAATTTTGAGTTACTATACTATCCCAGCATTGGGGACTAAAAGCAGCTTGTGTCCCTGAACATGAAGAAGAAGCAAAGGCTACTTGAGAGGGACCCAGATAACAGTTGCTTTGGGGGGGCACTTAGCTGTTCAGAATTTCCCCATATGCTAATACTTCCCTCCACAAACTCACTGCTAGGACTGAGTGAGGCTATCCAGGAAACACACAGCAAAAGATCTCTACAGGGTCTCCTACAACAGACAAATGAGGACCTAAGCAAAACGAAGTCAGTAAGTCGGTTGGTGTGACCCAAGATGAATCTGCTACCTGTGTGTCCTCTGAACTCCCAGATGCTCAGTAGTCAATGCTGACCATCAGGTTGGAAATCAGAAGGACTTGGGACAATCCAACTAATCCATGACAAAGGACACAGATATGTGCTGACATTGGGAGTGTACCCAATAGGCTCCGCCATGAAATCAGAGGCTCGCTCTAGGAATTCAGTCTTACATGAATCTGGGGGGAACAGCAGCTAAGCATGCAGAATGGGCTTCTGGGGAAAGGTTTCTCTCAACCTCTCATAGGAACAGTGATGCTAAAGCAAGAAAACCAAACATAGGTCTGAATTTCCTTGCAAAAGTCCCTGAATGGCTCATCCTTCAACAACAATCAAAGCTTAGAATCCCAAGCACATACTTCAAACTTCTAACCAGAGTACTGGCTTCCAAGTCAAAAACAAGGAGACTTTCAAGGTCGTTTTATTAAGCATCCATGGAAAGCCTTGAACATGCAAAATAAGTATCAAATCACCAAAATGGGTGTCTCATCCAGAAACAGCCTCAAAATTCAAAGGACATAGATGCTATGCACAAGGAGAACCGTACAGCACGCAAACAGCTGAAACCACTGGTTCACTTAGGAGTGTAAGAGAAAAACGAGGCATTTATAACATGTCTTTCGTAGGTGCTTTAGATACTTTAGCACCCAGGCTATTAAAAGGAACTCTCAAAAACCTGAACATACCATTTGTAGAAGAAAAAGACAAAGTTTAGGGTCTTCAAGAAAGGTTTGAAAGAAGAACAGAAGGAAAAAAGAAAGAGAGGAAATACAGAATGACTGGCTATGGAATAGAAGGTCTCTGGGAGCAAAAGTGGCATCAGACAGAGAAGAGAGAAGATGCAGCAAAGAAAGAAAAGGAAACGCAAACAAAATAATCTAAGAACATTTTCCATAACTCAGGATTTGAATTTGCAATTTAAAAAAAGGAAGCTCAGTTGCAGCCAGCACAATGGGTAATCAGCCACACCATGTGGCCTCAGCAAGGAGGTTCAGAGCAGAGGAACCAGAGGGAGGCTTTATCAGCTCTGGGAATTTAAAAACATCAACAACAGGTCAAATGCAATATCATAAATATAAATTCCAATACATCTGGTATATATCAGAATTTCTTCATAATTTGTTTTGGCAGCCTTGGGAGATAGACTAATAAAGAAAAATGTCTTCAAATTCTGAAGTTAAATGGTTTCCAATATGTTACTGTCAAGCCAGCCTAACAGTCAAGGGGAAAATAAAGATGTTTTCAGAATCACGAGGTTTAACATATTTACATTTCAAGCAGCTTTTGTAAGGAACTGAGTGTTTTATTTTATTAAGATGAGGGAATAAACCAAGAAGAAGAAAGTTTGTTTTTTGTTTTTTAATGAGAATGACAAGGAGACAAAGACAGACAGACAAAGTTTAGTAAGAAGGGTATTGAAGTTCTTTCCCTGGGTTGGGAAGTGGGTGATGAATGAAATGGCAGCCTCAGCAGGAACAACAGCTCCAAACTCCAGAGTGACCATCTTCTAGCTCACCTGTTCTCTCAGCAGTAGAGTTTCCCAGGAATAAATGAATTGAGGGAAAACACCAAGACCAGAAAATCAGGGGAGCCTGTGGTGGTTTGAAAGAAAATGGCCCCCAAAGGGGGGGGGGGGCTCTATTAGAAGTCATGGCTTTGTTGGAGCAGGTGTGGCCTTGTTGGAAGAAGTATGTCATTGTGAGGGTGGGGTTTGAAGTCTCCTTTGTTCCAGCTATGCTCAGTGTGGAACTCAGTTCACTTCCTGTTGCCTGCAGATCAAGATGTACAACTTTCGGCTCCTTCTCTAATGCCAAGTTTGCCTGCTTGTCGCCATGAAGATAATAGACTAAAAACTTCTGAAACTGTAAGCTAGTTAACTTGAATATTATCCTTTATAAGAGCTGCCATGGTCATGGTGTCTCTTCACAACAGTAGAAACCCTAACTTAGAGAAAATCCAACTCGCAAGTCTCTGAGTTCTCTGGGAGGTCCTGGATGCCATCTGCGTAGATGGCCTTTTGAGTTCTCAGCCCACTGCCTCTAACACTGACTACCATGACTGTCTCTGAAGACAAAGATGGTACTGACAGATTCCTTGATGAACTTTATAGACTGTCAAGTTAAACTATTTGAGGACATGGGAAGAACTTGTAGTGAGTGTCAAGAATCCTCACTGAAATTTAAAAGGCAAGTTCAGGACAAAACAAGAGGGATGGCCATGAAATCATCGTGTGCTAGTAGTTAATGTTGTTGACTGACCAACATCTGTTTCTCTTTGCAGAGGACATTGATGACAGCTTCAGAAGGCCATGCTTCCTGAACAGCAGGCCAGAAGGGCTAAGGTACCAGCACCCCTCAGAGTATCCAACAAAAGACTGGCAGAAGCTGACTTAGAAATACCATTTCCAAGCCGGGCGGTGGTGGCACACGCCTTTAATTCCAGCACTCGGGAGGCAGAGGCAAGCAGATCTGTGTGAGTTCAAGGCCAGTTCTACAAGAGCTAGTTCCAGGACAGGCTCCAAAGAAACCCTGTCTCGAAAAACAAAACAAAAACAAAAACCAAAAGAAAAACTTTGTTTCTTTCAGCCATCATGGTTATGATGTCAAGTACCCAATACCATTATTCAAGCTTCCCTCATCGGATTAAGCTACAGTCAGTTACTCATCATAGTAACCACTTAATAAGATACCCTTTTTTGCTACTTTTCCTTTACATTATCATTTCCTTATTCTTCCATTGGTGTTGCTTGCTGCTCACATATAGACCCTTCTAGCTGAATCTTTGTTCTGGTCTACTCCTTGGGAAACCTCGAGATTACAATTTTCAGCTGTGAATAAAATTTGCCTAATTCCAGCACTGAATACACCCTGAATGAAATTTGGAGTCATATTGTAGATGGAGAAAGAGAGGGGAGCAGGGGACCTGATGGGACGGAGTTCAAGCCCTTACTTTCCAGGATAGTGAAGCCGCATATCATTTAGATATACCAGACGGAAAGCTTAAAGAAGTAAATGTGTTCGACTCTAGAAGGGGTAAGAAAGAACGCAAAGGGTGCAGGGGAACCATGTGTTTTGATGTACAAAGCTTCCAATGTTACGTTAAGTACCCTTACTTTTAATAGGATGGCTGGATAGGTTACCTCTCATATCATGAACAGGAAAGATCATAAGTAGGAAAGAAAAAAAAAGCTACGAGAAATGTCAAAACGTGTTTCTCTTCAGCTTGAACAGAACTCCATAACGCTAAGGCTGAGTTAAATGCTAAACTAGGAAAATATAGTTTAGTCAGCCTTGGAGTCAGGAAACCTGTCTGTTGTAGGACATATTTTTAGACAATGAAATGCATCCACAGTTACTCACTAGAGGTGTAAATGACTTCATTAGCGTTTCTTATTTCCCTCCTGCCTCAAAATGACAGAACTTAATGTCTCTATAATATGACAACATGACATTTTTCCTTCTGCAATTTATGTTTCGTGAGGCTGCGTTTTCCCATCATTCCTTCAAAGTCACTCTTGTCCCTGTTCTGGATGTCTTTTGTCCCCTTGGGTACAAAGAACAGAAAAGATGAACAGAGCAGATAACTTGCCTTTGTGAATATACATCCTTAAGAAGGGATTAATAATGAAAAACTAATCGACATCAAGAAGTGCCCGTCCCATCTTGTGATAATGTGTGAAGGAGATACTTGGCGTCATGTGACATAAAGTACCTAAGGACCCACTCAGATAGGAGCACAGACAACCGTCTTTGGAGGAATGGACCCAGAGGCCCGGCCCTGGGATCCAGGGATGGAGAGCATTTCTGCCTCCATAGAGGGAGCATGGCTTGGAGCAGACAGATGAAAGAAAATGGTTTCTGAGAAAGAAGGCCCAAGAGGAATTGGAAGGCTGACACTCTACGGTGTCGCTAAGAGCAACTCTACCAGCTGTCTATCTGCTAGTGTGAGAGTACAAAATACAACCTTAGAGTCCATCTTTTTACCTCTGCATTTTACGTGAAAGGGGAGGAAGAACTCAACGTCTCCACAAAACAACCTCAAATCCCCCAAGAAAGAGCAAAATATCACACACTGCATAAAATGTGATTTATTCCACTCCATGCAGTATGTGGTGATTTCAGAAAAATATTAGATAAAATTTTCTAGGCTTATCACAGTCTCCATGAGACATATTTCTGATTAAAATGCCTATTTCTCTATTATAAATCTAAATGCACAATGATCTGCATTTTTTCCTAAAGGTTTTAAAACTTTAGGAACTTTAAATTATTTTTCTTTTCTTCTTCCCCCTCCTCACCTCCTCCTCTTCTCCCTCCCATCCTCTCCAGACCCTCCTCTTCTTCTTTGACAGGGTTCCTCTGTGTAGTCCCGGCAGTCTTGGAACTTGCTCTGTCAACCAGACTGGCCTTGAACTCAGAGATCTGTCTGTCTCTATCTCCCCAGCACTGGGTTTAAAGGTACATACCACCACCACCTGACAAATTCTTCTAATGAAACAATTTACCTGCCTCAAAGCCCCCTCATCTATGATGTGAAACTGCAGTCCGGCTGTAGACAGTTTTCACAGGCGCAGCCTTGTTGCCTGGCAGCAGACTTATGGCATGAGCATCCATGCATAATTTCCTAGCTCAGCATATTGCTCATTTGTCATAATTTTAGATCACAGACAAGGATGTACCGTGAACTGAAGCAATGGCACAGAAAGCAGTATCATTTGGGAGAATTATTCATGCTTTCCCCTAGTCAACAACCACAAACTGATGAGTAACCACAAAACGTGAGGGTAAGCAATAGAACCGAAGGAGGCAAACTGTAACAGGGAGGGTATTATGAATCTTAAAGGTGCAGATTTTAATTTTACCAAATCTTCATTCAGTGCTGAGAACAAAGAACCCTTTTTTTCCACCAGGTTTTGCCATTTGTCATGTGAGGGGCCAGAAAACACCTTGAAGATCCTTTTGGAACTATGGAAAGTGATCCTGTTTATGCAACCCCTCCCCTGTTTTTTCCTGTTAGCCTGAGTCAGGGCCTCAGCTCATCTTCTCCTCACTCTGTGCCTTATACTATGAATCGCCTCCTCTGGGCCAGTTGTTCTAGGAAATGGGGGCACATGCGAGATGACCCCCCACCTTTTAGACATGTGTATTGTGACAGAAAGAAAAAAAATTCCAGGAAACATGTGAACAACCTACGCAAAAAATCACCTCAAAAGTAAAGAGACTGGAGAAGGAGGTGAAGAGGGGCTGTGAGGGGTCCGGGATGGTCTGAGAATGTCACATCTGGTCTCCAGTATGAGTGATGGCAGAAAAGCTTAGATGAACCAGGTGGGTAAGGGCTCCAGGCTGGGTTACGGCCGCACATGTGCAAAGGCTTCAAGGGGTAATTAAAGTGGAGCTACCTACAGTATGTTTCCAGCTTTCTAAACCACCGTTTTGACAAGTTATAAGACACAAGTGTGCATGTGCGCATGTGTGTGTGTGTGTGTGTGTGCGTGTGTGTGTGTGCGTGTGTGTGTGTGTAGTAATCAGTAAAACTGTTCCCCTAATGCCAATAAGTCATTTTCTAGTTAGCAAAAACAATGCCAAATTGTAGTCTCTTTTGATAATTTCTAGTTGTTCTGCTTTAAATATTTATTATGTGGTTAGAAAAAAAATTGTCTGAAGACTTTCATTTATCTTAAAGACAATAAAATACAAATTCACAGAGAAAAGTTCAATTTCCTTAATTTTGTGCACTGAGTCAATCTCCAGCATTTACATTTAAAAAATCTCAGACAATTTCAGAGATGGTGAAGATAGCTTTGCTGCGATCTATGAAAAAAATTATTCCCATCCCTACCAGTCCACAGTCCACTCCCAAAATAGCTTCTATTTCCCCTTCTGGTCAAGTTTTGGGGAAAAAGGGGAGAGTACTGAAAGAGACAACTAGAAAGGGGGGCATTTTGGAGTGAAGTAGAAACCTGGTACAAGGGAATCTCCCAGGGATCTCCAAGGATGACCCCAACTAAGGTTCCCAGCAACAGTGAATACTTAACCTGAACCATCCATCTCCTGTGACCAGGCAAGACTTCAAGTGATGGGACCGAGACACTCAGCCACACAACCTTCAACTTACAGAGTGTCTTGCCTATGGGATATGCTGAGGTAAGGGTGACCTAGAGATTGAGGGAGTGACCAACTAATTAGTCAAACCTGATATCCATGCCAGGAGAGTAAGCCCACCCCTAACATTGCCTAGAATACTGGGACCCACAGACTGGATGACCTAGGATAGAACCAAACATGACTGGAGAAAAAAAATGTCAATCTAATAATGCCTAATTGATGTGGGATTCCCCTCTGTATGCTGTGAATATGTTTTATTATCATTGGTTAATAAAGAAGCTGCTTTGGCCTATGGCAGGGCAGAATATAGGTAGGAAGGAAAACTAAACTGAATACAGGGAGAAAGAAGGCAGAGTCAGGTAGATGCCATGTAGTTGCTGAAGGAGAAGGATGCCAGAACCTACCAGTAAGCTATAGCCTTATGGCAATACACAGATTAATAGAAATGGGTTAATTTAAGTTGTAAGAGCTAGCTAGGTATGTGCTTGAGCCATTGGTCAGTGTTGTAATTAATACAGTCTCATCGCAAAAGTGTGAAGAGTACGATCTTGGAATAGGCATGTAATTCTGGAAAATGAACATTTCTAGCTTCAGTGAGGATTGTGCCAGCAACTAGACAGTATCGTTATGCTTAAATCATTGATACACTCTATAACCTCATGTGTTGAAGTCTTGGTCTCTGCTTCAGAGAAATATTTGGACCACAGGTTCAAAACTTATACTGGGAATGGTTGGAAATTTTAGGAGTTGGGTCTTAATTGGAGAATGTAGGTCATTGGGAAAATACCTATGAAGGATGGATACATCTTGTCTCTGTCTCCCCTTGCTTCCTGGCTACTGAGGTGAAAAAAAAATTGTGTCACCATATCCTCTTACCACGATGTCCTTCTTTGCACAGATACAGAAATAGTGGAAGCCCACAGCCATGGACTGAACCCTCAGAAACTTTCAGCCCCAAACTCCTCCCTTGAAGGAAGTCATCTCAATTGCATTTTTGCAGAGCCACAGTGCTGACTAATACTGACAGAGAGCTGGAGGTGGCCACATCAGAGGATAGCAGTGGCATGATGGACAGTTAGGGGGGTGGTCAAAGGCTGAGGAAGGAAAGGGAGGGATTGAAGAGCAGGCACACAGAGTGGTTAGGTAAGGGCAGGGCTCAGGCTTGACGCCACAGCAGTTGGAGGGTACATTGTCTTTTCATCAGCTTCCCAGTCCTGTAGCACTGCCCCTGATCATAGACTTCTGCTCCTGAACCTGCCAGATCCCTACAGTCATCTGAGATGTTACTGAAAAACAAGTTCCTGGGCTCTGCCTCCAGAGACCACAAATCTACAGGTCTGTGTTGGAGCTTCAGTATCTGACTTTGCAGACCCCCCGGTGACTTTGGGAGAGTCAAGAGGAAGAGGACTGACAGGCCTGCATTGTTGTGATGCATCCCTGAGGATGCACACATAGGAGCCGGGGCGCTGCCAGCATCAAGAGCTGCCACTGGCTCTTTTACCAAGTGACAGATTTTGATCAGCACAAGGAGACTTTATTAAAGCATCCGAAAGGACCTGGTGTAAGGAACAGTTCCATTTCCATCCTAATTGACCATAAGAATTAGAGTTGCTATTGTTTCTGCTATTCCTTTAAATACAGGTCCCAGGTCCCCCTCAGATTCAGCATGTCGGGATATCTGGGATAAAGTTGTCAGACCTACACTGCCATCATCCCCAACCAAGAGGCTGAGAACTACTGAGTTCCAAGATTCTTAGACAACAGCCCTGAAACACAATATATGTATATGCTACTTTGTCACTAAGTGATGATGTCTTCCCTCTCTCCCCAGTTCCTACCTGCCAAGACTTTATTCTAGTCTGGAGAAGTAGCCAGAAATTTCAATTTTGACGAGCAACTTAAGTGCCTATCTTGCAGAGAACGGTCTGCCTTTTGGCAGACGTAGATCCAGAACACCAGTACTGTCCATCTTGGTGGTAGGTTTTCCTGCCACCAAAATGATATTAAGTGATCTGCACCTCTCACCACCTTTCAAAGCAAGGGAATGAAAGATCTTATGCGAATTTCAGAGTCTTCCGTAGCAGGCATGTGCTGATTTGTTTTTATAGGCTCTAAGCAAACTCATCAAAAACGCCAAATACACAAACCTTCAACCTCAGAACTTGAACTGACCTGGGGAAGTTGATGCATCTGTGACGATGCACGCGGAAAAGGAACCACATGTCATGGTTAGGGGACCTCGCCAGGCACTGTTGAGCACTGTACCGTGAGATGCGCGGGAGGCAAACACTGAGGCCAGGATGTGAACCGAAGAGACGGGTCATAAAACACAAAGTGGGAGGAGGAGCCACGTGTGTGGACCATGTGAGCAAAGCGAGGCTCCTGGGTGTTTAGGACCATGTAGCCCAGCAGCTGGATTCCAGAAGGTGAATGACGAGCACAAAATAGTGCAGATGCTGTCGGCGATTATGAGTTCAGCAGCTGCCCTTCCCTGGAGCAAATGGGATGTCACGGTGTGCTTTTGAATGTTATAATCAAGGCTGGTGCATCAGAATGAAGCACTGATGTGAGCCCCATTACCTGCAGGCAGACACATGGCAATGGAAGTTCATTGCATTCCTGGGGTTAAATAAAAAAGAAGGAAGCTGTTGTTTGGGGGCTAAGATACTGTACTAGACTCCGAAAGATCCGGTGAAAATTACAGTAGCGTCAAGCTAACGTTCCACACCACCATGCTGTAAGTAAGCAGTTAATGTGTCTGGAGGATTCAGGATGAAGAACACAACAGCCAAATTTAGTTTAGCAAAAATTAGTTCCAATTGGTAAGACACTGAGTTCCTTCTGCCGCTGTTCTTAGAGGAAAAAAAAAAGCTATTCTGTACTACCCAATCAATGGAAATCCTGGCATTTCTCCCACTGTTCCTACCTTACAAGAAAAAAAAAACTTGAGGCCAAGCGTGATGGCCACATCTTTAACACCAGGAATCAGTCGACAGAGAACTTCAAGTCTGAGCTGTGGCCAGATAAAAAAAACCTATCCCCAGGAGCCAAACACAAAACAAAGTCACTATATGGTGGCCAATCCTCCTTTCATTTTGTT
The DNA here is from genome assembly GCA_025134845.1 of Neodon shergylaensis. NCBI lineage: Eukaryota > Metazoa > Chordata > Mammalia > Rodentia > Cricetidae > Neodon > Neodon shergylaensis. The sequence continues at coordinate 14,031,852 of JABTXL010008166.1, forward strand.
TCTGCTGTTTTTCAACTCATTTGTTTACACAATCAACCTCCTGCTGCTCAGTGATGAGAACACACTCAAATTTGATGAAAAGAAATTTGTGTCTAGAGTTAAGACAAATCTAGTAAAGACTCTTGAGCTAAATTATTATCATTTTATTAGCATGAAGAACTGGAAAAACTACAAAGTCTTGGGCTGTGATACTGGTGAAGAAAAAGAAAGACAGGTCTCAAAGCTACAGAGAAACCATGTCTCGAAAAATCAAAATAAATAAATAAATAAATAAATAAATA
>JABTXL010008166.1:14032232-14101378 GCA_025134845.1 Neodon shergylaensis
GAAAAGAAAAGAAAAGAAAAGAAAAGAAAAGAAAAGAAAAGAAAAAAGAAATCAAAGGCAACAGTAGTTCTGTCTCCAGTGTGCACTGTGAACTCTGGTCCTCTGGACTTCTCAGGAACACATAGAGACGACCAGTCTATCCTTGAGAAACTCACTAACTCTGCCTGAACCTAACTGCAGCTCCTCTGCCTGTCCTTACACCAGTGCAAACAATGTGACAGGAACAAGCTACACAACCAGTGTGGACAGTCTCAACTGAATTTCCAGACCAGACCCCAGAGCTCAGCTCTGTATAGAACCCACACTCTGTTTTCTTCCACCCTCCCACCCAAAGCTCCATCTTCTAACATCAGACCTGCTCCTCCACCCTCAACTGGTTCATCTAGTTGAAGCATGATTCCTCCATCTAGTTAAAGCATGATTGAGTGTCCCTCTGGGGTACTTAGGGACATTGCCCCGCAGTTCCCATTCCCTTGCCTGTCTGGCAGTTCCTCCTGACTGCAGGGTCTTTCCTATGGATCTACACACATTTGCCTGACCTAACCATGTTCCTTCCCTCAAGCATGTTCGTAGACAGCCCTCCAGGATGTCTGATATGCTTCTGATTTCCTTGGCTGTTCCTTCTCACTCTCCTTTCCTGGTGTTCCCTCCATGGAGCCCCAGACTCAAGCTCGGAGAATTTCTCTTCCACCTTCATCCAGTCCCAGGATGGTGGTAGCAATATGAGCCAACACTGCCCTAGCCTCCATTTCTGGTCTGAGTTCCTCCCTCAAACCCACAGTTATACCCACTGACTAGAATTCATCCAAATAGTGGAGTGAAGGGAGTGGGAGTGGGTGCCATTTTCCTGAGGAAGAAAGCTTCTTTGCAAGACTTCAGTGTCTCACTGAAATAGAAATCCATTGAACACCAAGTACCGGGGTGCACTAGGGGTGATCTTGGTATCTACACTTCTGTAGCTAACGGCTATTTCTGATTTTACGAGTCCAACCTGAAATTCTACTCTTCTGCCCAACTCTTCTTTTTCCACGGTCTTCTAGTGACCTCTTGTTTGGATGCCTGGAGCTTCCTTTCTCTCCTTTCCTCCCCCCTTAGCAAATGGCCTTTTGATTCGCATTTATATTCCATCCTAGGAAAGAATTGCAATCTGTAAATGGGTGTTGTGGCCACAGCATCCCAGACTTCAGCGATTTACTCTCAATATCTTTTTTTTTAAAGATTTATTTATTTATTATGCATACAATATTCTCCCACCATGTATGCCCACACACCAGAGGAGGGAGCCAAATCTCATTACAAATGGTTGTGAGCCACCATGTGGTTGCTGGGAATTGAACTCAGGACCTCTGGAAGAACAACCAGTGCTCTTAACCACTGAGCCATCTCTCCAGTCCCTCTCAATATCTTTAGAATAGAAACTTTACATATATAATTTCTTTGTAAGCACATACATCTATTGAATCATCCAAAAAACATCTCTATTCACACATCTGTATAGTGAATCAAGAGATTTGCTGAACTTTGAATCCTAAGAGTTGACTAAAGTTGACAAAACAGAGAAATAAGTGAGGAAAACAGATGAGTGTGTGTGTGTCTGTGTAAGAGAGAGAGTGTGCATTTTTGTTTGTAATACATTGTTGCATGTAACTCTATCCATAAAATAACTCAGCTTATAGAATATAGAATTGTTGCCAAGTTACCTACTTTGAATACCAAAGGAATAAACCAACCTCAATTTTTTTCACTTTAAAGGTTATTTGTTGTATTAAACCAACAAATTCTTCTCTTAAGCATAACAAAAACACCAAAGTAAAATCAAATGATATAGAAAACACCTATAAGAACGAGAAACTCATTTATGGATCCAAAGATTCATAAGGGTGCTTCCTATTCCCAGAAAGAACGTCCTTAGCTTCTGCGGTTTCTTGGATCAACTGTCATTGAAAACCTTTTGCTTACTGTAACATGCTGCATTAACCAGGGAAAGAGAGTAAACAAGAAAATTGTTCAGAGCAGCTTTTGGCAGCATCCCAATGTCACACGGGAGCCTTTTACTCGTCTCCCACCTAAGTCCCTGTAAGCTAGCAAAATAATAATAATAAGGAAGGAGGGAAGGAAGGAAGGAAGGAAGGAAGGAAGGAAGGAAGGAAGGAAGGAAGGAAGGAAGGAAGGAAGAAAGAAAGAAAGAAAGAAAGAAAGACAGACAGACAGACCTCAGCTATAAGACCACATCAACACTGTTTTCCAATTCTGCAATAATAGTCTTCGGAGCCCAGGTCTACAAAGGTCCCTGGGCATCCATAAAACAAATAATCTTTTCCTGCTAGTTCCGTATGTCTTATAAATGGCATCCTTAATTACTCCAGGAAGAACTGCAGCACTCAAGCAGGGTATTCTTCTCATCCAAACCATCACCATCCCATGCTTGCCCTTTCAGAAGTTCCGCGCCGCCTGTGTCCTGTACCCGGTCCCGTCCTATTCTCTCTGGTAGTGGCCCTCCCACATTCCCATATCCTCCAGTCTATACCCCACAAAACTGATGAACGATCATTTTAAAATACAAGGCAGCTATGTGAGGGCTGGGGAGATGACTCAGTAGATAAGATTACTCTTCCATAGGATCCAGGGTCAATTCTCTACACCCACAGGGCAGTTTACAACCATTTGTAGCTGAGCTTTTAAGGGAGATCTGATACTCTATTTGACTTCTGCAGGCACTGCATGAAGGCAAAATACCCATAAACAGAAAATGTAAAAAGAAAGTAAATATAAAAAATAAAATACGAGGCACTTCATGTCACATTTGTGCCTTGAAGGTGGTATGTAGAGAGAGCTAGCAGCTTCAACATACATATTGACATCCATTTCCTAGAGTCTCACTAAATTCAAAGCAAAGAAACTGTAAATTAAGACAGAAACCTTCAAGGACAGAGAAAATAATAAAGGAAAGAAGGATCATTAAATTCTGGAGGCTGAGAAGCTGGAAAAATGTGACAACCGGCTAGTCCTGAGCTGACCACAGGAGAGCCAGGAAACACTCTGACTGATGCTCAAAGATGAAGAAAGGCTGGCGGGAGGTACCAAGGAAGAAAACAAACGGGTATAAAACAAGGACACAGCCCACACTTTTGAAGAGATCCCTTTCCTGTACCACGAGGCCAAGGAGCCATTCTCCATCTGAAGACTCCATGCTCAATATCTGGGAAACAGAGCTTTAGTCTTGAGAAAAGGTCAGCTCTGGGGCCCTGGTACTGGGAAGGATGGAGTCCCCATCCAGTTAAGGAAGAAGACTATAAAATGAACGCTTAGATTTTTCCAGCCCTCTGTGCTGGGCCTTCATCCTCCAGACACAGCGTGGCGAAACTTGGTCTGAATGTGGCTGATCAAGGAGACAGAAGGCACAGCGCACTCACTAGAGTCTCCCACAGAAATGCCCGATGAGCTCACCTTGTAACAGGCTCCGAGTTAACGAGATCCATGTCCTCAACTGGCTTTTTGCTTGTTATGTTCACCCATCATGAAGACTGGAGATGAATTCCTTATAGTTCCGGAGGCTTGAAGTTTAAGTCAAGGTGGTCCTCATCTTGCTAGGACCTTCTTAATTCTTTACTTCACGGTAGAAAGTGAGACCACAGAGAACATGCCCAATGGTGAGAAGGGAAAGGCCACACTCATCCTTAGGAGGCCACTCCCATGGTAACAACAACCCATTCATGAGGTCAGAGCCCTTATGACCTAAGCCCCTCTTAAAGGTCCCTCTTCTCAATACTGTCGCACTGTAGGGTGCTTGCAATACATGAACTTTGGGGACACGTTCAAGCCACAACAGTCACCCACTATTTGTTACAAGCACACAAAAGATTACCAGGTTCTTAAGGATTTTAAAAAGAAAGATACAAAAAGAGAAAGCTGGAGGCAGAGTTAGGGGAAGAATAAAATAGAACAATGTAGAGAAAAGAGGACTTAAAAGAGGATTCCATAACAGCCTCATAGATACAGAGGAAATGAGAACAGGGAATTGGATTTTAAAAGGGAAATTCAGAGAAAAGAATACTGTGAAAATTAAAGCAGTAGGAAAAATGAAAATCTCAATAGCAAACCATGACAATAAAATTGAGTATAGCTCACAGGAAGATTAAATAAGTAGGTGCAATGAAGAAGATGAGGAAAAATCAAAGCAGCGTGGCATAGCAGTTATGGGATTTCTAAAACGAGGAAGGCAAAGCAAAGTTGAGGAGGACAGAGCCAGTGTGGAAACATGCAGGACGGAAGAGTGTGAGCTCCCTGGATGAGAGGCCCCAGCACAAGGAACAAAAATAGATTACAGCGCAGGACATTCATCACTGAACTGTTTACTAGAGCCAAGGAGTAATCTCTAGAAACCAATGTTATTGGTTGACAGCACCATATATTCACACAATGGATTTTAGTCACTTTTACCTCCCTTTCCCTTCTCCCCCTCTTTTTGGGTTGGAACTTTCTCAATAGGTAATGTCCCACTTACACGTGGTATTTTTGTGTGGCCCACTGAGTAGAGCTGGAGTATCTTGCCTGAAGAGGGGGAGGGTAGGAAGTAGGAGGGTCTTTACTGGAGCAAAGGTGGCTTCTAAGTGACTACATTGTAATAAAGAATGATGCCCCTTCCCCAACAACCTTGACGTGCCAGGTATCCCTCAAGAAGGAGTTGGGCTTCATGCCTCCTCCCTGACCCGTGATGGAATGTTGACCAGCCCAAGTTTGTCCAGGCCATGGGCAGGAGGCTGCAACACGTTCACAGGTGCAGAGCCTCTGCCTAGTGCAGGAGACATCTTTTTGCTGTACATCTCCCATCCTCTGGCTCTTAGAGCCTCTCGCCTTCCTGTTCGGGGACTAACCTTTGAGAGCTTCCAGAGGGACAATCAAAACCAAATTTCAGATGCAAGACAAAGAGTTGCAACATCTCTGGACAGGTCAACAGCGGGATAGGAAGGATTACCGTGGGTTACAACTTCAGAAATCCTGGAGACAGATTGTCAGCCTACACACCCATATAAGCAAGCTACAATTCAAATGCTGAGAGAAAATAAAGATACATTTGAACAAATACAATTTCAAAAGGTTTACTTCCTGACCACCCCTCTCCCATTTTTTTTTCCTGGATGATATGACACAGAGAAAGAGAGACTGAAGCAACCAAGGGAAAGATAGAAAAGAAGAAACCACCAGCCAAGGGGTGAGCCAAAGCCTTTAAGATGAAACATAGGAGAGACTGCTCACCCAGAACAGAGCAGGCCCACAGATCCCAGTGGGGCCTTCTCTAAGGATATGTGATTGCCGTGTTCCTGATCTCAACAGGCATTTCGGGAAAATATTTAGACAACCAGTGAGTCTTTGAAATGAGTAAGGGAAAAATACATTGAATTTTACACAAGGTATTTATTAATTCCAGGAAAACAAACATAATTACAAGCAACCCCAGCTCCACTGGGGTCACCAGAATATGTGTGTTGGCTATTGCTCTACCTGAGCTGCCGAGAAAACACAAGCAGGCAGATGGAAGGGATACATCTGTGAGCAAAGGCAAGCGGAAAGAAAGTTCTACTATTCCAAGCCAGAGCCCAAGAAAATGCCTGAAAATCCAAGAGAGGAGACAGTTTTCTCCAGAGCAGAATCTTTCCCTCTCTTGGAAATGCTTGGAGGCTATTACCCCTCACAGAGCCTGGGGACAGAAACTTGCTCACTGTCTGAAGTGTGAATATTCAGCTTTTTGTTTAGTCTCTGTTTTTTTTTTTGTTTGTTTTTTGTTTTTTCCTGACAGGCTTTGCTTGGTAGCATAGGGTGTCCTAGAACTCGAACTCATGTTTCTCTCTCCTCTGCTTCTCAAGTTCTAGGACTATAAACAACTATGACTTAAGACTGTATTCGTGCATACTCTCAGTGTTAACCCACTTTGTTTGTTATGCTACCGTAAGTCTTGTAATAGCCGTCACTCTGTATAAAAAAAGATTGCGCAGTCATCTGTGTTGCTGCCAAACACATTCTGTGACTATACCAAGCTCAAACACCTAAGTTCCTTTTCTGAAGACCCTTTCCCACACTGTTATTCCATATCCCGTTGTCCATCTTGTTCACCTGATGACATAGAGATGCATGCGTGTGTGTTTCTGGCTCTTCACCTGCCTGTTGTCTACCTCTTCCTCTCAAGTGTGTTTTTCGCAGGTTCAGTTCTCCGTCTCTACAATTTGTTGTACACACAAAGCCACTGTGTGTTCATATGCTATGTTGGTATTAATGAGGCAAAGACAGATTAAGCGAACACAGCCTAATATAACAAGAATAGAAATAACACTAAGTCTTAAAACCGGACATAACCTTATCCCTAGAAATTAGCTCACATTTTGTTGTTGAGGATGCTAAGAGTCAAAAGGACGAAGATTATTCAAGATTCAGCCAAGAGGAGGCTCCTGGAGAAGGATGGGGTGAGAGCTCTGGTGGGCCAGAACTTCCCTCTGCTAGAGGCCTGCCTCAAGCTGTCTTCTCTCAGACAGTTTATCTTGTGTTTATTAAACATTCTGTAAAGTGAAGAGAAATCCCGAGACTCAGGAAAAAAAAAAAAAAACAGTGTGCTGCTGTAAAGCGTGGTGACTGTAGGCAAAACCATGCTGCATTTCCCAGACAGGAAAACCCATTCTGAAAGCTTTGTCACAAAGGAATGTTAAATGTTTGAGTTGATAAATATTTCTTCCCTGATTTAAACATTGCACAATACATTCCTATCAAACCATGGTGCTACTCAGTTTAACACCTACAGTCCCGATACAGATAAATTCATAGCAGAATCCTCCCTTCCCCGCAGGGTGGTGTGACCATGGGTACCAGGATGAGATTTGTTATGAGTCCTATGTTAACATGCATGCCAGTGCTTTCCAGGAACTGACTTTGTAGTTTGGAGATGTCAGGCTTTTGTCTCAAAAGTAGACCCGTGATCTCATCATTTCAGAATGAAGAGACAACACAATTTCTTAAACATGATTGATTCATCCTTTAAAATGCTGCAGATACTGACTAAAACATTTTCTCAGATCACTCCAATGATCACAGTATTGAATGTAAGAATCTTTCTACATAATAAAGTGACTTGTGATTAAAAAAAACCAAGTAACAAGCAGCATTCTTAGTTTATATATTGCAAGATGGAAAACCAAGGCCTCTTCTACAGTTGGCCATTACTAAAAATCAACCATGTAAAGTTCAAGCCAAGAATCAGAAAGTCTTTGATACATTTCTGTTTTTGATCGATTGTCTATTTTCTGTATTTTTCAACTTCTCCCTAATTCAAGCCCGCAGTACTCTCTTGCATGACTCAGCCCAACTTCCTGTCACATTAGGAACAATCTCACACCATTTTGCTCTTCCACTGACTATGTTCCAAGAAGAAAACAGCATGATTACATCCAATTAGTATAAAATAACCTTGACCTGTTGTTATTTTTCTTAGTCTTTATTTAACAGAGGTCAAGCTGCCCTCTGAGACTATATCCAAGACTGGAATCTCTGAGAATCTACCACAGAAGAGAGGAGCTTGAGGTGAACTCAGTAGAAAACCCCTAGACTCCATGATGGCTGAGTGCCTTCCCTCTGGCTAGGCCCTAGTCTCTGCTAGGATTCATTCACACATGTGTAAACTCATAGGTGGGCTTCTTCAAAGAGCTGTCGTGAGCGAATTAGCATTCTTCAAAGGGAAATGTGAACAGACACTAGTCTTAGCAGAAGGAATGCGGGGATCAGAAAATGACACACAGTGGCTATCAGTGAGGATCCCCTCTGATCCATTCATTGTTAACCCCAGACCAGGTCGGAGGAATTGGGCCTGAAACACAGACTGAATGGATTGTTTCACTAACGCCGTATGAGTTATTAGAGCCCCTCAAACTAGGGCCATAGGAAAAGGAGGTACAGGCTCTCGTGATTCCTCTGTCTGTCTCTAGCACATCATTGGTGGAAGAAGACGGAAGCTCTAAGAGGCCAGCTGGGGAGCGGAAAGCATTAGCCAGGGCTATATAAAGGGTCACTCAACTTGTTTGTGACCATCGAGGACCACAGTCCTGGAAATTCTGGAACAAACATTATAGGAGTGAACTTGCAGTAGTCAGAAGAGAAGCCATCACAGGTCAGTTATGTTCACAGCATGTGTTGGGGCAAAAGAAGTGTATCTGTCTGTGAATTGAAGCACTCAGGACTGAAGGTGCATCCTCCCCCTCAGCAGAACCTGTTTCTTTCTTCCTATCCTTCACCAGAGGACTGAGTACCACTAAAGGCAAGGGTCTATACGTGTTCCCAACACCATTTCTGTAGAGGTCAGGTACTCAGAGAAAATGTGTGCAATGAGTCAGTGAGCAAACTGAGGAACGGAATCAGATCATTCTAGTTAAAAATACTGTTATGCAAATCTAAAAAAAAAGAAAAAAGAAAAAAAAAAGGACAGTTCTGACTTTTACTTTCAACCTCTGCAACAAGAAAGTAGTCTTGGGTTCTGCCCTATCTGCTGTATCCTCCAGGATTTTCGCTGAATATCCAGATGTTTCCAGTGTCCCTTTGCTTAGCTAGTGTCTCCTTCAGACCTTGTATCATTGGTACAGTAGGGAAAGCCCACAAGCAAACACCACGTGAAGCAGACAAACTGGGTAAGTTAAGGACCCTTCTTAAGCATGGCTTGCAGGAAAGCCCTGAGCAGGACTGGAGCCCTGGAAGAACGCTGCAGAGCTGGGGTAAGAATTTACCTCTGTGAGTGCTGAGGAGGGCACTGATTCTGTGTCACAATGACCCAAGTTGATGTTCAAGCACTTTGTTTACTGACTACATGGATCCAACGATGTCACCTAACTTCTCTGGGTCTTATTGTCCTTTCATAGGATTGGACAAAGGAACCAATTTACGTTTTTTACTTACTGTTCAAACAATGCTACATTACTACATATAAAAACAAACTAAATATATCAATCATATATGCATATGAATGCATATGTGAAATATATGTGCGTAAGTGTCTTTTGCATATATTCCAATGTGAGGTCAAAGGTATTATGAGAAAAGATAATTTTCACTAAAGTAAAAAATAAAAATCTTTCCTGTCTTCTCAGAGCTGCCCCTTGCTGTAGCCTTGTATTGATAAATGCCAAATACCATTTTTTCCTTTCTCTAAGTCAGATTGTTAGAGCTTATTAAATGCCTCTGAGAACAATATCCTTTGTCAGGTTTCTTGAAGGTACATACATTCTTATAAATGACCGGTATTTTCAGCACTAAATCAAAACAGACTCATGTAAAGAACCGAAGATTTATTTTCTTTTAGTTTATTATTTATCCTTAGAGTAAGGGCCTACATTTATTCCCATGAATACCCAGTGCATACCGTTTTCTAAGCAGTAGAGCCGCAAAGCAGTACTCGGGGTTTGGGAGCCATTGTTATTGAATAGAAAAGCTCAGAAGTACTTGGCAATCCCCAACACTTTCTATTTGTGTTTGGAATTCATTCTTTTTTGTACTTCTATTTCCCAACAGTCTCTCTAAGCTCTGGGCTTTATAGTTTGTTCTTTAATTAATAAATGTTCATTCCTTATGACTCTACTGCATAGTTCTTGATGATTTGATTTGCCCCAAAGTCAAAATGCCAGAGATCACTGTGGCCAGAACTAATCAAGTCTGGCAGGGCTATAATGGAGCTTACATAATAATGCAGAGGAAGAGGGCCGTACAGGTGGGGCTTGGCTATGGGGTGTTTTCTGAATTTAGGATAAAACGGGCCCTTTAAAAATGGAATTTTTTTTTACAAGCTTTGAAAGTAAATTTTATTGTGTCTGGAGCCCTTGTTCCAGGTTACTGCAGGCTCAAAACCCCACAATCAGATACATTTCTGAGAGAAGACTGTGACCAGACTGTTCCTGAATCTCCACCCTGGAGGGAGGCCCAGGCAGGTTGAATGATGAGCTCCCTTTGATACCAATGAAAAACACCCAGGCAGCTTGGGGCTGGTGCATTTCCAAGATGAGGACAGCTTCCTGGTCTGTACGCCTCTGACACTCAAGCAGGAGAAAGGCTGCTGGGGTTTTGATTCTCAGCAAGCAGTGGTGACAATTCGGTGGTTTAAAGAGGACAGAAAACCTTCTAGAGTGGGTGCCCATATTAGGACAACGTCTTTTGCCTGAGACCTTCAGAAAATCATCTTTGAAAAAGAAAGTAAAAATATGTGTGTACGTTACACTTTTATCCAGATCTTATGTCTCAAAACCTGATTGACAACGAGGTTTAAACTATATGAACATTGTTTTCGGTTGCTGCTACCAAATATGGGATAGAGAAGGCAAAGTGACAATAAGCATTTCTCCAATAATTACTCAATGTCTGGGAGCAAATCTTTACAGACCTCGTTGATGTCTCTTTCCCATGACTGTTGGACTTGCCGGGATGCTGCAGCCTCATTACCGTGGCTTTAAAAACGTTGCTTTCAGGCCCCAGCAAAGGTCAGCCCTCTGCACTTGACACTAATTCTCTCTATAGATTGTGTTACATTGTCAACAGATGGTTATGATTATTCTGTTTTGTTCCCATCCAGGTAGAAAGAAAAATGAGCCAGTGGACAAGAAAGCATTTGAGTCGCGGGCTTTTTCTATAAAGCTAAAAATTCTTTGTGTTGGGCATGTATGGGAGGAGCTCAGGTGTAGGGGCTGGCCTCACTCTATGCCACCTCCTTCCTTTGTCTTAACCAGCAGGGATTTTTCTCAGTGTATTTACAACCAAATATTCCTCCCTTCCCTCTCTACTTTGTCTTGATCTTGTACAGTACTAAATAACACTTCTGAACAACAGTGTTTTTTTTATATTTTATGCATCTACTTTTCAGGGAAAACCCAAAATCCCTGTACACAAACTTGTCTGTCTTATTTAGAAACATTAACTTGGTACCTAGAAATGATCATGATGTATTTAGACTCTCAGAAAACGTTTGATAAAGATATGTGGATAAACTCCAGGCTGGGAATCATAGCATCTCTGCCCTGTACACTCTCAACAGCAGGCTTCAGTAGCCAGTAGTTTGTTTGTTTTCATCAAGAACTTCATATAATCTTCATTTTTTATCTATTATCCTGCCAGCAGATATTAGAAAGTCTCATGCCTTATCTACCACTGTGCAACGCCTTGAGTCATCAAAGAGTGGACTAATTTGTAACACTGAGTAAATCAAGTTTCAGGCTCAAAAAGAAAAAATTCAGGGACTTGACTAAATTAAGAACTTCAAAGTAGAGAGAAATATTTGTGAAGTTCACTAAGGGCAGGGAGACCCCAATACACTGCGCCAATGCTACACGCAAAGGTTTGCCATGATCAGAAGCAGAATCTCAACATGTTTTTAGTTTCACCGTATTAAATTGTCATTGATCAGAACCCATGATCATGTGCCAGACCTCCATAGAGTTCAATTTACTGTCATTGAAAAACCACTAACAGACCCTTTAGTCCTTTGCTCTTCCGCAGAAATATGCTGTCTTGTTACCTCTCCTTGACAGAGCTCCCATGACTACCCTTTCTTTTTGAACTCTACCCTTCTTTCTCCCAGCATTCAGTTTAGTTTTTCACACCTACCTCTATTCCCTGCACACCCCTAAGGCAGTTTCTTTATTCATTAACCAATAAAAGCAACACATAGACAGAAGAACCTCCAACACCAATCCACCTTCCCCTAGTTACCCAAATACTATATCCCCCTCACCCTTTTTTCTAATCAAAAATGAACTAGTAGTTATCATTTCTAAGATTTGTTCTAAAGTGTAAAGATAGATGAAGCTGTATTTCATACAGGGGGGAAGGGAAAAATTATGTTAATACAGATAAATCATTACTTTGCCCATTAAACATCTGACTGAGAAATAAGTCTAAAGAAGGAGTAAAGTGAGAGAAAAGACTAAGTCTAGAACCCCCAAATGGGTTCTACTCCACGGGAGATTGAGTTCTAAGATTCTGCTTACGGTGAGCAATAACTGCGTGTGTTTGATGCTGATACTTTCATCCCCAGTGCGCTCCACGTGAGAAGAATACACTTTTCAACCTCTATTTCTGATATCCACAGGAAGATATAGCTGGATTTGCACTTTTGAGGAGTTAGAGTTTGACTTTGATGCATCTGGAAGAGGTCATTTTAATGTGCGGCTGTTTAAGAAGATGGCAGGGCGAGCTGTGTCCAGCCAGATGCAGTGACACAGTCCTTTAGACACTGTCTTGGCCTGAAGTCACAGGAGGCAGCTAACCTCCTGTTCTAAGCTGCAAAACCTTTGCATATCTCCAAAATAGGAGCAAGGACAGGAACCCTAGGAAATTTGATTTAAAAACAACAAAAACCAGACTATGTAGCCTTGGCTGACCTGGGGGACTTTGATTTTTAAGGAGTTTCCCATTTTTTTGTTTTCTTGAGTCGTAAAACAACTGGCTTTCTCTGCTCTATGTTTTGAACATGGAATGTGTGGGTTTTTACACCAAGAGAGTTTCCTACTCCCTGAGGATAAAAGCAGTGTTGTACAGTTAATCAAAGCTTAAGACTCAGTTCTACAAGACCTCCCTGAATTCACATGCCAATGGAAACACTGGTTCCTCTTGTCACCTATGCTCCTGTCTTGGCCACAGGTTTAGGATTTCCACTGATTCAAAGTCGATCATTTGTTATAACAAATCATAAAACTCTAGAAAACATCTTTCTCGTGATTTTTACATATGGGCAGTCTGATAAAGAGGCTCCTGGGGCATAAACATGAGAGGCCCTAAGCCCAGGAGTTTCTGACCCTGTGGAGTTGGAATCCACAGTCCTCTGGGCACACGGACACGTTTATCAACACAGAAGCTCTCGGAGCCTTATTGTTTGGGAATCTTTATGGGAACTTCACCATAAAAGCATGGCTGATGTTTACAACTGCAAGCTTCCTTTCCCTCCCTGGAGGATGGAAGGATAGAGTGAATGTCTTCTGGTTTTAATCGTGGCCTGGATAGATGATCAGTTCTATGCTGAAGCTATTCAAGAACTCCAAAGAACAGCCTCATTTAAACCAAAGATGCTTTTTACTGTTTAGGAAATCCCAAGGCATTTAGTGAGCTATGTGCCAAGAACTGTAATCAGGAGCAAAATAGTTCCCACTTTTTAAGTCAGAAGAGAAGAGTAGCAAGGAGTCCTGCTTATTGTGTTTTGCCCAAGTCCCAGGCTAGTGAATGGTATGGGTGGTAAAATTTCCCCACCATCCCCAGTTGAAGTGGGAAGCAGAACAGTGCCCAGCTATCTGGAATCTTATTTGGGGCTGTGAGGCTGTAGTCACCTGAGCAGAATCTAGCAGCTGATGAGACTCATGGTTGAGGAAAGGGAAGGAGACTAACAAGACCCCAGCTTCTCTTGCTTGGACAACTAGGCGAGCAGTAACGCCTCTAACAGGTACAGGGATGGAGGGTTTCTTCTTCCTTTCCCCCTGCTCAACCAGTCTTCAGCTTTCTTCAGTCTTTCTTGGAAGGTGAGCTTTTTAATCGAGTGCTAACCTCCCAGCTTCCCTATCTGCAACATGAAATTGGTTCTTCAAATCGCAGTCAGCACGCCTTTATGTTGAAATACAACCCCCTGTGTTTTTATAATTGTTGATGTTCCCGCAGCTTTATCGGTATAGTTATAAAGCTTCTCTTTCTACAGGGTTCTATGGTCTAGCCTTTGCCAACTCTACTGTTTCTCTCCTCCTACCTGCTTTCCTTTCCACGTGACTCATACTTTCAGAGTCTTTCTTCCGCTATGTCTGACTATTGTTTATAGATTCCTCCCTCCCCTATGTCCTCCCATCATTGGCCTGGGTCCCTGCAGTTCCTTCTGTACGGACTGCTACCTTCTTTGCCCTTACTCTTCGGGTCTCAGCCCAAACATTGTTTCTTAAGAGATCATCCTTCCAAATAAATTCTAAGAGTCACAGTGTGGCCTCTGCTGACTGGTGGTGGACGCAACATCACGCCCATCTGACCACTGTCAGCTATCACATCCCCAGGTGTAGACCATAAGCCCGGCCGGCTTCTGCTCCTTCACAGTCATCCTGGCCTGGTGTTCATTGAGCTTCCTAATCAACCACTGAGTGTGAGATGACTAACTATGAAACAGCATTTCACATCGTCTGCCATGGTATTTAAGCCCCATGGCTTTGTCCCCGCAGAGGTGAAAGATTGTTAGGTCTTCTGGAGAGATTAGTAAATGGGAATTATGCCTGAGAAGGGGGTTCTGTGTTCACATTTGAGTATGAAGAATGTATCAGCTTTTCCAAGGGACCTGTACAGTCTCTGTTTTCATGTCACCTTCTTCTCTCCTATATCTACATCCAGGGGATTAATTACCACTAGCATTTGGAACCAGCAAGATACTCTCTTCTCTGAATTAATGTGGCTAGGGGACATAATGTTTCCTTGCAAGGTTTCCTTTCATATCAGTAGAAGGTCCCATCAGCATGGCCGGATGCCTGAAATCAGGCAGACAAAGCTTCCTGTGCAGCCATGGTAACCAGGGTCACTCCCATGCCTGCTTTCTCATCCTCTTTTGATCTGAGAGCCCAACCTCTTCCTGGTTTTCAGCCCAGATCCTCCTTAGAGCATCTTTCTGTGAACAGCTCCTGCTAGACCTGCTACGTCTCAGGTGAGAGACTGAGAACTGTGCACCCACCATATGTTCATATCCAAAAACATCTCCATGTTTCCTGGAGACAGCCACTTCCTTTGAGTGATTACTGCACAATTCTGGGAAGCATAGAAGTAGATGAGTCTCTGGGCCATGGGTAGGCAAAACCCACCCTTCTCTACTATCGCATCTTCTAGCTTGGTCTTCACGGGGCATGACGCAATAGCAAGAAGCAACTTGCCATTTAAATTGCCTTTTGCATAGGGCACTTAATGGGTTGTTCAATATGTGGATGCTGGCACAGGTTTAAAAATCTCTAAGCTAAGGGAATGATTTTAGGACCGAGTCAATGACTTCCAAGCTGAAAGGCATCAATACCTTCTGTCAAGATCCATGAGAGGCAACCGTTCATTTCCCATTGCACTGACTATGTGTCTAAAAATAACACAAATCTGCATATTACAAATATTAGTCATTGTAGGTGATTACTCAAAAAAGGTTCTGAGAGAGAGAGAGAGAGAGAGAGAGACAAAGAGAGAGAGAGAGAGAGAGAGAGAGAGAGAGAGAGAGAGAGAGAGAGAGAGGAGGCCCAACCAAAAGAAATGATTTACTGGAACACATCAGGCGCTGAGCGAACTCTGAAGACGGTTTCTAATCAGAAATTCACTTGGTGACTCTTTGTTGAACTCTACTTTGATTTGGCATCCTCAGAACAAGATGTTAAGAAGTACAATTTGGGAGCTGGTAAAATCTCAGAGTGTAAAAGTGCTTACCACGCACACTCAACAACCTGAGTTTGATCCCCAGATTCTCGGGGAAAAGCAGGAACTGGTACAAGCATGTCCTGGCATGCACAAGACTCCTGCCTCAGTTTCTCTTGTCTTCCCTCCCTCCCCCTTGTGCACACACTAATACTAAATAAATAAATAGATACCATTGTTAAGTATAGTTTTACTCATAGTTGGGCTCTTACTTCTGGCTCGTCTACCCCATTCTTGCAGTGCCAAGGAGAACTGCTCCTTCTTGTACCCCACTTCACCATCTACTCTCCTGGGGACCGTCTCAGTGACTGTCCTGTTAATCAGGAATGATCTAACAACGAGGATTCCATTAGCATTCATGAAGATAATTTTATTCTTTCTATGTTTTTTTTGGCTTTGAAATCTTGACTTTACAGTTCAACCCTGTTTCTTGGACCTAATCCTGTGGGAAAAATAGTAAGTTGGAGCACCCATTACTAAGGTTCTCTACTCCATACTGTTTTTGAGCAGGTAAAAAATAAAAAAGCAAAAACAAATAAATAAGAACAACACTAAATGGCATGTGTGTATGTGTAACAGTAATTGCAGAAAAGGTCATGAACTTAGGGAGTTGGGGGTGCGTGAGACAAGTTATGATGGTGAGAGGGATTTATAGGAATGAGATAAATATGTATTCGTGTATGAAAGTCTCAAAAAATTAAAAATTATAGGCTATTTACATTACTTCTGGTGAAGTAGAAGGTGAAACTCTATTGCTGAAGACACTACACATTTCAGACACAGGACCTGGACAAATCAGCTTGCACCTGACCTAAGCCTCTTCCCTGAGGACTAGATTCCATAATATTGGAAAAGACATGCAAGCTGCCAAGAGGGAAAAAAAATCAATCAATAGACCTATTCAATCATAACAACTACAAACCACAGCAATGACAAGTATGACAATATATTCCAAAGTGGACAATAGTGATATGTTTTATCCTGGGCAATTAATTGGACGTAAGGGCCACATAATGGGAAGAAGTTCATGCTTGGCACTGTAAACTTAACCAGCTACTCAGGGCCACTGGGCCCGTGGTACCTAGAGGAGAACCTACTACTGGCTCTGTCCTAAAGCAGTAGAAACTTTTAACAACATCCTAACTACTTACTTATGCATGCACAGACAAGTCTAATTCTCACCCATCATCAAGGGAGTTTCTTTTTACAGCAGATGGCAATTATTACAGAGAGCCACAACCATCAAAATGTAGCCATCAACTGACTGTGGGGTGCTGCACTGAAAGTTCTGGAACATTGTGGAAGAGGGGAAGGAAAGACTGTAAAAGACACAAGGTGTCTGCTGTGAGAGTGTCTTCTAAGAGGAGAAGGATGCCAAGTGTGGTGGGGTGGGAAAGGAACTGAATCTAAAAGGCATAGGGGTGAGCATGATCAAATCTTCAAAGAATAAATAAAATTATATTATCTTTAAAAATTTTTAAATGAAAATAGAAAGAGTGCAACTTGCATCCAATAGAAACTCAAGAGCATACCCAGGAGCCTGCCTGGGTTCACTGCCTATTTGCAGGAGGCCAGCGGGCATTAGAAAGTGTGTGATCAGCTACCCCAGAAACAGTACCTTCTTTCTTAAATTTAATACTCCCTCCTGTCATTTAAGACAGCCTCTGGTCTTGTTTTGTTGGTGGGCAGCATGTCAAATGAGTGAAGAAGAATGTTCCCAGCGTGAGTCCTGGCACATAACTGTGATGCTTCCTGAGATGCTAGGGATCAAACCTAGGGCCTTGCTTGTGCTGAGCCAGAGCTCCAGTGCTAAGTTACAACCCCAGCTAATAATTGTCTTTCATTTGATGCACGTGTTTTTTAAGTAATTGACTTTATAGCTGTCTAAGGAAAACATTTTCCTTCTAGCTGTCTAATGTCTAAAAATGCAAACATACTGAATGCTGGGAGAAAGAAGGGCGGAGTTAGAGAGAAGCCATGGAGCTGCCAGAGACAGACATGCTGAAACTTTGCTAGAAGGCCACGATCTCGTAATGATGCACAGATTAATGGAGATGGGTTAAATTAAGATGTAAGCGTTAGCCAATAAGAAGTTAGAGCTAATGGGCCAAGCAGTGATTTAATTAATACAGTTTCTGTGTGATAATTTTAGTTCTGAGCAGCTGGGAACAAACTAGCAGCCTTCTTCCAGCAGAAGCTCAGACAATTATCCACATTTCCCATACCAGAAACACAGTCTAGGAGTATAACCCAAGACAGTGTGGAAAATCAGGATAAGATTCACACACATTGGTCACTCAGCCTACTTTTCATTCCCAAAGTAAAATGGAGGAAAGAGAGACTCCACAAAGTAGAAAGAAATTATAAAATAAAGTAAGGGAAAACCAAAGTATTCCTGGTTAACGAAACACCCACCCAATCTGTTTAACCAACAGGAATTCAACCTGGGACTTATTCCATGTCAACTAATAACCCAACAATGCACCTTGATGATGGTTGCCTACCAGACTTTCACAGTACACCTGGAGAGTGAAAGGAGTGATGAAATAAAAATAATACTATGCTTTTAAGATCTTCAAAACTTTTTCTTTATTCTGAATAAAGAATAAAATAACAGAGTGCACTAGTGAGAACTTAGATACTCTGGATTTCCACCATTGCCCAACTGCTTACTTTTTTGACATTCTTTAATAGGTTTCCTAGGTAGACATTGAATGACATGGACAAGATGTGAAAGATGTTTGACCTGGATAAAAGAGTAACCTCTAAAATGTGTAGAACAGCCTCAGAGACACACTGATGCCATGTTGAGCATATTGGCCAGCATCCACAAATGTTTCCATATGCTACTCTCCTGTGCTGAAAATCTCCAGGCATTTTGTGTTTAGTTTACAGTGTAGAAAGTCTGCATACCCACATCACAGAAGGTGAACCAAAATGCATGTGGTCTGCATTCTGTATGAAACATCAAAGCCATAACGCCTGTCACTTATGTTTAGGAAATATTTGGACAGCCCTTTCTTCTCAGAAGGTTCTGCTCTTTTACACAGGTTTATGGACATGGATGTAGACTTATTAATTAGTATAAACATTTTATATGCAAAGAAGTCATTTGAGTCTCCTTTCTCCATTTTGAATGGCCTTCCTTGCCTGCTATGGTATTTTTAATGTACTATTTCTTATTAATTCTTTGAGAATTTCATACATGCATATCCAACAATTTGATCATATTCACCCTACTCCTTCCTCCCCAAAATCCATCAAGATCACTCTCGCCTGCTTTCTTCCCTCCCAACCTCATGCCCTCTACTTCTTAAATAAACCACTGAGTCAAATTTGTGCTTCCCAGGTACTCAAAAATGTGGGTCCATCTACTAGAGTAGATGTCCACACCTTTAATGGAAACTGATTTTAACAGCCGTCAACTAATAATAGTTTCTCATTTAGGGGAGGGAGCTCTTGACTTCCTCTCCTCTATGCTGGAATGTTGGCTAGCCTGTTTTAATTCTATATGTCTTTTACATCATGGATCTTGATCCCATCCATTTCCTCATCCGTTTGCATCTGCCCTCTGCCCCTGGTCACCCCCAAAATAAAACAAAATTTAAGAGCAAAAAAGCAAAGGAATAAAAAGGGGAAAACTTAAAAATCTCATCATGGACGTTTCAGTGTGACATCGTCAGTCATGGCATGAACCCCTCTGCTCGTATATCTTTACTTGCAAGTGTTTATTGCAAAGAGTCACTGGTCCAGTTTTAGGTCTCTGGTTTCTACTACACTCTCAACGCTGGGCACGCACCTGGGCTCCTCCTAGATACCCTATTGTTGCTCTGTGCTGCAGAGATCCTGCAGTTTGGGGTTTGTAGGGCAGGTCCCTTCACGTGCTCCTGCAGATGGGGTGAATGATGGGGTGGGCCAAGTCATATCCTTGGGTCTGGGTCTGGGCAGCTATAGGGTTGGTCTGCCAGATGTGCAGTGGGGCCAGCTCTCCCATGCTTACCACTTCAGGGCTGTTCACTCACCACCTTCACTAACAGGGTTGGCTCTCCCACTCTCAGAATCCTGGGGCCAAATCTCACACCTGCCCCTGATGTTGCTGGATGAGGGGTTTGTAGAGTTACTCTCCTCATATAACTCTTGCCCATGCTACTGCAAGCCAGGTGGGTAGTGGGGACGATTCTCCCATGCTCACAATTTAGGGGCTGGCTCACCCACATTTAGGCTAATGTGCTTGGCCAGGTGTAGGGCCTGCTCTCCTGAATTTTGCAGCTGATGAGGGTCAGGGATAGTTCTCTCACTCTCATGAGCACAGGGCCAGCTCTCCCACCTGCCACAGGCCACGCTACCACAAGCCAGAGGAGGAATGGAGACAGCTCTTTCATGATCACAATGTTGGGGCTGGCTCATTTACACCTGTGGTCACAGGGTTGACTCTATTGTGTTGCCCTGGCGAGGTGCAGGGCTTGCTCTCCCAAATGTTGCAGCTGCTGGGGGTCAGGGTTGGGTCTCCCACATTAGTGACCACAGAGCCAGCTCTCTCACCTGCCTCTGGTGTTGATGGGTGTGAGCAGGGCTTCACTCCCTCATCTATGCCACTACAAGACAAATGAGAAATGGGGTCATGTCTCCCATGTTTGCAACTTCGGGGCTAGCTCGCCCACACCTCGTCTAACAGGGTTGGTTCTATTGCAACTAGCCTGGATCTTAGATGGGCTTTGCTCAGTCAACCGTGAGTAGTTCACTATTGCCTCTGTTCTGCCGTGTCCAGAAGACAATGGTCCTCCCCATCCTCTTGAGTGTACAACCTTCCGAGATTGTTTCTGAGTCTCGTGGGTAAGAGATCTGATATAAACACTCCATTTATGAAGGATCAAGCCTGTATTCCCTGCATTTTAACAGTTGCAAGTCTCTGCATTAACTGCAGTGCTCTGCACAAAGAAATTTCTCTACTGATGTCTGGAAGCTACTAATCTATGGGTATAGAGACACAAATTTAGAGGGCAGCTTAATATCCATTTATCAAAAGAATAGTAGGCGGTTCACCCCTGGAGCTTATGAGCTCCCGGGCCGTGGATTCCTGGCCAGATTTATAGTAATGGGCGAGCATGCATCTCCTTAAATCCAATCAGGAAGCAGTTAATTACCCCCATAATATTTGTGTCGCTACTGTGCCCATGGGTATCTCCCGCCTAGCTGCTCATTACTGTAACTCACAGCGGTCACAGATGGGTAAAGACTACTGATGACTTTTCTTCCCCAGAAGCCAGCACGGCACCTGCAGCACTATGAAAGCTGGCTACCAAAGAGGAAGCGGCGCGATCAGTACCAACTTGATTTCTCCACGTGTGACTAAAAATTGTGGTTTATTCATCAACAGGGTCCCGCCATCAAGTTCAGGCTGGCAGCCAAGAGCGATGGCGATATTCTGTATCAGGTGAGGAATCTCTAGGACAACCTTGATCAACAGCTTGCGGGGGGAAGTGTCCTGTACCCGTCATTGGGCCTTTTATTTCTGATCTGATATTTTTGCATGTGTTATTGCAGGGTCTGGAAGGCCTACACCATTTAAACACTGATTCAGCATCCACTGTTCATTTCACGTGCCCTCCTTCCCGTCCACTCAGAGACAGTCTTCTCTGCACGTGCTATCTACTAATTATGATATTTGTCACCTCTACTGCCTTACTCAAGTATTTCTTTAAGTTTTTTAAGTTAAAAAACACACTTCGGCTCTTCTTTTAGTATTGAATAGCAGTGAGCCATTCCATTAAAGTGAGGCTGAAAGAATATCCTCCTGTTAGGTACGCCTGTTACACTGTCCACCTGAAATATCCCATAACCGATATTTCTCAGTAAGTCTGCTTCTGATGTTTGTCACTTCTAATGGAATTTATGAGCTTCTAGAAACTGCGTGTGTCTTGTGTAAACAATGAGTTTCTCAAGGTAAGAGTTCTGGCTAATTAGTGACCATTGTGCTAGCCGAGTGGGCGGTCGGGACAAGGGTTTCTCTCACAACAGGATTCCATGGCATTACCACTTTGTTCTGGTCTCTCGCAGCATGGCATTCAACTCATTGTCAGCATGAAAAAGCATTTTTCCATCCATATTAACATGGAACCTCATAACACATCCGAAGAACAACACGGGAACACCCCACCTCCTGCTCCAAGTTGCCAGAGATTTTCTTGGCCAAGATGGTTAATGACTCAGACAGGGCATTCGGAAATTCAAAAGCTCATGACGAACACGCTTTCTGCTCCCCACACCCCCCTTTCCTGCTAGTCTCGCAAGGCGTTGTTATTTTTAACTCCACATAGCTTCAGCTGCACTTCAGAGAAAGCCGAGCTGAGACAGAGGTGCAACTCTGTTCACAGGGAGGGAGGCAGGGCAGAGAGAAAGAGAGGTTGCAACAAAAAAAGGGGGAGACATTGGAAGAGAGGCTAGAAGCCCTTCTCAGCAAAGTCAGACCAGATACAGTCCTCAGCAATGGGAAACTGTGGTGAGCAATCCATTTCCCAAACCTAGGGTGTGATGGTTTGAATAAGAATGATCTCCATAGGCTCAAAGGTCTGAATACTTGGTCACCAGGCTGCAGCACTATTTGAATGGATTAGGAGGTATGACCTTGTTGGAGGAAGGGTGTCACGGGATGCTTTGAGGCTTTGAGGATTTAAAAAGCCCATTCCCAGCCAAGACTCTCTCTCTTCTTGCTGCTTGCAGATCTGGATGTAAAACTCTCAGTTACTTCTCCAGCACCATGTCTGCCTGCCTGCCTGCCATCACGCTTTCCACCATGACGACAATGGACTCAACCTCCGAACCTGTTCCTAAGTCCCAATGAAATGCTTTCTTTTATTGGAGTTACCATGTCAAGATGTTTCCTTATGACTGAGACATAGGGTGTGACAGGGGGAATGAATGCACACCACTGCCCCAGCCCATAGAACTAGACAAGGATGTGGTAGAATCAGTCTAGGGAAATAAGGTTTTACCAATTGAAACTAAAGATGGTCTTTGGTCCTAATGTGTATTTTGATCTAAACAGAACTTCCAAGGTTTCATCCTCATCTTGCCTCCTAACTTTGATGAACAACTGTTAGTCTGTATTATTTTAGGACATTTACCCTAAAGGAGAAAAAGCATGACCCAAAGTAACCAAGTTGATTAGCGATTTCCTTCCTTCGGTGATGGCGAGGGGTTCTACCTGGTAATGAGTTTCAGTCCTCCCGTAACGCAGGTCAATTTCCTCCCATTCTTTCCCTGCTTGACAGAAAAGATTCTGGAGCTCAAATTTGCCTAAAGCAAACCTGAATTATACTGCAAAGGTGACCCTGGGGCAGCGCAGTGTGAGCAGTGAAGCCCAGACGTTCATCTAGGCATTTCTTCCCTTGCTTTGGCTGTGCCGTGATTTCCTGTAGTCATAGCTAAGAGCAGATCATGTTCCAGCATCAAACTATTTGTGCTTAATTCTTCTATTTCTGATGTGCGTCCCTTGGGTTGTCAACAGAAAGCAGATGGTATGCTCAAGCGAGGCAGTGCAAGCGGTTTTACTTGCAAAGGTACCGAGAAGCTGCAAGACTATATACATGGCAGCATCCCAGTGTAAGGAGCTGTAGGGAGCGGGGCGTGGTTGTCAGAGCCAGAGTCAGGAGACAGCTCTAGGGAGAAGAATGGCGGAAGTCCATTGCCAAACGACAGTGCCATTTGGTGAGGAGAATGGTTAACTTGGTGTGGTTCCCTGAAAGCATAGAATTGAAACACCCAACCTCATCTGCATGGCCTACTGCTGGGGTCTCGATTGACCAAAATAAGGACGAGGTTATAGGCCAGGCAGGTCAGCATAGAGAAGAAGGGGCGGATCTGGGGGTGGGGATAGAAGACAGCTGGCATAAAATAGGATTTCCCCACCCCACATTTTATTTCATCTAAACCAAAATGAAGAGTTTTCCAACTTTTTGTGCCTCCCAAATCCAGACAGCTCAGGTTCTGCAAATCCCTATATGCTCCTTGCTAAAAATTAAAAAAAAATTAATGAGAAACAGAAATTCAGAAATTCTTATTTTCCTTCCTAGTTAAGTCCTTTGCGTTTGTAAACAAATTTTACATACCTTTCCCAAGAAACAAAATGCAAAAGGATTGAAATAAAAAATTATCAGAGCACAGCCTTGTTATTGATACACACACACACACATGTACACATACACGTACACACATAGTACTTAGGAAACCTTACAGTTTTATTTTCTTTCCAACTTTTCACAAATGTTTATTGAACAGCTACTATGTCCCCAGTTCCCTGAAGTACATGGAGATGCAGATATAAGCATAAACAAACACATCTTCCCTATGCTGCCTTCAGCAGACACAATGGCACGTCATTCATTTTTGTTTGGTTCAGAAAGATGTTAGTATAGAAAGTAGAACCTCCTATCTTGTCTGATAGGAGGTTCACAAATATTTCTAGGCTCTTCTTTTACATGGTTTTGGTCACTGTGAGTAAGGCCCTAGGAGCTAGACAGATTCCCTGATAGGTAGACAGATAGGGAGAAGGGCCATAGCTAGGTATTAGACGCAGTGAACTTCCAAGATAGCCTGATCCTTCGTCAGCCTCCCGACCTCAGACAAAATGCCTGACAACTTAAAACAAAGGTTTTATGGCCTTTTTCTTCTGTCAGTAGCCCCTGCTGACAAGACTGGATTAGCAAATTTAAGATCAGGTGGGATCTAGGCATGCTTCCATAAAAGTCATGGAACAATCAAACATCCTGCATTTTCTTCAAACGGACCAACCCTAACATAGGGGTGGAAATCCTTTAGAGACTTTGAAACCTCAGTCCCTGAGAAGGCACTGGGTTTCCAGCTTCTGGGGGGCTCCCCTTCTGCTTTGTGGAGGGTCTTTCTCTCTGTATATTTCCTGCATGTGTGTTTCCTCATCCCCAATAACACCTTTCTTCAACTGCTGATACAGTCTGCTTCTGTTGACTGTGTTCCAGATTTGTCCATTGCTACCTGTCAAGACTGGGATTCTTCCTGCCATGTCATTATTTAACTGGCAGAGAGCACTAACCAGATCAAGACCCCCTATATTGCAGCAGAAGGACAATCTAGGAAGAACAGGCAATGTGGGGAAGAGGGCTTATGGGAGGGCTGAATCTGAAGTTACTGGGTCTTCTCAGAGACTACAGAATTCAGGGGTAAGAGACAGTGTCTAAGAGAAGAAGAGGGGCGTATAATTGGGGGAAAAGTTAGGGACTGGGATTGCTTGAGTCTGAACATCACTCAGATTTGACAGCTAATGTCTAATGGGGAAGACGGGAGTCAAGACTGACTCTGAGTTTACCAGGGTTCTAAAGAGGGTGTCCTACCCATTCCAGGTGCTTCTATTATCTTGCCTATTTTATATGCACCTCCATATTTCATTTTTATTATATAATCAAATTCTATTATAATTGAAGCTTCTAGTTGCTTAATTTGCACATATAAAGAAAGGAGAAGCAGAAATGCAATAGAAGGCAGGTAAAATATTTTGGCTTGCGTGAAAATAATAAAAAAAAAATCTTGCCCAGGTGGATTTTAAAATACTTTTTATTATCTGAGTGATGAACGCCGACATAAAATCAACATAAGTCAATCACAAAAAATTACGCGTAAGCAGCAAGCTTGGAACGCTGCCTTCTCTTTGTACACAGTCCTATGTTTACTTTGAGTTGACAAATGTAAGAAGAATAAATTGCAAAATAATTACTTAGATGTGTGATTACTAATTGTCTATTCATGTAAGAGATGTTTCATTTTGGTGTTTCTATGAAATGACTTCTCTTTTGATTGAAAACCAAAATTTCAAAACAAAGAAATGAATTGATATAGTTTCAATGAGCCCACTGCAGCCCGCTCACCCAGCTTCCTCTTTATTGCTACTTAAGTGGACCGGGTAGGGAATTCATGGCATCTCTAGACAAAGAGAAGTGTGCCATCTTTATTCCTCAACTCTGAGACTACATAAAACACATGCATTATTTTAAAAAAGCGGGGGGGGGGGGAGCCTCTAAACCCTGAGTAATGGCTTGAATGTAGATCGCATACCCAGGAAATATGCAGATGTTACCCAGAATGAAAGCGCTACAGGTGAGTGGAGATGAGGGGGAAGGGTGGCCATACTCTAATCAGGGAGAGAGCAAACTCAGTCTTACACCAAGAAGTACTTAGTGCCTGGAATAATACAGAAAATGGGATGTTTGGGAAGCGTCAAAATGTACAATATAACAACCACAAGGGGAAAGGTAGAATGGACAGATCAAAGACTTCTGCCTCACTGCTTAACCAAACACAAACTACCCCAAAGAACATTGTGTTTCCGCTCTAACCTCTTCTCTTCCTTCTTTACCCATGTCTGAAATGCTGGAGAAAGACTCAACTGGATTACAACCTGGATCTGCCTGAAATCCCTCTTTTTTATACTCAGCTCTTTCTCACTCTAGGTCTAACTTCAGAAGGAATTCTCTTGATTGAAAGAAGCAGATGGCATTTCTATGCTATATAAATTATTATTCTAGAACAGAGTTGGTGGATGTTTTTATTCAAGCTCGGAGAGTAAGTGTTTCCAGTCCCTGTCAAAATTTTTCAACTCAGCCACTGCAGTACAGAGAGTACAGCCACGTATGGCCTTGAATATCTAATGACAAGAGTACCTGGGATATCAGATTTACTCTGTCAGACATAATTTGCCATCTCAGGTTACAGGATGGCTAAAAATAAAAAGATGGCCATTTTGTGTGTGGAGTCATCTCAGCAGTGATACTAAGATGTGTAAGGCTCATTAAAGTTTCAATTTACTTCACCATGAATGTAAAGACAAAGACTAAAACTAAAATTTTTGCAGTTTGAAATTAGTAACTTGTAAAGGACCATTACTCATGGATGAAGCAAAGCAAATTCCAGAAATTTAAGTTCTAATTATTAAAAGTCTACTAATGTAGTAACATATAAACATTATTAATCATTTGTTTAAATAATAGTTTAAATAAATAAAACATATGCTAGTAGATCTTCAGAAGGTTTATCAGAATTTAGCATTCATTTGAGTCTCTAAAAAAACATAATCTTATTGTCCCTTGAAAGTAATCTGCCTTTTAAAACATTAGAATGTATTTTTATTAATTCTTTGAGAATCTCATACAATGTATTTTGAATATATTTACACCCATTGCCTCCTCCTTTTACTTCCTCTCAACCATCCCGTCTTCCCATTCTACTTTGAGATTATTTCCCTTTTACTTCTCCTTCTTCCTTCCCTACTGAGTCCGGTTTGTGTGGTCCAACTAGTCCTGCGCTTGGGCCTCGTCTGACTCTCCCTCTCCCAGCCAACACCAAATGCTAATAGCTCCGCATCCAGTGGTGAGATTACTTGTTCGCGTTCTCCCCACTCTGCTCAGCTTTTGTCTAGCTGGAGTTGACACAGGATGTGTATGTACTGTCACAATCAATGTGATGTGAGTTCTTGCGTTCATCTTCCCCATCAGGACTAGAGGACACTAGAGGACAATTTCCTTTGTGTCAGCCATCCCCTCTGGCTCTTACAATCTTTACCCCCTTCTTCCACAAGGCATCCTGAGCCTTGTCGGACCGGGTGTGACATGCATGTCCAATTTTGGGCTGAGCACTTCATGGTCTTTTGTTACCCACACATTGGTCAGTTGGGGGGGGTGTCTCTGTGTTAATTGCCATCTACTGAAAATCGAAGGCTCTCTGACAAACAATGGGTATAGCAAGAAATCATTAAGAATCATTTTAATAATATGTCTACTTAGCAGAATAATAGTTGGATTCTCCACTAGGGCCTATGACATCCAATAACAGGTTCTTGGTTCTGTCATAGTGTCAAGAGTGAGTTCCATTTCATGAAATGGGCCTTCAGTCCTATCAGAAAGTGGTTTTACCCTCATAATATTCATGCCAATATTGCACCAGTGGTCTTTTCTTATCAGGTCAGTCCTTGTTGTAGGTTGCAGGGTTCACAGCTTAGTGAGATCAAGGCTTACTTTTCTTCTTTGGAAATGTGCCCAGTACGTTAGTATCAGGAATGCTAGTCAGTAGGATGAAGGTTGCAGAGGAGCACCAGCTTGAAGTCTCCATGTGTTGTGACTCAAGTATGTGGTGGTATGTGGTGTTTTCAGCAATAGGGACTTACCATCAAGTTCTGGAGCACAGCCAGGAGTACCCACAATAGTTATGTGACCCATTGGTCAACAACTCAAAAAGACTCAATGTATTCTTGGCACTGAAGATTTTCTTTGTTGGCATGGGCTATGAGTTATGAATAATTTGGGTATGGTTTCTGCCTACCCATTGTATGGCAACTCCATTAAAGATCTTTATATGTGTGTGTCTGTGTGTGCATATATTTTATAAAAACTTCCATAGTAGATTTTTATATAAATTTTTAAAAAGGCCTTTAGTGTTACCCATTTCTCCCCACATTCTCTCTTCTAACCTATTCCCTCTAGCCTATCTCCCACCCCAACTTAACCCTTTGTGTTCAGAATTTTGTGTTTTAAGATGTCAGATGTCTCAGAAACTATCCAGGCAATGCAATTTGCTTAAAACTTGCAGTGCTAATAAAAGGGGAGGAGAAGACAAACAAGGATGAGATCTTTTCTTTTCAGAAAAATAATCGGAAATTTTCCTTCAAAACTGAAGCAGCAAAGACCTCCTCAAATGAATAAAAAATGAGCCTGCATTCCTAGTAGACCTGTCTTGCAAGGGAAGCAAAAAAACTTTTTTTTGGAAAGAAGAAAAATAGCATAGGCCAGAAACTTTCATATATATATATATGTATATATATATACATATATATATATGCAATACATTTGAAAGGGAATCAATAAATAAAGATAAAATTAAAACTTTAATTTTAATATTTTTATTGACCTAACGGATAAAAGTTTGTTCAGTAGAGGGATGGATAAGTAAGTTGCAGTGCCCCAACACAATCCTATATTACTCGGTATAAGCAAATGAGCTATCAACTCATGAGGAGACATGGAGGGAGTCAACAACAGGATGTCCAAGAGGAGTCCCAATGAGAGCCCAATATTGATGCTGTAGAAAAAACTAGGAGCCTCGAACAAGACCAATATCTCAATCCAATGAACACTTGGAAGCAAAGATATATAGGCTAAAGGGTTTACTGTGTGACTTGTGTCAAACTACAGCTTCCATGATGAAATTTTTCTTTTCTCTCTCTCTCTCTCTCTCTCTCTCTCTCTCTCTCTCTCCCCCCTTTCCTCCTCCCTCCCTCCCTTCCCCTTCTCTCTTTTCTTTTCTCAAATTTTATTTTATTGGGGGAGGGTTTGCAAGAGCAGAGGGTGAATATGAAGAGACAGGGAGATGAATGGGATCGAGATGAATGTTGTGAAAGACACAAAGAATAAATAAAAAGAAAGTAAAAGAGATACACTGTGTAATCGCAGTCACATGTAAAGTTTTAGGTAATGCATAGTCATTTATAGTGACTGATAATTCACTCTTGGTCACTTGGAAACACAGGAAGGGGCCAGATGAAGACAGTCTAGAAGGGTGAATCTCTAACCCCAAAACTCTCAGTGTTAGTCAGCTGAGTGGGAGAGTCAGAGTTCCCATTACATCACATTTACTCCTTGGTCTTGAGGCTCGCCTCACATGGCACCTGAGATTGGGCTTTTGCTCTTTGCCCATGGAAAGACCATTAAATGAGTCAAGAGATGAAATGCAAATTGGAAAAACACAAATGTAGCAAAACCAAATATTATCAACAGCTGGCAATTCTTGAAGAGACGTTAAAGAACCTCATTACCTTTATCTCTCAATAGGTAGAAGAACCTAGGTATATCTGCCAACCTCCAACTCTGAGGTTGTTCTCCGTTTACAGTGCTTAAATTTTGTGTTGTAGGAATTGACTCATTAAAAACATAAAATCCATTGTTTATGGATTTTACTCACAGGGGCAGCCAGTGGGAAGAACATAATACTGGAGCTTTTGAAAGTTCCATTCAGGGAAGTATTCCTATGAAGTCACTTCCAAATGGAACATAATTCCTGATGTATACACACTGCTGCTATTTTGCAAAACAAATTGGCCCTCGTGGGAAGTTGTTTTCTTTGCCAGACTGGAAGGCTAAGGTACCCAGTGACAGATTTTGCTGACCCCTGCCGAGGCACTGACATTGGAAGCCATGCAGCGCTTGTAAGGCTGCTGTGTGATCTTGACGGCCATTGCTTGACCATCTGATGCCCTGAGGCCTTTGCTTCATGCCCTTGCTATGATGCTCAAAGGCTGCTCATTCATGATCTAACCTGGAAGTGATTCCATCTCTTCAAATCCCCGCAAAGGCAGAAATTCTCAACTGAGAGTCCCTTTCCTATACTTCAAAGGATCCACATGTTTATATAGCCTCAATAATATATGTTTTTATTATCAAAATGCATCTTGAAAATGCTTTCCTATCTCCTAGAATCACCTTAGTAGATATTCATCTTGACTCTGGAGAATCAGTAGGCCCAGCAGTATTATGGTCCTCATTTTGCAAATAAGGAACCCGCTGTTTGGCTTAGCAGTCTGGCGAGCTGACAGACATCTAGCTATTCCACAAATATCGGCTATTTAATTTCTTTAATTCCTCCTTGTACTTTATAAGTAACCAGCTCTATTTAGAAATGGCCTAAATTGATTCTTTTCTTCTACTTTTAAAGCTTCTTGTGCTTTTTGAACTGTCATGAGGACACATCGACTTCTATAAAAGAAGGATAAGTTATATTTGGACCTAAGTATTTTTATGTTGAACACAGAATAAGGGAAAATGCACAGTCTTCTGGTCCTCGTGGTGAGAAAGGAGACAGGATGGGAAATTTGGGACCTGAGGGTTGCGGGAAAGAGCATGGGTGGAAGAAAGGCACACTTGACACAGGGTCCACTGGTAATGGCACAGCTGAGAAACGCATCATTAGGAAACTCCATAGTTAAACCAACCTCACTGTGCATATTTACATGAACTAAGACAGCTATAACATCACTATGCAGTATAATCTATGGGGCCACCAGTGGGTAGACAGGAAGTCCATTATTATACTGCTCATAATTATATTTTGAGAACATGCCTGAGAAAACCAGAAAAACAACTATGGCGGCAAGTGGAGGAGAATTTCACGGCACTAGACCATTGAAGCTTTTGATTAGTGAATCCCACAACTCAGATGCCAACTTTAGCCATTTTCTGGTACATCTGTAGACATTCTTCTGATAAGACTGACCGTTCTAAAAGTTGTTATTTTGAGGTTGCCTTTGTCTTAGCATTCGGTCCAGTGCTGCACCTGCTCAAAGGACTCCTTCGATTCAGCTTTGTTATCTGCACATGATACAAAAGCACACGGCAGTACCCTCCCTTTGATCCTATGTCAACCCACAAGCCTTGGCACATATTCAATCTATATATTAAGAGTCTCACATTGTTTATCTAAAATCTTGATAACCAGTACTTCCTAGCCTCTCTATAAATGATGGAGAAAAGGGAGACAGGACTAAAATAAGTGAGGTCAGGCTTGGCAACAGTTGAGAAGGTAAGAAGCAATGAGGACAACAGGATGCTTCAGCTTCTGGTGTGAGCAATATTTTATCACACGGTGCTATTTTCAAATTAATAAAATCCAAGAAGGAGATAGGGGTGGAGAGGAAAGCACATGTTAATGCCTTTCAGATGTTAGCAAGTTCACGTGACTGTGGGTCATCAGGGTAGAGTGTTCTGTTGGCCAGAACTGAAGTTAGCCTGATGGACCCAGTCATCAGAAAAGAGAACTGGACAGTCAACAAGGGCATGGATGAGACAATGTATAAGAATCTTCTGAAAGAAAAGGGAAGTCAAAGAGGCAGGACCCTCTGAAGAGGACTGGAGTTGGCGGGTCAAGGATGTATGGGACCCATTCAGACCAAATTCCAAGATGAAGTCAAAGCTACTGCTGCAAGCTAGGAAAATAATATCCTGAAAGTAAAAAAAGAGGAGTCCAAGGACCCAGCAGGAAGCCTAAAGTATGGCTTTTAGGTGTTATGCATCACCATGTGCAGAGACATGGTCCTGATGAAACAGAAGTTGGAAGCTAAGGTACATGGAAGACATGATGAGGTCACATCAGCTGTCAACAGGATGACATAAAGTGATGCTTCACTAAAGAGAGACAAAGACAGATTGATAAAGTGGGAAAGAGAAGAAAGCCTGGACCCATCTTCAGGAGTCCTGGGCTTTAATTTTATCCACGCCATTTATTTTCTGTGTGACCTTGAGCTTTCTACTCATAGTGCCTGGAGTTTTGTTTCTTCCTACGAGAATGATGTGGGGGCACTATAAATATTAATACACATGAGTGCTCTTTCCTAATGATCACCCTGCATCAATATTGATTAGAGCGGAAGCCTGGGGTATGAGAGATGAACCCAGATGGGCGCCGGGTCCATAGACGGAAGAGTAGATGCCTGCCTAGGATGGGCCATGAGACAGGAGAAGGAAGCCAGAAAGAAAAATAATAAACTTCATCGGAGTTCCCAGCTTTGTGTAGAACTGACCTTATTTGCCTTCAGGTGGGTGGAAGTAAAGAAGATATATCTTGGTCATGCTGGGCTAAAAAGGCAGACAGCTTTA
This sequence comes from Neodon shergylaensis, assembly GCA_025134845.1. Taxonomy (NCBI): domain Eukaryota; kingdom Metazoa; phylum Chordata; class Mammalia; order Rodentia; family Cricetidae; genus Neodon; species Neodon shergylaensis. The sequence goes on from JABTXL010008166.1 coordinate 14,064,314, forward strand.
TTTCTTGTGATTTATGAAGACAGTTTTTAAATCTCGGCCAAAGTTTTTCTTAAGGACCTGTGTTCTTGAACCCATAGCCTCCTGCCTGCTTCAAGCGTTCCCTCCATCAATTATCCCCTCTTGTGAGCACTCACCATCTCACCATCTCCTCGGGCAGTTCCCCTTCGGCCACTTCCTTAAGGAGCTCCTCCCCAGCCTGCTCTCCTGCGCCAAGAGCTCTTTTGTTTTTCTCTACGGCCTCCCAGTCGCACTGAGACCCGAAAGAGGGCTGAGCAGAACATAAGATTCTCTCCGGGGAGAAAAGAGAGCTGGAACTGTAAGAACCTGATCCAGGCTGAGCCTGGTAAAGTCAGAACCAAAGCTGGGAGCAGCTGACATCAGAACAAAGGCAGCCTCAGGGTGGAGGCGAATCGTGAAAATGCATGAGAAGAACCACATATCTCCGCATCTGACTTAAACAATCTCTCTGTATTATTTAAACAATTGACAGATGTGAGTCTTTTGAAGACAGTGTGTAAGTAAATCACCTATCACTCACACAATAATGACAATAGCATACTTACATATAGCACTTACTAAATACCATGATTTTCTCTAAGGTCTTCACATGCGTGTTCTTATTTAAAGCTCACACAGTCTTATGAAGTAGGCAGCGTTATTATTCCCCTATTACAACCTGGAAACGCTTAAGTCCAAATGCAAGGAGTTTATGTCAGGTTCCTCTGGACCTGCATCCAGCTCTGCTCTTCTCTAGCTATGGCTACTATCAGAGTAGCCACCTCTTGGCTTTGGTTTCCTTGTCTGTAAACCAGAAATGCCCATGATTCCGTTAGAGGACCCCTGTGAGGACTGGCTTGGAAATAAGATGAGAGCCTGCGCTGGAAGCTCAGCTTCCAGTGCTTATCAACCACGTTGCTCTAACAGTTATATCACCCCCTAAGCCTCGGCTTGCTCATCTGTAAAAGGATGGGTGACGAGAGTTCCCAGCAAAGAAGGCAGCTGTGCAAATCACTCCAATGCCTGGCACGGTGAGGGCTCAACATATATAAATCATTATTAAATACCCAGTACAGAGTCTGCTGCATGGAACATATCTAATAGACAGGGTTTATATTGGCACCATTGTTATTGCGTACATCAGGAGGATGTACATCAAAAACAGCTACCGCCGTGAGTGAAAAGAAGCTTTTTCTCTCGTCTGCTGTGGCAACCTTTCTAGCAGGATTCCAGTATCTGAAGCACCTTAATCTTCTGAATAAACACAGTTTTGAGCTGCAGCCCTAATAGAGCCATGCCTGTCTCATGGCCTTGTACCTCGGTCGTCCGAGATTACTGTCCTAACCAAGCAGCCAGAACTCCACATTATAGTTATTTTATGTGACCGTGGAAAGGGAGAGCGAGCTGCTAGTCATTCGTCATCTGCAGGACACATGACTTCTGGTGGGGCTAGAGATGGTTTGCTCACCGGACCCAAACACACGTACAGGGCAGGACCCTCCCTGTGAGGGGACAAGAGAAATTAGCCAAAAATTCCAGGCAATGAGGCCTAAACCAGAGAACAGTGAAGACTGTTTTGATACAGCTTGTCTCTTGTTTTATGAATGCTATGCCCCCGCTTTCTGGAAATGGAAAAGAAAGTGGTTTCCCATTAGTGGTATTTTGGCATACTTCCTGATGTTAGCACACATTGGACTTTACACTCTGTTCTTAAATATCTACTACTGTGCCACACGTAAAATAAAAGCCTTTGAGTTTCAATGGCGTTGTAAAGCAAAACTTCAGCTAATGCTGAGGATTCTCACCTGATCTGGGAAAGAGGGAGGTCATCACAACATTTGCTTAAAAAATAGCATGAGGCACACTTTGTTGTTGTTGTTATTATTATTATTAATATTGGTTTGTTTTGTTTAAGATGGGGTCCCGGTTTGTAGCCGAAGCTGGGCTCAAACTTGAAAATTTCAACTTCCTTTCTTTGTATCCTCCAGAGTGCTGGAATTACAGCTGTGCCACCGCATACAGCTGTGAGATGCAAATTTAGTGAAAGAATGAATTCTGTGCCTACTGTATGCTAAGTCCCAAAGGCACTCACAACAAAACCCTGAATTAAAATAGATAGTCTTGAAGACTGAATAAACAAATCCTCCTCCCTATTCACTGTGCTGTGGGGGGAAAAGGGGGCTCTGCTCCCTCCCTGTGCTGGCTTGTATGAGATGCCCGCATAAGTCTGGGACATTTGACTGCTCGGTCCCCAATGGGCAGTCCTGCTTAGGGAGGGTTAGGAGGTGCAGCTTTGCTGGAGGGAAGTGAGTCACTGGAGGTGCACTCCAAGATTTAAGAGCCATGTGCCATCTCCAGCTAAGGCTCTGCTTCCTGTTTGTGGTTTGAGAGGAGAGCTCTGAGCAATCTCTGCCACCATGCTTGGTGCTTGCAGCAGCATTTTCCAGTCATGGTGGTGATGGACCCTCATCTTTCCAGAACGATTAGCCCAAAATAAACCACTCCTTCTAGAAGTTGCCTCTGTCACAGCAATGGAAAAGTAACGAAGATGCTTATTAGCTTCGCCCACTAAACAATGAGATTGTGCAGCAGGAAGGAAAGAGCCAAGCTGCTCTCCCCTAGTGCTTTAGGGACCATTCCCTCACTCTGTGGTACCAGATTGTTGGAGTAAAACCTCAGAATGAGGGAAAACTGGAGCAAGTGCACGCCTTAGACCTCCAAACCTTATTGAGCATGTCCGTTCACCCAGAAGAATCTTCAGAGCCACACGTTCCTGTTTCTACAATGACCTGTGTTTTAGATTCGTGTGAAGAACAATGGTGTGTTTCTTCAGTTCTACCCCTAGCTCAGAACTACTGACAGAAATTCCAGGTTTGCCTTGTATAAGCGTGAATGCCTTTCCACAGGAAAGCAAGGAATTTGCCTAAAATAATAGTGGAAACTTGAATCAAGTTTTTCCTTTTTCTGAATATCAAACTCATCTGACCCTGAAGGTCTCAGAGGAGCTCTTGGAAGTCTGGTGACCCTTCCTGAAACTGTAGGCAGAACTGGGATAAGTGTGCATTGGGTACGTTTGACTATCAAGAGGACCCATGGCTTTTTATCAGTTCTCAAAAAGATCTGTCAGTTCAAATAAATCTTAAACCATAAATTCAGACTTACATTACTTCCCACATAATTCTGAGGAAAATCTGGGCACAGTGAGGCAAGACTGACCATACTGAACTGGGAGCTGCAACTCTCATAGACTGTGGTTTGAGAGGTGCAGCATGAACCTGTCCATAAGCACTTCCTAACAGCCCCCCAAAACTTTGCCTGAAATCTCTTAGTCATTACAGATTTTGTGCTACTCGAATGTCTTCCCCTGGAGAAAGAGCATCACGTGCAATAAAGACGAAGTTATTATACTGCTTCCAAAGTGCTGTGTAAGAGCAAGCAGATCCAAGGAAACCTGGGAGAAGACACTGCCGAGCAGTGCTAGCAGAGCCGCGGAGGAAGGTGGAGAGAAGTGGGAGGCATATGAATCTGAAATCCCCAAAGAGCCCGTGCTTTCCTTAGGCGATAGTCCTGAAGGTTGTAAGCGTAAACCCACCTGGACAGGTCCAAAAGCTCATAGCCGGCTGTTTGATTGATACTACACTAACCAAATAGTATGTAGTTAAGTGAAAAAATTGCACAACATCAAGAGAATCCTGTGTTACCCTGGGGATTTTGCTTGCAGAGTTGAGGAGCTGAGCAGCTTTCCATATGAAAAAGTTAGAAGGTGCATGCTGCTAGACAGAAAGCTCACAGAAGACTCTCCATCACGGCAGTCCAGCTGAAGGCCTCCCTGATGCCGGTTTGCATGCCTACATGTGGACTCCACCCCTTCTGCTCTGACCAGGCAAGACCAAGACCAAGTGAGACAAACAAGCCAGTGGCAGCAACCACGTTTGCAGAAAATCAGCCCCACCAGCCTTTCCCTTCTGGGGCTCAACCACCACTCGTGCGTTAAGGAGGCAGTTAACCACCCATAGCAAACAGACCTGAAGAAGGACATGGCAGGTGTGTAGGCTGTTGATTTCCTTTTGATACTTTCCGTACTCACTGGAACATTCAGGATAGCAAGCAAAGGTCTGTTTCTCTCACTGAGGATAATGAAGCTGGCCTCCCTCTGTCCAGAGACTTTTCTTTTGTTGGGTTTCAGAGATCCTGCTAACTAGTTAGTTACCTTCTGACCACTCTCCCCACAGCTGAAGGGTTCCTCCTGCTGAACTCACACTGAGAATCTGGCTGCTAAAAGTAGTTCCTCCCCATAAGCCCTGCATGAAGTCACTGCCAGCTGCATAATGTTTCTAAATCCTACCCAGGAACAAACCTCTGAAAAATCAATTATTACTTGAAAGGAACAAAGAGAGAATACAGAGTGCTTAGCTCCTAAAATTATGTTCTGCAAATCAGAGACAGGAGGACTAGACTTGAGCAATGTCTTTGTTCACAAATGTATAATGTATTAGTTCAAGTTGTGCAGGGAGGGGAAGCAGCAGGAGAGAAGAAGAAACTGTTTCACTGGTTCATGTGAGTTTGGAGTCTAAGAAGGGCTGTGATCCGTTCTCTTTAAAATGGAGACCCAGGAAAACTCACTATTTAAGACCTAGGGACCAGGAGCATCCATGGCATGAACTGAGGCCCGAGGGCATGAGAACAGTGTTCCTGATGCGCAGGCTCACAGAGAAAGTGAATTCCTCTGTTTGCTCAAGTCAGGCTCCCAAGTGATTGAATGAAGTGCCGCCACTCTACAAAGGACAACCTATTTTCAGCCCAGCAATTCAAATCTCGCTAGAAACACCTTCTTAGACAAAACCAAGGTAATGCTTAATCTCCTATTTAAACACCTTATGATCCTGTCAAGTTACTATACAAAATTAAATACCACATGCCAGCGTCTTGTCTTTTTGAGTTACATAGATCGTGGATGCTAGAATAAAACTTAAGACTTCTTATTTAAAGATGGGGAAACTGAGGTTGCTGTAGAAGTCTACAAGGTTTGGCCCAGAGTCTCAAAAAAACCAATAGAACTAGAACTGACCCCCCCAAATAAGCAATGATGTTTCTTTTCATTGATCACTGGCCCAGCACTCATTCATAGTTCTGAGACAATTGATTTCCCATTTCTACTCTAATTAACATTTCGAATTAATTGGTTAAAATGAACAAGAGCTCCAAGTCCCAGTGATTTCCTGCTTCTCCCCCAGTTCTCATCATTGTGTTCTCTCACTGCATCCCCCATCATTGTGTTCTCTCACTGCATCCCTCATCATCATTGTGTTCTCTCACTGCATCCCTCATCATCATTGTGTTCTCTCATTGCATCCCTCATCATCGTGTTCTCTCACTGCATCCCCCATCATTGTGTTCTCTCACTGTATTTCTCATCATCATTGTGTTCTCTCACTGTATTCCTCATCATCATTGTGTTCTCTCACTGCATCCCCCATCATTGTGTTCTCTCACTGCATCCCTCATCATCATTGCGTTCTCTCACTGCATCCCTCATCATTGTGTTGTCTCACTGCATCCATCTTCATCATTGCGTTCTCTCACTGCATCCCCCATCATTGCATTCTCTCACTGCATTCCTCATCATCATTGCGTTCTCTCACTGCATCCCTCCTTTGCTGCTGTTGGTAATGGTGGTGGTGTGTACACAGAACTATGTTGTGGTAAACATTGGCAGGAAATAGAACACCCATTTCACAGTATCGGAGTTAAATGTTTGGGAAGTGACCAAATGACTTAGAAAAGTTCTCCTTGCCTGAAATACACATTTTTAAATGAGTTCTCCACCATGGAAACGCCCTGCCAGATTGAGGATTTACAAAGACCCTGATCTATAGTTTACAAGTTAGGACCTACCATTAGGTTGGGCATTTTGGTCACTGATTTCAAAACGTATTCTCAGCTGTCTGTGGGTATAGGGCAATGGAGAGCCCTTGAAATAGGCTCACAGCACCACAGCATATACACATTCAGCTCTCCTGTGTTGGTTTCTTAGCAGAGAATGTTATGCAGACATGAACTGTCTTCAGGGAAAACACAGTTCACATTCTTGTTCTTTATTAGTTCTAGAGATGCAAATTTTTCTTAAAATAAATATTGCTACTAAATGAAAAACACAAATCTCTTTCCTTCTTGCTCTACCAATTTCCCTCAAGGAAATTCTTTCCAGAATTCTATTTTATAGTCAGTGATAACTCACCCATGGCCAAAGGATCACTGGGGAGAACTTTACATTTAAAATGAAGTTATTTGTGTTAGGATTCTCAGGAAAGTTATTGTTCAATGGTGTGCATAAAAAGGAGAAACAGAGAGATTACTCTTCTAAGCGTCAGTGGTTACGACTCTGACACCTAGGAAGGGTGTCATAAGTCTAACGTATGTAAATGAGAACCGATGTGTAGGAGTATGTGACTGTGACCTGATGCTTATATTTGATAGAAGTGGTCCTAGGCACTTACGGTTTAATCAACTATAAATTCTCCCTTCTGTGTCTCATAAAGCAAATGCAACAGAATTGGTAAAGGCCCAGAAAGCCTGGAGTAAACTTTGCGTTGTGACTGACAAGAGTTCTGTAAGACTAGGTTTCCTCCAGCCCTCCCGCAGACCAGGGCTTCACCCAGTTTGGAGAAGCATTCAGCTGACCAGAAAACGTAGGGTGCTTAAACTAACAGTAGCAAAAAGTGAGAAACTAGAGCGGCAAGGAGTATGGATGGGCAGTCTTGGGTGACTGGAGAAGTAATGTCCTCTCTGGAAAAGCAGTGGGCCAACACATAAAGCTTAAAAAGAGCTTTGGACAGAGCCTGAAATAAAAGACCAGAGGGACATACCCAAATAGTCTATGAGGCAAAACAGCTAAAGGAGGGGAATTCATATAGTACAGGAACAGCTCTTACTCATCGCTAGCCTAGGCTCCCCGCCAATTTCTTCTTAAAGAGGGACATGCATCATTATTTGTGGCATGTTACACTTGAAATCGTTGCCTGATGTTATTCAAGACTTTTATTATATACAGCAAGTTGAAGCTTTACAATTAATTATTTTGTCAGGAAGTACGTTATTGGGGGTTATACATGGTCCCTGTTATCTTTCCTGCTCTCCACTTCCGGACCTCATTATGAGATGAGAACCCTCAGCACATCCTTCCACAGGCAAGATGGAAACACTTTGTCCACAAAGGCCCAGAAATAGGAAGCCAAAGAACCATAGCCCAAACCCTCTAAACTCATGAGCTAAAATAAATCCTCCCCCACTGAGTGGTTTTGACCAGGTATTTCATTACAGCAACACTAAATGGTGCATTCTTTCATTTAATCAGTGTGAAAAATGAGGTCCTAAGGGGTCAGGCCCCAAACAATTCCGTTTTTCCACAGAAACATTAGAACTAGACCACAGTTTCTCTGTCAGTTGTCTGACTATTCCCTCACCGCATCACTTCACAGCGTAAACATTCTACAGTCTAAAGAAGTAGGCCACAACTAACATCAATGTCTGCTGACTTCTTTCTTTCAGTTACAGAACTGGTTGTTTTAAGCAAACACACCACTTTCAATAATGATGCTTTTGTTCTGTCGATCTCATTGCATAGAACATCTATTGCTAATTTTAAAGTAGGTAAGACTAAAGTTCTGTTTTGCTAGGCTAAGATATCTTAAATAATAAATATCTTAAAGATTTAGCAGTACAAAATGTGTAAATTTTTTTACTAGAAATATTCTTGTAAATTTAAAAAAATTATTTCTTTTGTTCTGTGTGTGAATGTTTTCATGCATGTATCTATGCGTACCATGTATATAAATGCTTGCATGCATGTATCTATGTGTACCATGTATGTTTGCGTGCATGTATCCATGTGTACTATGTATATGAATGTTTGCATGCATGTATCTATGTGTACCATGTATATGAATGTTTATGTGCATGTATCTATGCGTACTATATATATGAATGTTTGCGTGCATGTATCTATGCATGCCATGTGTGTGCCCTGGTGCCTTCAGAAATTAGAAGTGGGTGTCAGATACCCTGGAAATCTAGTTGGGGAGGCTGTGACATACCACATGGGTGCTGTTCTGGGAACTGAAACCTTGTTCCTCTGAAAAAGCAACAAGTCTTCTTAATAGCTAAGCCAAACCTCCAGCCCCCCATCTAGGAAATATTCTTTTTAAAAACTCTATTACTTAGCACTGTTTGACTAAGATAATGGTGTAGGGGGTAGAAAATGCCTCCAAACTCAGTATATACATACATAGAACTCTCAAACACTTTTTAAAAGACCAGAATGAATGTCTTTCTCAATTTGGCTACAGAAAACACTCAATCCACCAAAGATTTGTGTGAGAATTAATATTGTCAACTTGACAGATCTAGGCTCACTTAGGAGACAAACCTTCGGGCATATCTGTGACTAAGTCTCTAGGCTGTTAATTGAGATGGGAAACCCCACGATATAGGGTCAACAAGACTCCATAGCTGGAGTTTGGGACTGAGGAGTTTAAAAAGAAAAAGCAAGCCAACCACTGGTTTTATCTCTGTTTCCTGAGTGGGACACAATGCAGCCATGAGTTTTCTACACTGAGGGACTGTACTTCTTACTGTGAACCGAAATAAATCCATCCTTCCTTCAGGGGCTTTTACCCGGCATTTTATAACAGCAAGAAGAGTAGCTAAGAGACTCAGTGTAACTTTTTTTTTTTCTGTGAATGAATAGCGGAGCTCCTCTATAGATCTTTTTTTCTGTTACATTCACTTTTCTTCTTCTGGGCAAATAAACAGGTCATATACCAAGCCCCTTGCTATTTGCCAGAAAAACAAAATGAATAAGAATAAGGCCTATTTCCTTTGGGCATCTCCAAGGCCAGTAAAAGAGAATAGTCACGTACACAATTAATTCAAAACAGGGGCCCATGGGGAGAACAGAGCTAGAGGGACTTTTAGGGAAAGGATCAATTCTTCTCAAGAGAACTATCTCATTTATCGCAATGGATTTTTTTCCCTGTTTGTGCATAGAAGAATCGAAAGATTGATGAGGCCACTGTAGGTATTGTTCTCTTTCCTTTCAAGATACCCATCTTTGTTTGCCTACCTCATTTGTCCAGTCATACGGGAACTGTCACACAGTTGATCAAACTATCAAGGGGCAGCAAGCCATTCTTCATACTAATTCACTTGATTTAGATAATTGATTCTGAAAGGCCATAACGCTTCCTTCAGCCAAAGGTTGGGAATCGGTCAAAGCTAAGAAGGATAGATAAGCAAGACTTTGCAGGCTGGGTGCCTAGTGTCGACTTTGTGTGTATGTTAGTATTCCTCAGCCTCCGGTGTCTCGGGTGGAAGACAGGGTGACAAGCAATGAATCCCCTTGTAGATCGCCAAGGTTGTGTGCACACGGAAGGAATCTTCGGGCTGTGGCATCCCTACAACATTTGGCCTTGATTGATGATTCTGCACTAAGTTTGCCGTCGCTGCAGAGGGTAATGAATTAGGCAGCCGAAAGCCGAATTAGAAGTGCTTCGTCCCCTAAGAATCTACACCCAGCCAGAAGTTATGACTGGAACTGAGCCAACACAAATAAAGGCAGAAGCCATGTATCTCTCTCCCTAATCACAAAATTAAGCGGGTGTCAAGAATGTGCTTATTGTGGCGATTAAATCACTAGGGCAAAAATGATGCTCCTCTATGACTTGAATTATAGCTGGATGTGCAGAATGATATACATATCATATAGATATGTGCAGAATGATATATTATACATCAAGGTGCTTTTGCTCTATGTACGTCCTGACATCTTTTCGTTAACAGTTTTATTTATAAGTCTCTAAATCAGCTCCACTGCCAGGTAAGAACTGCATTGTTTTAGACCGTAGCTCCTATACCTTTGCCACAGGGCTCACAGTCGTTGACATCTAAAGGTTCCACTTCTGACTTAAGATTAGGGACTGTGTGTGTGTGGGGGGGGGGGGGTTGGTTTTTTTTTTTAAGTGATATTGTTCACATGAAAACCTGCAAAAATTGCATAAAAGCATGGGCTGCTTTAAGAATTTTGAGCCTGGGCTGCTTGCCTCTTCTTCCAGACCAGGGTTTTGGCGGTCACAGAGAGTTTACACGTTCCCTGCTATCACTTGGCCGCCAGTCTCACACAGACTCTTGAAATTTAGCTGATGCCAGTATGGAAGCTACACCTTTAATTTAGTCTCAGGATAATTAACTTTAAGAGCCACAGGTTCCGAGCTGCCTGTGAACGGTGTTGTTTAAAATACTAACTGCATAAACTAAGAATAAACTTATGCCTTAACAGCAGGATTTCTGAACTATTTAGTTAGTTATTGGCTCCAGAGCTCCTGGATTCTCTGCTTTCCACAGCTAATGGTTTTATGGGATGATTTTCCTTGGCTTTCTGACTTGTGTCTGTTAAGCAAGTTAGTTGACTGAATAACTGACAGACCTAAAATTGTCAGAAACATAACATTCATGCCATGCCCAGAGATGGGCAGCCATGATGGATGTACTGTTCTTTCTTCTGTCTTCGTTACTAAAATAAATTCACTGTAAGTGTTTCTTAGGTAGTCTTTCCATTCAACTTGGCCCTGGGCAATGTTTAGAAAGCTACTGTGTGGTTTCAAGTGATGAAACCCTTCAGGTATAAGTTTTGCAAAGGTTAGTGGTTAACAATGGCCATCGGGCACCCTAAAGGCAGTCTTCTCAATGTTCTGTTAGCTTGTGAATGCTTAGAACGTCTCCATATCTAGACCAAAGAATTCAAAACTACTCATATGGATAGCTTCTTACATACAGACAGTTAAGGCTTGCGTTATTTTTATAGACGAAGTTAGGATACACTGTCAGTAATCAATCCATCACTCACTTTCATCTGGCTGAGGTAGCTAGATAAGTCAACGACCAATCACTTTCTGAGAACCCTCACGCTCACCGCTTTGCTGATGTGGGCCCACCTATAGGTTACGCAGAATTGATACATAACTGGAATAAAAAAATGTTCAAAGTGTATCTACGGGCTGTTTATATCCAAAAGGAAGACACACAAAACTGAACTGAACGTAGTAGGGCACGGAGTTCTAGGGAAGGGAAGAGCTCTGGAGACAGGTGTGTGCAGAGGCTGGAGGGCAGGTAGCCCATTCTTTCCTGATGCACTCTTCTGGGGTCGGACCGGGTGGGGGGAATGGGGTGTGAGTGTGCACAGTTTGCTTCGTCTTTCACTTGGATTCCCCAAACAGTTGCAGAGTAAGAAACACAAATAGGTCACAGGTTTTTTTTTTGTTTGTTTGCTTGTTTGGTTGGTTGTTTGTTTTGTTTTTTGGAAGGGAAGTTAAGAGTCGGGCATCGGTGGGCAGAAGCACAAAGGGAAGAGATGGTGGAGATGAAGGCAATGCAGTTGACCCACAGACCTCAGGGCACACTCTCAGCTGAGGAGCCTCTGCCCATTTCACACCTCGATGCCTGAGGAACAGCCATGGGCCGGTCTCAAAGGAAGTCTTAGCTACCTAAAGGTAATGCATCGGAGGCCCCTCTGAGCTACTAAACTGTGATGACGAGACAAATGCCTCAGGAATATAGTCATTTAAGGAACTGCTTTAAAGTCAGAAAAGGAAGAAGAGACACGATAGTTCAAGGGCTCATTCTCTTTCTCTGAAAATCTGAAATGGTCTTTCATATGAATGAGAATGAACGTGATTTAAGGGCATCCATGGAAATACTTTAGAGACAGTGAGAAGCAAAGTGATTGCAGCTGCTGAGCAGCTTAGCCCTCCTGCGTGTCTCATGATGCCGCCGAGGCAAACCTCCCTGTCTAATTAGATCCATGAGCATTTCCCTTTGAGACAGCCTATTGATGTGCACACAGAAATGAAAGTCAGAGTCAGTGACCAAAATGATACCAGAAAGCGTCCTGCTCATCCAGCCCCAGAGCATCGGCCTGTGCTTTCCTCCCTTGCTATGCTACTGCTTCTGTTCACATCTTCCCACCTAGGCTACGAAGACAACTCTCCTGGGCACACTTCGTACGCAGAATGTCTTTGGAGCTATCTTTTTAGGTACTCATCATTCCTCGCCTGAAAGATCCTTCACCAGTTCTTTAAGATCAGCTTCTGAAACCTCCAATAAACTCGCCCGCTTCTTGACCTCATCTTCCAGCACTTCCCTCCTCCCTAGGAGGCCTCTGCAGGGCATGCCCGAGAAAGCCCACCACCCCGCAGCCTTAAAGGGAAGCTAGAGAGCCAGAAGGAAGAGGGAGGCAAGGAGGATACTGATGAATGGAAGCTATAGCTCCCTGCTCCTGAGTTCCCCTAGGGACTGTTCTTGGAGCATCTTTAGAAAAGGCCTTATCATGTACTTCACTGTGAGTCCAGTGATGCTGCCCAGACACAGCTGGTGCTCAGTACGTCTTTGTTTATTTGAGCAATTTTATTTTGCCAAGAAGAAACCCCTGACCCAAAGCCTCTGGGCAAACTCTTAGCTGGAACTTAAGAAGCCATCCGTGGGACTGTCAGGCTGCGGCCTAGCTTCTTCACACCACAGAAACGTCATTTGTAAACTCAAGGGTTGAAGTTTCCCCATGTGTCTGTATCCCCTCAAATTCTAGGGTCCTGTGCACTTACTCCTTCCCTAGAGAGACTGGATGTGAAGCACACCTAGACTAAATACAGGATGAAAATGGCATTTGTATCAACTGACTTTACTGAGCAATTGACCAACCTAACTGTATTTATTGGAGATAGGGGCTAACCACCTTATAAATAAACCACTTTATGAGTTTTTAACGTGTTCTATATTTAAAATGCATTGCTTTCCACGGCAAATTAAATCTCTTTTAAAGTCAATATTTTCCTTCTTGCTTTTGGTTAAATGAGATAAGGTTTCTGCATATTTCAGTGGTGTGACTAAGTAGCAAAAGCCGCTTGGGAAATTACCTAGTAAAGGAAAATATCCCTTTGCACATAAAAAAGTGAGCACAAAAGAAGTGCTAAGAACCAGATCCAAATCTCAATGGCGTAAGCTGTGGAAAGTGCTGGACGTCATCGCCAACTTCCAGGTGTCAGGCCCACCGGCTAGAAACTCGTTAGAGCTGCAAGTTCATTCCACATCTGCCTCTCCAGACTCGATCAAGAGGAAATGCGCCTGGCAAATATAGTCTGCCTCACCGTAATCTGCTCCTCTCTCCTCCAAATGAGGACATTCTGATTTTCCATTTGTCAGCAATCCGGGAAGCTCAAGAGCAGCTGCAGGACTCATCCGTGGCTGTCAGCTCTGAGCAAGGACATGTGGTCAGTCGGTGGATCAGAAACAAATAGGTTACCCAGTCCAATCCAAGGAATGGAAAGAAAAGTAGTGTTTCCGGGACAAGAATGTTTCCTCCTAGAAGCAAATAAAGTTTGTCAAAAATGGTAGGAGATTCATTTTTTTGGGCTCTGTCCAGATGGAAAGCGCAGCTAGGCAAAGGGCGGCTCTTTTAGCACAGAGACCCACAAGCTGTGAAGGCCCACAGTTTGGGCTTCCAAATTGAGAAGCTTATAGTCTAAGCCTTGATTCAGAGGCCTATGGCTCCAAGGTTTGAAAGCCCAGAGGCCTATTGATGCAGGTGCTCTGGACTTACTGTTGTGGGTTTAGAGTGCTGACATCCAGCACCTAGTTTGAGCTCATGAGACTGGGGGTTGGGACTGTAGCTCTTTAGATTTTGGCAGCTCTCTTGTAACTGGAATTCACTGTCCTTATAGTCTTGGCTCCTGCTTTCAGCATTAAAGCATCCTGTTTACCAGTTGTTGCTTCTCTGCCTTTATGCTTTTGCACAAATCATCCATCTTTTGTGGTCTTAGCATCTTGAAGATTCTGACCTTGGTATTTTCTTCTAGAACTCTACAGCTACCTTCTAGAGTTACAGTTTAGAACTTCAGGTGCTGTGGGCCGTAGCTTCTGATGGCTTTCTGGAACTCCCTGCCTCCTCTTGGTGTTACAGAGCTAAGCACTGGCTTTTGGAGTTCCAGAGAAAATTCTTCGTCTGCTTCTTTATGCTGCAGTCACTGCTGTGGTTGAATGTCCAGGGTTTTACCTGCTACTGTGAAACTTTCTCGGCACTTCTATCCGTAATAAAGACTGTTGACTGACGAAAGGCTCTTGAGAAGACTTGGGGGGATGGGGTTTAACGTTGTCACAGATGGTGATACACACGAGAGGAGTCTCCTAGACTAACAGACAAGACTGAGATAGCCTGCTTATATTGCTCAAAAGGGAGCAGGCATGCTTAACCTTGGAGCACAATTCTCTCAGTCACGGCCATATACACGCATCGTTTCCAGTTCTGTCTATCACAAGTTTTACAAACCTCACTTACACACCAATCATGGCTTTTGCCCAGCTACTAGGGAAGCCTCCCTCATGCCCTGAGAGAGAGGCAGGGTAAACGGATTCATCTAGAGTCTTCCAAAGCTGATGCAAGCTGCCTGGATCAGTTGTGCCTGAGGCAAGGCCTCCTGAAGCAGAAAGAGAACTAGGTCCTGCCTAAAATGTTGGTAATTCATTCCTAAAGTTGTACACGCCAGTGGAGTTTTTGCTTAGGCAAGCCAGTTAGTTGTCTTTACAATGTAGGCCAGTCTATACCTGACAGAGAAGGCCTCTGTTACTTAAGGTCCCTGACCTTATGTGCTCGGACCATTTCTATGCCTTGTTCTCATCACTGCATTCTCTCTGCTTCCTCTTGGGAAGCTGCCAACACGCCTGCCCCATCCTTTGCTCTCCTCTCCCTGACGCTAGTAAAAGTGTTCTCAAGCTTCCTTTTGAACTGGCTTTTAAGCTCTTTCCTTAATGAGATGAAGAATTCCAAAACGGGACCCCAATTTCCCTGGATCACATGACATACACGATGGGGCTCCCAAAATTTCCACAGTAATCATATCTACATTTATATCTTAAGTTCTTAAAATTTAACGACACTAATGTTAAACATATTTGCTTTAATTGCAAACATTATCTCTACCATTAAAGTAATACACATGCATTTGGCAACTAAGAACAGAAAGGCAGCAAATCTACTTTTCTACAATGTCAAAATAACAACTAATATTTGTTTTTTCCCTGCTATTTTCTGTATAAAATTCTTTTTTCTTTTTTCTGTGTAAAAATTTTTTTTGTAGCTGGGCGGTGGTGGCACACGCCTTTAATCCCAGCACTCGGGAGGCAGAGGCAGGCGGATCTCTGTGAGTTTGAGGCCAGCCTGGTCTACAAGAGCTAGTGCCAGGACAGGCTCCAAAGCTACAGAGAAATCCTGTCTCAAAAAACTAAAAAAAAAAAAATTTTTTGTATCCATTCATAAGCATAATTTTCATGTATTTTAATTTTGGAAGTAATGTATGGGCCAGTCTGAGAGATTTGATTGATACTGAACACTTCATACATACATATATATTCCAAACAATGTAGCTTAGAGTTTAGAACTTAGAAAAGGAAATCCACAGTAAAGACTACCAACCAGATACCAAACCCAAGAAAGTACTGCATCTTGAATGGCAGAAAGCAAGGCCACATGCCACGCCTTCCCTTCTCTCTGGGAGAAACAGAAAAAAATATATGTCTCATAAGGCAAACATTACTCCTATGTTATAAAAATTCTATAACACATAAGCAAGCTGTCCTCCTTAATAATGGCCAGAGACCTGGGCTGGTTTAAGTTCCCAGCCACCATGTTCTTTCTGCATGTTCTCAGGTAGAAGGAAGATCACAAATGCTGGCGAATGGCTGGCAGTCAGAATTTTAAGAGTTCAGAATTTACTTTTAAAATGTCACTGCTTACATAGACGGATCTTTCCTTTTCCTAGTAAGACTGTCTTTCTGTGTGTTTATGTACATGTGTGCATGTATGGGAGTGTATGTATGTATATCATGTACCTATATGTGCATGTGTATGTATGTGTGTGCATATGTATGTATGTGTATGTAAATGCTTGAATGTGTATTGTGTATGTATATGTCCGTGTGATGTATGTGTATGCATGTATATGAATGATATATATGACTTTGACCTGTGCTCTTGTTAAAAATGACTCTTTGCTCCTGCACCCAATGGTTTCCCTCACCACTCAACTTCCTTGAGCCATCAGAGGCTACAACAGCGTAATCTCCGCCTCCTGCATTGTTTGGAGAATGTCTTAATACTAGACTCTGGTTCTGTCTTTCCTGTCCTGCTTGCTCACCCACACGCCTTGGATGCTCCTGCTTTATCCTTCTATCTCTTAACATGTCAGAACCTTCCCCCTTTTTCTTTCTATGCCTTTTGGCTTGTCCCATGGCTTTGCAACCTCCCAACAGAGTAACTCCAAGATTTATATCTTAACAACTTGGATATAAATCTCTAGCTCATGAATTCCAGGCACTTTTCTGTCTGACATTTTCCTGTGCCGGTGAACAGGCTTTTTTAACTGAACATGTCTAAAAACAGCTCCTATAATTCCTCCCTCCAGACCTGTGTCTTTCAGCTTTATAGACCCAATTTAAGACACTTGACTTTTCCAGTTGTCCACCCAAAAACCTCCAAGTAATTCAATGTATTTGCAAATCCTCTTGACAGCTCTCAAAATAGAACCAGAATCCAGCCACTTCTTACCATTCCCACCCTGGTCCAAGTTGTTATCGCTCCATGTTGTGGTTTAAGTAAAACATGCACCCCTTGAGCTCATGTATTTGACACTTGGTCCCCGTGATTGAAGCTGTTTGGGGGACTGTGGGACCTTTAGGAGGTGGAGCTTTGATGGAAACAAGTACAGTACTGGGGTGAGCCTTGCAGTCTTATAGCCTCACCCCAGTGCCTGTTCCTCTTTGTGTGTGTTTCTTGTGTGAAGCTAAGAGGTCGTCTTTCAGCTCCCTGCTTTGGGTACCTAATCCCTTGCCTTCCCATCACTATGGACTCTAACCCCCAGGAATTGTAAGTTAAAAAAAAAAAAAAACTTCTTTCTTCCTTAAGTTGCTTTCGGTCATGGGACTTTATTGCAGCTGCAGGAAAGTAATTAATAAACCGAGATTATCTTTCAACCTCTTTTACATCTTAACATTTAGATAAACCTGTTAAAAATAGCTCATGTCAGTCACTCCCATGGTCAGTACTCACAGATGTTCCCATGGCACTCAGAATAGAAGCTAATATCTTTAAAATAACCTATAAATCCCTTCGTTCTGACTCACACAATAAGTGATTAACTGCCCAAGATGTGGTTCATTGTCCTCCTGCAAGTTAAACCTCTAAACGTTAGGATGCGCTGCCCTATAAAAGGTGCGGCTATTTACCTGGATCCCCATGCTATGTGGTACTGTCTATGATCTGTGTTTAGCTACGCTGGGAATCCTGGACTACCTGCTGTCAGCTCCATGTCTGCTAAGGTTAGAAAGTCACGCGGGTAGCTATCATGTCTACAGGGCAAAACTCCAGTAAAAATTCTGGGCATAACAACTTAAGTGAGTTTAATCGGTTGGGAGTACTCCATGCATGTTGCATGCGTTGTTGCAGGGAGTAATAAGTACTACCCACAGTACTATTGAAGTACCATGCCTATAGAACTTTACCTCATGCTAATTTTAACCTGATATTGCTATCATAAAGTATAACCATGAATATAATGGCTTTTTCCCCCTGTGGATCATCTAATGAGTAATCAGACTCGAGGGGGGCCATCTGAACTCAGTGGCTTCGCCCTACCTTCTTGATGTCATCCCTTGCTCTTCCACCATTCACTCGTACTATTTTTGGCAGCTTTGGTGTTTCTTCTATAGAGATTTTTCTTTCTAGCTAGAGGACATCCCACACCCCCCAAAACCCTACTATCATTTTTTCATTTGCTTTGAGCAAATGTTCAAATTCCATTTTTTTTTCAGTGAGGTCTTCTCTGAATATATTGTGAAAAATTACAGCTGTTGACTGAATATGTGCTTAACCTTGCATGCTTAGTATTCCTTCATAATATATAGCCTACTTGAGGTACTTTATATTTAATTCATCATTTTGTTATCTGCCCTGCACTCAAGAAATTGGCTAAAGAAGCCTATGGGGTCACTGCTTTTTCTCCAGTGTAAGAAAACAGTGTAACACAAAATACATACTCAGTGAATACCTGTGAAATGAAGGAATGAACTTGTAGTCTTTTGTGGAAAAAAAAAGTCTAAATGACAAAAAAAAATACAGTATCAAAGTCAGGATGAACAGTTACTATTGAAATAAAATAACTTCATAAATATAATGCCACCCTCTCAAAAAAAAACCAGTGGGTGGTGGTGGCACTCACCTTTAATCCCAGCACTCGGGAGGCAGAGGCAGGTGGATCTCTGTGAGGTCATGGCCAGCCTGATCTACCGAGGGAGTTCTAGGACAGGCTTACAAGCTACACAGAGAAACACTGTCTTGAAAAACAATAATAGTAGCAATAATGCCACCAATGTATTACACAATGCACATTAATACCACATGAACCTGCTTTTCAATCTAGATCATTCGTCAAATCAAATGAAGTAGTCATGCAATAAATCAGAGGAAGTATTGAAGTCATGGCAACCCAGAGCCAAGATGTGATGAACATGGGATTGGGAGTGGACGGCCTTGGAGAGAAGTTGCTCATGTAGAGGACTCAGAAGAAGACAACCAAGCTTGCCCCACGCTCCCTGAGACTTACTTGTATCCCTTGGGTAAAGCTGAGATATTAAAATGCATGACCTTCCCACTGCATTGCCCAGGCCTGGAAGCAATGAGTTTCTGCTCAGTTAAATGGGGGCAGAGTCGTGCAGTCTTACCAAGGTAGCAGATTGGGGCTAGCCTGAGGTGAGAACACCCATTGAACTGATGATGTCACTAAAGCCCACTCTGCAGTTGCCAGGAACTAAATAGAGTTTCTCATTTGTAATCCAGAATTTTAGTGGAAAAGTCTAACACTCACCCAAAACAATAAGATTTAATTAGATCTCATAGTCATCAGCAATTACACTAGAGAAAACCCTCTAGTGTATTTATATTTTAACTCAACTGATAAATCAACTATGAATCCCAATAAGGGCCACTTCTGTCCCCAGCTTTTGGGAGATGACACTACTTGCTAAATTGAGATGATGGTTGATAGGAATGGGAAGATCTGAAGAAAAAAGTGAATCTAAAGAGGGCTATCCAATGGGACTAGGGCAAGGCATGGGCAGGATGATAGAGTGGTAGAGGAGAGGATCATGGCTCCAGCGTGTGTGTATAACAAACGTCAGGTGGTCATCAGAGAACCTAGGTCAGCAAGTGTCACATCTCAGAAGAAAGACTATGCTGGGTGAAAGCCCGAGACCTCACTCTAGTCAAAGTGACCTAGGACCACAGAGTGGATGGGGTTGGACACGGGTTACATAGAACTTTCTTCTCTATGCTGAGAAATTTGTATTGGAGTTCTTCAGATAAACACAACAGGAGATACAGAGGTGAATACACAGACTGATGGGTGATAGTTACAGAAGCCAAGTGATGGAGGAGAATCAGCGGAATTCCTTTGGCGTGCTAAGTCCAAATACCCGAGAACCAAGAGAGGTGATGGTGGATGTCCAGGTCTGGAAGCAGTGAGTTGGAGGAGTTGCAACCTACTTGTAGGAAGGTTAGCCTTTTTGTTCTGTTCAGGCCTTCAACATACTGGATAACGACAAACACATTAGAAGATGCAAACTTCCTTTCAAATGCTATTGTCTTCCTCAAAGGCTTCTTCTTAAGCAGACTCAAAATATGCTCAACCAAAAACTCTGTGGGTACTGCATCCCTCTGAGAACAATGCTGTACCCAATTACCCAGAATTTGGACCCAAGGTATTTTTAGTAAAATGATAGACTGTGGATGGTGTGTCTGGCAGAATATTCCCTTGATCATCTGGCCGGATTTGTCTTCCAGTAAACAACAGGATCTTATTTGTCATCTTCCGAACAATTTGTTTATTCAACCAATATTTCTTGGATTCTAGACTTGCTGTCAGATTCTGAGAATGCAGCAATTAACCCTACAGATGACATCAGACTCCAGGGGAAGAGACAGACAACACAGAAGCAAACAAGGAAGGCTGCTAAGAGGGGAGGAAGAGGGTGACTTAACGGATCTTACAAATAAGTTGTGACGCAGGTTTAATCTTTGAGAATCCGACAGGTGCTGGTCTTATACAATGATCAACGAGGGAGCAATCATAGCTGCTTCAGGGCCGTAACCAGCTTCTAAATCGCATGTTGAGTTACAGAAAGCTGTGGATTAGAGCCCCTGGGAATCTAATGAGCACAGTTAACGGGCTGCACATTCCATGACCACGCTCCACAACTGTCAACGCTTCCATCACACTCGGATTCAGAGGACCATCGTGGAGGAAAACAAACAAAAAACGATAAACAGCAAGCAGACTGGCATCCTTTGCCTAAAAGCATCCCAGGACCCGTGTCACCTGGGTTTCTATCTCTCACCTATGAGCACTCTAGGACCTCTACTAAAATCCATTGTTTTCTACTCAGGCAGCCACCTCTCTTTGCCTTCTGTTCTACCCTTTCGGCTTGTTTCCTGGCGCCATGCCAAAAATATAGGCAATCTTGAGATAGCTGCTTTGGCAGCCCCCACCTTCCTACCCTCCCAGAGCCAGTTAGTGGTCCCCCTGTCCTGTTTCATGACGGTGCCTGGGACCACCAGCACCACCTCTCTGAGAAGAGTGTATTGCAACCGGAAGAACACAAATGACTGAGCTCATTTGATTTTATTTTCATGCAGTCAGCGTTCTCTTGAGAAAAACGCTTCAGTTTAGTTCAGAGTTCCTGATGAAAATACGGCAGGCATCCTCTGGCATCTGTGGCTACAATGTGACCGTCTGTCTCAAGCTACTGCTACCACAGCCTTAACCGATGGGTCTCCCTGCCCAGCCTTCCCTGCCGTGATGGACGGGACTCGGTCAGCCCAAACCGTTCCTTCTTAAAGATTCTTTTGCTAGACATTTTGTCATTCTAAAGAAAATAAAGTAATAAATACAGCTGGGAATGAAAGGCCTGCTTTTATTTTCTCAGTCAGCCATGCTTAGGAGTTGGTAGCATACCTTTAGCTACTCAGCCAGGACGCTTCTGAACATATACTATTTGCTCCGTAAAACACGTGACCATTTTGGAAGCTCTACCAGCAGATCATATGACAGGGCGTATGGGCTTTTGACTAGGATTTCAGTACCGACAATGAAATTCCCTGCTGTAAAGCAGGTCTTACACCCCATTGGACAGTTACTCCTTATCAACCATGCATGCCAATATTACAGCAGAGGACACATCTTGCATGCCGGGGCAGTATTGTAGCATGCATGGTCCCATGCTGGGTAAGAACAGTGATGTCATTTTTCTCCAGGAGGCTAAGTAGTATCATCTGGCACAAGGAAAGCTAGCCATGAGGGATGAGGTTTCCTGGTTTGTTTGCAACTGAGTTCTCTGTTTCCCGCACCCAAAATACATTATGGTGTTGCGGTGGTTTGAATGAGAATGGCCTCAGTAGGCTCATATGTTTGGACGCTTAGTCGTTAAGTAGTGGCACTATTGGAGAAGCACTAGAAGGCGTGGCCTTATTGGAGTGGATGAAAGAAGTGTCACTAGGGTGGACTTGGAGGTTTCAAAAGCCCATGTCAAGCCTAGAGTCTCTCTCTTCCTGCTGCTTGCAGGTCCGGATGTAGAACTCTCAGGTACTTCTGCCTGTACCATGTCTGCCTGTGTACCGCCGTGTTCCTCCACCGCTACGATAATGCACCAGACCTCTGAGACCTCCAACAAGCTTTAATTAAATATTTTCTTTTGTTAGAGTCGCTGTGTCTCTTCAGAGCAACAGAATGGTGACCAAGACAGGTGCCTGCAGCAATAGGGCCGTGCAGTTATGGGGGGTTACCACGGGCAGTGGCAGTAACCTGGACTGTTCTGGAGACAATTGGGGCCTATCTGACTAATAACTTGCTAAGGAAGTCTCTCTAGCCTTGCACTATGAGCTTTATTTAATAGCCTATGCCTTTTTGGGGAACAGCACTATCTACCTCTACAGGATAATTCCATTTGAACTTTTTATTTTATGAAGCTATATTTTGAAATTAGCTTACAATATACTGGGTTACCATAATGTTTTTCATACTTCTTTATTTGGGGTTAATAACCCACCACTTCTGCCTCTCCTTCACACACCGCACTTAATCCTTTAACCTCTAGTTACTCCTCTTCTTTCCTATCAAAGTCATTCTTCCATGTCCCCAATTACATTTAAGTTGGTTGTAAGACAGCAGGCTTCTCTGGGGCTTCTCATAGACCTTCATTTTGGTTAACCCTCTACCCTCACATCTTGGTTTCCCCTGTACTTCTTCCTGCTTAAGCCTTCCAGTCCCCAGTGTTGCAGCTCTCTGCTTTCCTTTTGCCCATCATCTACTGCATCTCCTCCCTTAACATGCCCTAGTCCCTAAACCCCTTTCTGCCTTGTGAAACTTGTGCTTCAGGTTAAACACAGTCAGGGAGAACATGTGACATTTGTCTTTTTGTACCTGAGATACCTTACTCGGTATTTTTTTTTCCTGTTTCACCTGTTTACATGCAAATTTAAGGATTTCATTTTTTCTTTACAGTTGAGTAATATTTCATTGTGAATATGTGCCTCATTTCTCTTATCCATTCATCTGTAGACAGACATACAGGCTGATTTCATTTCCTGGGTATTGTATGTAGAGTGGCAATGGAATCAGCTGCCGTTATTTTTATAAATGATGATGCTCTCAATATTGACTTTTGTGCCCATAAGCCAGGGTCACTTTCAGTCTTGGCCCAGAAACTTCCTTTCACACAGCGAAACAGTCAGTAAAGAGATGCGTAATTGGTGAAACTTGCTGAGAACAAGAAGCTGAATGTTTAGCCCCAACTGGGACATCTTTGTGGGCCCCTACTCCTGCCACTTCTCAGATAACATTGTGGAAGAGGAGGCAGAGAGAACGGAAAAGACAGAGGAAAGGGGGGTGGGGGAGAGCTGTGAACCACTTCTGGACTCATGAACTCACGGCGGCTGTGACTGTCTGCACGAGACCCATGTAAGATCAAGCCAATCAAAACTCCAGCATAGGCAAAGGAAGAGCTCTCAACCTTACTCCTTACTGAGAAGCTATGGGCAGTTCATAGCTGCTGGGAGATGTAGGATCATTCTTTTATGAAGATTTTTTTATACCACTAGTAGTTGTCTCATGACTTCATACACTTGTGTGATATTATATGGGTATCATTAATTGGACACAGTGGGTTATAGAAGAAAAAAAAGACAGGGAAAGAGGAGGAGGAGATGAAACTGGGAGGGGGACATGTTGAAGGAAACACAGAGGAAGCTGGAGGGAAATTCAGGGAGTGGATATGATAGTATTGCAGTGTGTGTGTGTGTGTGTGTGTGTGTGTGTGTGTGTGTGTGTGTGTGAAAATCCCAAGAATCAAAAAAATTAAAAATAGTTAAAGTAATAAAACTCATAACTGGGTTAGGCTATAATAAACCTACTGTAGCATCTGGGCTTTTCAGAAACACAGGAACATAACCTCTTACTTTTTTTCTCACTATGAAAATTTCCTGTTGGCACAATCAGGTTAACTCTATACACTCTAGGGGGGGAAAAAAAAAAAACCTGCCAGCTTCATTCTAAGGCGGGGAAAGGCTTGCTTTTCTTTATGAGACAGCGCACCCTGCCGACACTCGCAAGCACTGCAGGGAAGTTCTGAAGGGTTCTTGCAGGTGGTGGAGAAACAAGTTTGGCCTGTGGTTGCTCCTTTGTTAGGAAAATCAGGTTTCAAAAATGCCTGCTGAGTTCAGAGGAACAACAACTTCCAGGTGAGAAAATAGGGTCCGTGGAACGCAGTGTTATTTTTAGGTCTTGACTCTCCGATATTTTCATCATGCTACAATAAGGAAAGCGACTATTACCCTAGAAAACCACAGTGGAAATTCCAAAACAAATTGAATTTTTATCTCTCATCATTTCAAGCTGCAATCATGCTCAAATTCTAGGGCGTTTCTTATTTAAGGCTACACTGCCAAACTGTACTTGTTTTGAAACTTCTGCTTTATTCCCTAGGCGATAAGCGTGGTGTTTAGCGCTAATAAGCCGGTTGCCTATGCCTTTCAGGTCCTCTACCAGCAGCCTATAAAACCACACACATTCTGAGCCCCATCCATCTCCGTGCCATCCACATCCCTGCAGAAATGCTGTAAGAGCAGAGGCTCAGAGAAATGAGCACAGGCCCCAGGACTGACCCGAATTAGACCAGCCTAAAATAAATCATGTCAGCATGTCTTAATATTCCTCCTGTCCAGGCAGCATTTTCTAGGCTATTGTTTTTAAGACATGGTCATACCTACTTTTAAAGCAGTCTAGGTATGTCTTGTGCTTGGCTCAAACTGCTCTATTTAGTTTAATCTTGGCTCACGTGTGTGCTTGCTGTCTGCCTCAGAGATCAACGTGTTGTAATAGAAATGGTTAATTCTCAGCCTCTGAGAAATGACTGCCATCTTAGGGGTTATTTTGTAGCCCCTAATACAACAGATTTTCACACTTCTACTTTTTCTGAGAATTCTAAGCTAGCAAAAGGATCTCCACTCCACCTTGGTATACTTCCCACCATTCTCAAACACTTCCCTCCAATTTTTTTTTTTCACTTTAAGCATGTGTTTGCGTATTTACTAATTTGTCCTCCTTTTCTGGTCAACTTTTGTTAGAAATAGTACCGCGTCTCCATAGGAACACAACATAACGGTCTCTCACGGATGACCTAAGCAGCTGATCCTGGGCTGAAGGCTGCAATGGTATCTGGCCAGATTAGGAAGAAGACGGCAACTTCCCTTGCTCCCAGACTGCAGGGCTCTGAAACTCACAAGGAACCTGTATGAGCTGTGCATGCTACAGGGCTTCATCATTTACTCTTGAGAATAATCTCTTAGGATTTGTGCCAGCTGGCAGGTTTGCATCTTTGCTTACCCTCAGACTGACAGACAGAGGCTATGGCAACTAGGAAGAGAACATGAACTCAGTGAGTGTCTACTGTGTATTAGGTATCCAATACATCATTTCAAGATCAATATCTCAATTCTCAGACTGACAGAGTTGGATATGCTTCTGGTCTGCTTAATGCCAAGGTTTATCTCCTTTCCACTACATATGAAAGAGAACGATTTCTTTCAAAATGAATAGAAAGGACAACGTCAGACAGACAAGTCTTTGCACAGTCATTGTCCTTTCTCACGCCTTTTACCCTGGGAGGAAATGTTATAATAAAGAACAGTCTGGACTTAACCATGCCCCGAGTACTGTTTATAATAAATGAAGGTAGAAGCCAAGTTAAAGAGGAACCAAAAGAGTCATGGCCCTCTTCCATAATATTCCCTCTTTAACAGTTAAAGGAAATACCCTAAGTAAGGGCGATTAGTAGGTGCCTTGGAAGGAGAAATTAAGCTCTGTTGAAGTTGGGAGAAGTGCAATGACGGAAGCATCAGGAGGATGTCAGAGCACAGCAAATTCTTCACGTCAAAGACTTGACTGCTTCGTGGGGTCAATGGCGAGTTTAACTTGGCTTTCCTCTCCGCATATTCATAACATTCAGTAAAATGTCCTTTAAGGTCCTATTTCTAAGAAGAGTGAGATCTAAGATTATAGGTGTCTGTCCAAGAGCTTGTCTACACAAGACATCCCCCAAATCACAGAGCCTTGCTCACAAGACAACGTGAAGAACTGCCCAAGACCAATACACTCAAATCATGAGCAGGTTAGAGGCTGACTGGCCACAAGAGAGGTGGGCTCCAGGCCCTGCCTCCAGCTGAAGCAATTCTACTCTCACTTGTTTGAAGAAAGTGTTCCTGGTTGTCACACCCCCGCCCCTTAAGAAGCACTGTCCTAGAATGTGTCTGTGTCTGAACAATAGCACCCAGCCCTAAACATGGAGTGGTATTGGAATAAGAACTTTTGAAGGAGGAGGCACACTCTCTGAAGGGTTCCATAGGAGTTCATGGTAGCGCTCTCTACCATAAGACAAACAGAGAAACAACACAGTTCCCCTTCACCTGATCTACATGCATACACAACTTTCACAACCACCAGGACAGAGACTCAAGGGGAGCCTGGGAAGGAAGTGAGGGGATGTGGGGAGGCTGAGGGAAAAGGCTCCTTCCGGTCCAATGCAGAGTCAGAAGGGGAGTAGTGAGGAGCAGACAGCTTGTGCTCCACCCCAATGCGCAAAGCTGAGTTCTCTTAGAAGGGGAAACCAGTCCTGGTCCTCACTTCCAAGACAACAGAGGGTAGACTGTCCTGAGCTCCCTGGGCATCCACAAAAGTCCGTTCCTCTCCTGCACCAGCCCTTCATTATATAAACCATCTGTGTAAAGTACGTTGCTCTCCAGAGAGGAGCCACATTATTGCAAATTGCTTTATTAATAAAATTAGCTGGTAAATCAGAACAGCAGCTAGCTAGTCTACCAAAATAGACCTTTAGAGTGGGAAAATGAAGCCATTGGGGACAGCTTGTGCATGAGGGAAAAAAAACTCATCCTGAGAAGCCCAAGTTTTGACATTAGCTAGGACAAACATTCTTGACTGATGTCTAAGTGGATTTTACTTCCAGACCCTGGAGGAGGAAGGTCCTGCGCAGTGGCTCAGATTCTGCAGTACAGCTTACAGAAGGTGGGACAAATTGCTTGAAAAATAAACGATATTTACCTTCTCAGAGCAACTGATAAATACACACTCCACCTCGTACCAAGAAAATATATATATATATATATATATATATATATATATATATATCCTTTTCATTACCAAATAACAGCATTGGAGGCTAGTGCAGAACAGGGGATTTTTCTTGGACTACATTGACAAAAGCACTGTCATTTCAAGAAGAACAGGAACCAGCCCACATAATTTAGGCTTAAAGGAAGAAAGCAGTGAAAGCAGAACATTGGGAAACATTCTGCTCAACTTGATAGATTGCCTTGAGGAGAATCGAGTTCGCATTCTTCTGTTCAAGCTGCTCAATCACCTACTTCCTCAGAGCCAAAGCTATTTGTCCTGGCAGCACAAGGCCCTCCTTTCCCAGGAGAGCTTGGAACCTTCCACAGGTGTGCTCGACTCTGTTTTGTGTAACCTTTGAACAAAGAGAACAGTAATTCAAAGCAAAAGCAAGCAAAAGAGCTTAAGAAGAAGGCCGGCCACATTTGGTTTTCTCTTCCCCCTGAAAGCTTGTCTTGCTATTTCAATCTTTATTCTCTATTGGGAAAAAAAAAAAAAAAAACACCTTTGACTTTCATCTAGGTTCTAACTGGACCTTATTGCAATCAACATTACCTGTATGCCATGCCTGTCTTCGCCTTGGTGGTCTCCCGCAATGAAACTCCATGGACACGTAAAAACTTCTCTAGGCATTTCCATTCCGATGTTCCACTGGGTCTGACAGGCCAGCAGGCTCCCTGAGGCTGAGTCTTGGTCACTGTTAAGTGCCGTCGGCATTTTAGAGCAGACTCACTGGATTTGGGCAGACCCAGCTTCGGACTGGGGATGTCTGCACAGGCAGGCTTGTAAAGGTGCATCGCTCAAAAGCCCAAGAAGGCAAAACCAATTTCACAACACTTAGCTTTAAGACTGGCTGAGACTAACTCCAGTTATCTGGATTTGGTCTGTCCCTGTAAGAGATCAGCTTACTTTTTTTTTTTTAATCTCCTTCCTATTATTTTAATCTGAGCAGGCTCCCAAGTCTCCTAGCAGAGTTCTTGGTTGCCCATCTCTGCCTAGGCTTGGGCAGAAAGAGCCTGATAGAAGCCAACTGTCTTTCTCATCTTTAAAACTCTCAGGGTCAGATGTAAGACAACTATGTATTGGCTCTTGGGAAAAATGTGGGCATGTTTTCCCACGTCTTTCTATTTAGGGAAAAGAAATATTTCAGTAGGGTACCAGCCAGATCTGTTACCATAAAGTCTTGGGAATGATTCATAACTACATCAGCAGACCTCTCCAAATTATCAAATACTTCATAAACAAATGATCTTCACACTAGTAGCAGAATTCATTTGGGTGACATGCCCATTAACTAACTGTTTTAGCCATTTTTGTCAAATGATAAGAAAAATCAGTGAAGTGGGTATAAGAAGCAGAAAGCCTGTACAAATATGGACAACGGGGTGTTTAAAAGAAGCCTAGGAGGAAGGATGGAGAGGTAAACAAATGGGACATCTAGACATTTGTAAGGAAGGCAAAGCAAAACCAGAAAAAGAAGGCAAGTAAAGCTGAGCTGGAGAGATGGCTCATTGAGAAAACTTTTGCTCTTACAGGGACTCAGGTCTCGTTCCCACTTCCACATTGGGAGGTTCACAGCTACCTGAAATCCCAGCTCCAGGCATCTGATGTCTACTTTTGGATGCAGCACACCCATGCACTCGTGTGCACATGCCCACACAGGTACACACACATAATAATTTAAAAACCAAAGGTGAGTAAATCTTACATTGATGTAAGCCTTAACTCAGAATGAACCACAAAGTAAAATTGAAACTATAAAGACAGGATAAAAACAGGTGGATTCTTTTTACATTTATTTATTTATTTGGTGTACCTTTGTGTGTGTGTGTGTGTCTGCCTGTGAACACAGGTATAAGGCAGCTTGTAGGAGTCAGCTTTCTCCACCATGTGGGTTGTAGGGATCGAACTCAGCTCTTGGGTTTTGGCAGCAAGCACCTTTACTGGTTGAGCCATCTTGAATTGAGCAGGAGAAAATCTTTAGTTGAGTGAAGGATTCTTAGATTTGGCACCAAAATCTCTATCCAAAGAAGGAAGATTTCATGAAGTTGATCTCATCAGCATGAAAAATATTTGCTCTGGGAATGCAAGGTACCTCAGGGGCAGGGACATGTTTGTAAATCTGATGTCCTGAGTTTAATTCCCTCAGACCCCACAATCAGTCCTCTGATTGTTTTGACAGAATCAGCCTTTCATAGTTAATAGTAGTGTGCTTCACTTAATTGTGAGTCTACTCAGCCTAGGCCCCTTTCCCATCTTAGAATATAAAGCTCTGAACGCCAGGGAGGAACAGAAGATCATAAAGAAAAGACCTGAAAACCAAGAAAGAAACCACACGGTAGGATTTCCCAAGTGAAGAGGAAGTGGGATAGCCAAGCGAAGTTGTGGCTCTGCTTCTATCACTTTGCCAGCAAGCACCATTCACACCCAGCTGTGGAACTCTAAGCATCCAGCTGTGAAGCTCTGAAGATTCCTCCTGCCAGAGTGGGACCACAGAGGCAGCAGAAGTCTCGTGGGGGAGGGGTGCAGGGAGGGCAGGATGGCAGTTCCCAGGACAATGAGGCCTGTGCCCCTTTTCTTCTTCTGTCCCTGTGCTCCATGGAGTTAACCAGAACTTCCAGGAAGTTGCCTGCACTCACCGCTCCTTCCACCTGCCTGTCAGCATCCACACCATGGGGTCTCTAAACTGGAACATCAGAGCTACCTGCAAAGCCCAGCAAGCCATCTACAAATGCTTGAATAGAGACAACAATGTTCTAAGCCTATGGAAGGTTTACTCCTAGGCTCAGAAGGTGAACCTATTCCTTGTCAAGCTGAGAACACTTTTACACACCATTCAGAAACCAACAGAGTGGTTCCAAGATGCACCATTCAGCTGGTTCACAGCCTGATAAATTGGGGTAAGAGCAAATAAGGATATTTGCTGTTATAATAAGAGCAACCATTCTCAGCAAAGGGTGACCAGATGACCATACCAAGAAATACTATCAAAGACCTAATTCCAGACACCCGAATAAGCTAAATTGGTTTATGTACTTACCTACACAAATACATAATGCTTTTTGTGTATGTGTCTCTTTCTCTGTGTGGGTGTATGCCTGTCTGTATGTGTGTCTTTGTGTGTGTGTGTGTGTGTGTGCACGCACGTGTATGTATCATTTTATATTTTTTTGACAGTGTCTCTTGCTGAAGCTCCCAAATTCTGATCGGGCTGGTCAGAGTCTTGCTGTCCCCACCTCCCCAGCTCTGGGATACAGGCAGATGCCGTGTTTGGCTTTCTCTAGAGGTGCTGAGCATTCAAACTCAGGTCCTTACATTTGCAGAGCAAGCGCTGTATCAACCAAGTTATATCCTCAGTTCCCAGGCTGACTCCTGAACTGTCCTTCCACTGTAGATTAATTATAAATGCTCAGCTACTAAGCATAACACTGTTCCAAGCCTCAGCTCCGCTATGAACAAGAAATGGATAGTCCCCTTTGCCAGCTTGTGATGGGATGCTCTATTGGGTGGGACATTTATAACATCTAAACTACCGGTGACCCAACAACATTTTGGAAAACTGGCTTCTAAATGCTTGACCTTTCTCAAATCTCTTAGGGTTCCTCCAGATAAATACCATCCCGAGGCAACTCCAGGACCTGGCACTCTCCCAGACCAACTCGTGTTACTATAAACAGAGCAGCAACTGAGTTTTTTTAGAGGTGACCTTTCTCCAACTTTGCCCGACTGAATTCAGCCAAGAATCAAATGAGCAAATTAGGATAAACAACAAATTGCAACAATTCCCGAATCTCATGCCTCAGGTCAAAATCCAAATGGGCTTTCTTCGTCATAGTTTAAGCACAGCTGACTTCCTTGTTTCCTGGTCCTCACCCAAGCAAAGGTGGCAAATGGGATGAAAGGAGCAGCGAGGGCCAGGTGTGCTGAAAGTTGACAGCGGCAGAAGACTACAGAAGAGTGGGGGAAAGAAGGCAGAAAGACAGATCCAAAGCGCCAAGTGGCAAATGCTTTCCCCAATTTCCGAGGCATCCCATACCTCTTAACAACCCCAGGGGACAATTCAGTTTTTAAGTAATGTATTAAAATAAAAATCATCTAGCATAAAATACAGAGTCTTAAAGCAAATGACTTAGCGGCAGGCGAGCATTGACAGCGTTCTGTGAGCTCATCTCTAGCTCTCAGTAAAACTCTTCCATCCATCGGAAGCAAGGTATCCCAGGCAATAATCAATTCCTTCCATCTACTCTGTCAACTCCAGAAAAGCCCTCAGTCCTCACTGTGCCAGGATGGATTTACTTGCCTTTGATAGTTTATCCAGAGAACCACAGGTGGGATGTCAAATTACATCTGGCTTCGTTCACTTAACCTAATATCCTGGAGGTCCACCCACAGAGTTACTAGTTCACTTATTGATGACTCGAATAGCGTTCCATTGTGTGTACACACCACCACCACAGTGTGGAACACACTGGGATATTTTTCACCGAGTGGCCATTTTGAACAGTCCTACTAGGAAATATGCATATGCGTAGATACTTTAACATAAAGGCTTACGGCAGCAATATGCACAATAGCTACTTTGTGGGACCAACCTAAGGAGTCAACAGCAGAGGGATGAGTGAGGAAAATGTGGTATGCAAGCAAAGTGGAATCCGATCTAGCTATAGAGAATGAGGCTTCGTGGTTGTCAGCAGGATGGACGCTACTGGAGATCGCCATACTAGTCAAACTAAACCGATCACAGAAAGACAAATACAGATATATAAGATGACACAAAAGTAGAAACAGATCTGTGTTTGAGGGATAACATGTACATAAGTGCAAAACATGAAATATACATAAGTGCAAAACCCTAAAAGCATCAATAAAATAAAATTCGAAAGATCTTTTAAGAACCTATCTAGGAGTAAGATTACAGGATCATATGAGACATCTACCTTTAAGTTTTGAGAAGTTGTCAAGCTGCTTTCCATGAGAAATGAGCCGTTAAAATTTGCATTCTAGCCTTGCACATGATGTCAAATCTCAATGCATCTACGGCAGCAGCCCATTGCATGGTACACATTTCAAGTGTAAGTGAAGGATAAATCACTGCAGTTTTCATTCGCATTTCCTTATTACCAAAGCAAACTGCTGCCTGTCTTTATCTTGAAAAGTTCTTTTTTGTTGTTTCAAGACAAGGTTTCTCTGTGGTACAGCCCAGCTGTCCTGAAACTAGCTCTTGTAGACCAGGCTGGCCTCGAACACACAGAGATCCGCCTGCCTCCACCTCCTGAGTTCTGGTGTGCGCCACCACCCGGCCTTGAATAGCTTTTGAAGGAGAATGTTCAAGTTCTTTTGTCACTTTTGAATTTGTGTGCTTTCTTTATTGACTTGTCAGATGTCTTTATATAATCTTAATATTAAACTCGCAAGACTTACACTTTTCTAGCACTTTCTCACATTCTGTAGGTTGTCACTTGCATTTTTAAAAGCTTCCTTGTTTCATTCTTTGACCTTTCATCATGTTTATAATGAACTTTGTTCCTTAGCCCCTAGCACCTATCTTAACTCCCTTCTTCTGCTGGAATTCAGCTTCTCAGCAAGTCTCCTCCTGTTTTCATGCCTGTGTGTGTGTGTGTGTGTGTGTGTGTGTGTGAGAGAGAGAGAGAGAGAGAGAGAGAGAGAGAGAGAGAGAGAGAGAGACTGAGTTAAACAAGGGTGCCTGCACCTCTCTTTTATGTATACAGTATTCTGTGTGCATGTATGTATCCCTGAAGACCAGAAGAGGGCACCAGATCTCATTACAGATGGAAATGAGCCACCATGTGGTTGCTGGGAATTGAACTTAGAGTGTTTTCAGTGACATAAGACTGCAGTGTAAATGGGTATATTAGAAGTATGAGGGGAATTCTGTAGAAATATGAAATGAGGTCTGGAGAGATGGCTCAGAGGTTAAGAGCACTGGCTGTTCTTTCAGAGGACCTAAGATTGTTGGGGCGGGAAGCCTTCCAGAACAGTCCTTAAGTGGCAAAAACTAGACCATGAGAATGTTGAAATCTTTTCAGTGAATTATTTCGTGGTTTGATTATTAGAGATATTTTAATACTACACATATGCTAACGAAAGAAAATCCTGGAAGGTACACCTGTTCTCGTTTTTATTGTTTTGTTTTTGTCCTTTTCTCTCTCTTCTGTTTCTTTTTTCTTCTTTCTCTTCTATTTTTTTCTTTCTTCTTTTTGTTTTTATTTCTGAAGACAGGTACCATGGGAAATGTATTTTAACTGAAAATACTTTAAAACGCATGTAAACTCAATACTTTTCTACCATATCTTTTGGATAATTCACCATCTGGGATGTAAAATATGACAAACGGGTTTAATGTTTAAAATTTGTCTAACAAGCAACTGCTATTTGGACAGTCTCATCATTCAAATTCCTAAGCCTGGAGACAAAGTTGGTGTTTTAGCACATCTTTCTTGTGGATTATTTATACTGATTAGCAGCTACTTAGCCCTGGAGGAAATTAAACAACTTAACAGCTCTTTTGTACAGTTTACTTCATACTTAACACTCGTTGTAATCAAATGAGATATGAATATTAAAATATAAAACGCACATTGGGCTTTGCTTTATTTTAGTAAAGAATTTTAAATGAAAGATATTTATAATAAAACACTCTGTATACACACACACACACACACACATACACACACACTGATTGAAGGTTGTGACTCAGATAAGGAATGACTAACACAAAACCACACTGTATCCTGCTCCTGACAACTGCATGGCTGGGTTAACTGCCATCAAGCACCCTGTAGGTTTTAGTATGTAAAACACATAATAAACATCACTTGAGTAGACATACTTAGCAAGATGCTCTTCTTAGAAGCACACACCTTGATGGTTCTGAAATAACAGACTGAACCAACAGGTTATCTGACTCTGGGCCCATGCTCTCTGACTTATGTTTCCGTGTGCCTGATCCTGACTCATGAGCTGCCAGGCTGTGTGGCTGGCGCCAGAGGCTGTGGCTGTTGCCATGGAAAGGAAGGAGCTGCTGCACTACTAAGAAGTCCTCTCACAGCCCAAAGAAGAAAGAAGGAAACACAGGCTGCAGGGAAGCTTAGCAGGCTTCCTGGGTTCCTTGGGCCTGCACAGAGCTGTGAGATTCAGAATGAAAGCTGAGTGTTCATGGATGGACACGGAAGGATGTTTACTTCATCAGTGACCCATGTCCTGTCAGCTTGGTATCAGGTCACCTTCTATAGTTTTCTGAAGTGTCATCAGCCTTCTCAGTGAAACAGGAAAGTTGAAATCCAAGCAGGGAAGCCCAAAGAGATTGACTCAGCATGTGCCCAAGAAAAGGTCAGGTCAAAGGATCAGGCTTTGAAAGAGAGGAATATGTTGTTAAAACTAAAGGATAGTGCAGATCTCTGCTTGGTAATGGGAATTGCCAAATTCATGTTGCGTGCTTAAACCACTGCCGTGGGGTAGTGACTGGCTAGCTGTAACATGTCCATTTCTCTTTCTTCCTAAGCATACATTTGGACTACGAGTCCCAGCATCCCATTCGTTGGGTGTGGTCATGTGACTGAATCCCACCCTCACAGATACCATTTACAGGCCCAGCACCCTCCTTGAGATCTCCTCTCCTTTCTCTCTTGTGTCTGATGAATTGATGTCACTGTTCAAGTCGTCTAAGAAAACAAGATAAAGACGACAGAGCACTCACTTCCAGCCCCATCCAAATGGACCTTCAGGCTTGTGGATGGACTTGAGAAATAAATATTCTCAGATCAGGTTACTCATGTGTCAGGATTTAGCAGCTAGGGGTAACTTTATGATCAATGGACTCATTAGGCATAGAGTATTTGCATAAGGCCCCCCTATAATCAGCATCAGGAGCCCTTCCCCAGTGAGGGACACAAGTCTGGATGGAAGCCCAGTTTAAATGTCTGGCAACTAAAGAAGTATTTGGCAAGTTCCCCTTTGCCAAATTTAGATGACAATATGTATGCCCATACACAGAAAACTGTCAATTTCTCTAAACTCAGAGATTCTTCTTTCACACGGGAACATTGACCCTTGATGGCATTGAACGTACCCAGAAGGCTGTGACTGAAGGAGCATAGCTTCAGCTATCATCTCCAGAGGAACGTGAGCGAGTGTTCCTCAGCCCCCTGTGCTGCTTCTTTCCCACAAAACAAAAGCACAGAACCCAACAGGAAGAGTTTCCAGTGGGACATTCAATGACAAGCCCTGGAAAGACCATGGTGCTTGTTTCAATCTACCCTTCTTGGAACTCAGATGAGATAGACCTAGCCAAGAACTGCTTCAAATGCAATGAATGAAACAGAGGTCAATTAACTCATCAGGAGAGAGCACTTGAGTGCCTCCAGATGGATTCTTTGAGAGGAAAAAGTCACGTGGGAAAAAAGACTGAGGAAACAAAGCATGACCATGTGGTTGCTTCCTCACCCAGATCTTTACTAGGCAAGAAGCAAGAATCTCAGATATGAGGGGAAACGCATGGCCCCACTCGCATATATATCCAGAAACACAACCAGGATTTAAACCTAGACTTTTCTATTCTATATCCAAAGGGATCTAGCCACTGTTTGTAGAGTGAAAACTTGGTAGGTGGACATTTGACTCAGGACACACAGAAAGGATTTTAAACCCCCACAATATTTTCCATTGCCAAAGCCAACACCTGTATACTTGATACCCATCACCTTCTGTTCAAGCTGTGCACACCCCCCAAGTCCAACTCCAATCACACCTGCCAGGAATACAGATCCTTCCTCTTCATTCTCTGACCTTCTCATTTAGAGTATTCCTGACTGAAGTATAAATGTCATGACTCCTGTGTACAAGTAGATTTTGTAGTAATTCATCTTCGCGTTGCCTCATATAGACAAGATGCTCAATCAGACTGGGCAGTGTTCCCTCACTGACCTCTTGATTGATAGCTGAGATTATCGTCTTGCATACATTTGCATCATAATCTCAGCTCCTTCACAAACGCTGCTAGAATCTTCTATGCCCTGGAATCACGTGTTGCTCCCCTGGCAGGCTCTGAGTCTATCAAAACACCTTGAGAACTGCCTGTGCAGAGAACCATGCCCGGCCTTCTGCAAACCTATGGAAGGGAACAAATTCCGGGGTTTCAAGTGCTTCTGATAACAGCGAGAGCAGCATTAGGACGCGGCTCATGAGCTCTACACCATAAGGGATATGAGTTAAGAAGGTGAAATCTCTGTCAGAATGCTGCAACTAAATTCTCACCCACAGGATTGTGTGGCGAACACTGAGTGTCTCTGGTAACTTCCACTTAATAGTTCAGGTTGCCCTGGCTTGTTGTAAACACTGTGTTTAAAGCCTCTTCCTAGTCTAACCCCAATGTACTTTTGCTCTGGAAGTTGGTGCTTCCCTAAACACCTGGAGGAATCTTAGTTGAGAAGAGCAGAGTGCTCAGTGCTCAGGGGCCAGGTGAAGCACACATTCCTGCCACAGACCTTTTAAGTCACCCACTCTTAGCAAACTTTGTAAGCCCTAACCACATAGACCAGGCATAACATGGGTTGCACCTCAGTTCTGACCAAAGTATGTGAGCAAAATGCATTAGTCTTTCAGATCATTTATACTTTAATTTGCTTGTTCTATCACACTTGCTTATAGTGGTGGCCATCTCCTTTTCAAAAGAACAACATTTTAAATGTATTCTTTGAAATTTTCAGATGTGCAAACAGTGTGTCTTGATCATGTTCACCCCGACCCACGTTCCCCTAACTCCTTCCAGGACCCTCCCAACTTCATGACCTCCTTTTAAAATTATTCAGTTAGTTTTCAACTCTGGTGTGGAGTTCTGCAATGGGGTAAGGGCAACCCACCGGTGACCACAGCCCCAAATAAAAGTTACTATTCATCCCCCGAGAGTCATCAACAGCCTTTATCTCCTCAGTGGAAGCCTGAGGAGTCCTTTACCCCTACATGACGGTCTTTGTAACTGACTTGATATTGACAGGTCTTGTGTTGTGAATATGTAACAGCCATATCACTTCCAAAGGACAGTTTTTCATAGGACTCCTCTCAGCTCTTTGGCTCTTAACGTTCTTCCTGTCCCCTCTTCTGGGATGGTCCTTGAGTCTTGGTGGTTGTGATGATGGGGAGGATTGATTGAGAGGAGGGTTGACACAGAGGTCCCTCT
This sequence comes from Neodon shergylaensis, assembly GCA_025134845.1. NCBI lineage: Eukaryota > Metazoa > Chordata > Mammalia > Rodentia > Cricetidae > Neodon > Neodon shergylaensis. The sequence goes on from JABTXL010008166.1 coordinate 14,101,334, forward strand.
GCAGGTTGATGTAGAGGAGGGTTGACATAAAAGTCCCCCTGCAGG